>PVIU01001782.1:0-196428 GCA_004026605.1 Ondatra zibethicus
CCTGTGACTGTCCTCCCTCTCAGTGACCTGTGACTGTCCTCCCTGACTATCCCAGGTGGTTTTGAGATCCAGATCATGCTGTATGTGAATGAGCACAAATAGTTGAGCCAAGGACATACACACATGACTATCTTCTCCTCCTATCTCTCCTGCAGTGGTTAGCCAGCATGCTTTCGAGCTCTGTACCAGTGATATGTCTCATTTTGAAGGGTAATTCACAGCCTTTGTTTGAGAAGGTGCTGGAGAAGTCATGCTCTTCTAGAGACGGTCCAGGAGAATCTACGGCAGAGCACAGAGACTGTACTCAAGATATCTACTTACAGCTGCCTTGCCAGCTTATGCTCCATGAAGGTGAACAATCCTAATAATAGTATGAATTACTATTCCTGACCAGATAAAGTAAGTCGGTATCCCCCAAATAAATTACTGCTTCAGCTTAAATCATTGCCTTTCTGAACATTTTTGAAAACGTACAGTAAGACAACACAGGAAGGATGTTGTTGGGTTCTTTTTTTTTAATCTCTTTGTTCTTTTGGAGGCCCACCACCCAGTTCTCAAATAAATACACAGAGACTTAGTCTTACTTATGAATGCCCAACCTTAGCTTAGCTTACTTATAGCCAGATTTTCTTAACACAAATTATTCTGTCTATCTTTTACCTCTGGGATTTTACCTTTCTCTATTTTTGTATATATTTTCTTTCCTTCTTATTCCATGTCAGACTGGGTGGAAGGGTAGCTGGGTTTCTGGCCCCCAGGATCCTTTTCTCCTTTTCCTCTCTTGCTTTTTCCCCCTATTTTCTCCTTCTATTTATTCTCTCTACCTGGCAGCCATGCCATTCCTTTCTCCTGCCTAGCTATTGGTTGTTCAGCTTTTTATTAGACCAATCAGGTGTTTTAGGCAGGCAAAGTAGCACAGCATCACAGAGCTAAATAAATTCAACATAAAACAATGTAATACATCTTTACATCATTAAACAAATATCCCATAGCATAAAAGAATGTAACACATCTTAAGCTAATTTCCACAACCGTAATTTTTACTGTAAGCCAAGGATGGTTTGATACTTTCAGGTAGTCAATGAAAGTGATGGCTAATTTCTACCCCCTCTTTTTTTTTTTTAGATAGGGTCTTACTATATAGCCCATGCTTGCCTCACACTCCTGATTCTCCTGTCTCAGCCTCCCAAGTGCTAGATTACATATGTGCATCACCATCTCTGTTGTAATGGAAACTCTTGATTGGGAACTTGATTAGACTGGGACACTTAGAAGATTAGTATAGCCCTGTCTGGGTGTGTCTGTAGGGGCATTTCCAGAGATGACTGGTGTATGGGGTAGCACCTGAGAGAGACACACTCTGCATGTAGATAGCACTTTCCAATAAGCTGGGGCCCCTTCTGAAACAGAAACAGAAGGAGGATAGAAACACACTTCCTTCTCCTTCCCTCCTCCCCTTCCCTGTCTCTCCCTTTACTTTCCCCACAGTGTTGAGGTAAGCAGCTTTGCTCCATGCCCTTTCCAGCAGAACGCTCCTCTCACGGGTAAGCCCAAAGCACTGGAGCTAGCAGATCATGAGTTGAGAACTCTGAACAGGAGCCAAAATTAATTCTTCCTCTTTTAAGGCTCCCCACTCCCTGCTATTTCATCACAGCCATGAAAACTGATGAACACAAGCAAATCGAGAGGGAAGCCTCCAGCAAAGTAGTAGTGACTCAGTGTGTTGTGGTTCGGTGTGAGACTGTTAGCCAGCATCCAGTTCAGTAAGAAACCAGAGGGTATTTTCTTTGTTTCAACTTTTAACTCCTTCTCCTCAAAAACACACTGCTAAGCTTGCCCCTTCTCTGAGGTTTTTGATATTAGAAAGTATTTACAAGGGGAACTAAATTGGGAGTAATAAGGCCACACGATTGATGCCGAAGAGACCTCCACTACTTTGCCTTTACGGTATGCCTAGGGACTCATTTGTCAGGTTATGGAAAACAAATTCAAGAAGAAAAGCAGCATTAGTGGGGGAAGCACCAGGAGGTGATTCTTCCTACCAAATTCATATCAGATGATAGTTCTTGGCCCTTAATGAAAACCACCTTTGGTATTTATAATTGTCCCTCAAGCCTCCTAAGCATTTGAACTCGAAGTATCTACTCTTAAGTGGCCAAACGTTGCTGAATACAGCTTCAAGGGTGGTGTCAACAACACTACCCAGCCTGGCACTTGCCTCTCCTGCCGCCCCCCCATCTTTCACAGTAGTACTAGGGACTCAGTGAGAGAGTGACCTTCATATGTTGACTATCTGATGACCTCCACCTGTTCATATTTTTCCTCTGGGAAAGGAAGAAATCAAGCCATCTTCCCTTCATCCCATATCTCTTACTCTGTACTTCAAAAAGAAGTAACATTCGCTTGACAGAGAGATTTCTTGGGTCAAATAAGCATTGCTTAGTGAAGGGCGGAGTGCCTTTCTTCTTTACAACTCTCCTTTCTTCTCCTGCTCTTTGTGTTGGTTAAAAAAAAAAAAAAGGATATTCAATTCACTGAGTGCACACCAGTTAAGCCAATGAAGATACTGACCACTCCCTCCTCACCTCCAAATCCCATCCCCCATCTCATCCCTAACAATGCAACAGACTGCCTGCTGCAGCCTTCCTTCCCCCACCCCCACACCTCCCACATCTCCTGTGGATCCCACAGATCTTCCCCTCCTAAGCTTCCTTCCCCCATACTAGTCACCTTATCTCTCCCCCTTTAGGGAAATCCAAAAAGACCACAAACAAACAGTAGAAGGAAACAAATAAAACTGTTCAAGACCTGAAAAATGGAAACACAATGAACAAAAAAAACACAGATTGAGAGAATTCTGGAAATGAAAAGTTTAGGAACTTAAACAGGAAGCACAGAAGCAAGTTTCACCAACATAATACAAGAATAAAAGAGAGAATATCAGGAGTTGAAGATATGATAGAATAAGTGGATACATTGATCAAAGAAAATGTTATCTATCTAAAAAAAAAAATCCATGACAGAAACATCCAGGAAATCTGGGACACTATGAAAAAACCAAAACCTAATAACAATTGTAATGGAGAAAGGAGAAAAATCCCAGCTCAAATGCCTAAAAAATATTCAACAAAATCATGAAAGAAAATTTTCCTACCCTATAGAATGAGATGCCGATAAAGATACGAGAAGCTTACAGGACATCAAATAGACTGTATCAGAATATAAGTTCCCCTTGAAACATAATAATCAAAATACTAAGCATACAGAACACAGAATAGTAAAAGTGGCCAGGGGAAAAGACAAAATAGCATATAAAGGCAGACATATTAGAATTATGCCTGACTTCTCAATGGAGACTCTAGAATCCAGAAGAACCTGGGTAGATGTGCAGCAGACTTCTAAGAGACCACAGATGCCAGCCCAGGCTACCCTCCCAGAATCAACCACCATGGATGAAGTAAATAAGATATTTCATGATAAAGCCAAATTTAAACAATATCTCACTACAAATCCAGTCCTATAGAAGATGCTAGAAGGCAAACTCCAACCTAAGGAGGTTAACTATACCCATGAAAACACAAGTAATAAATAATATCAGAAAGTAACACACACACACACTCACATATACATGCCACCACCACCACCAACAACAACAAAATAACAGGAATCAACAATCATTGGTTATTGTTATCTCTCAATATTGATGGTCTCAATTCCCCAGTTAAAAAAAATACAGACTAACATAATGGATGCCAAAATAGGATCCATCCTGCTGCTGCATCCAATAAACAGACCTGAACATCAAGGACAGACATTACCTTAGGGTAAAGGGTTGAAAAAAAAATTCCAATCAAATGGACACATTTTAATGTCTAACAAAACAGAATTCAAACAAAAACTAATCCAAAGAGATAGGGGAGGCCACTACATACTCATCAAAGGAAAAATCCATCAAGATGACATTTCAATTCTTAACATCTATGCCCCAAACACGAGAGCACTCAAGTGTGTAAAAGAAATACTACTACAGCTTAATCACATATTGACCCTCACACACTAATAATGGGAGACTCCAATACCCAACTCTCACCAACGGACAGGTCATCCAGACAAAAGCTAAACAGAGAAATACTGGAGTTAACTGATGTTATAAAGCAAATAGACCTAACATATCTGCAGAACACTTCACCCAAACACAAAAGGATATATGTTTTTCTCTGAACCTCATGGAACTTTGTCCAAAATTGCCTATATACTCAGACCCAAAGCGAGTTTCAATAGATATAAGAAAATTAAAATAACTCCTTGCATCCTATCAGACCACCATGGATTAAAGTTGGAAGTCAATAACAACAAAAACAACAGAAAGCTTACAAACTCATGGGTACTGAACAACTTCCTACTGAATGAAAAATGGGTAAAGAAAGAAACTAAAGACTTTCTAGGATTCAATGAAAATGAGTACACAGCACACTCATATTCATGGAACACAGTGAAAGTGATGCTAAGAGGAAAGTCCATAGCACTAAGTGCCTACAGAAAGAAACTGGAGAGATCTCGTACTAGCAACACCACACCTGAAAGCTCTAGAGCGAAAAGAAATAAGCACACCCAAGAGAAGCAGATGTGCAGGAAATAGTCAAGCTGAGGAAGAAATCAGTAAATTAGAAAACAAGAGAACAATCCAAATAATTAAAAGAAAATGAGTTGATTCTTTGAGAAAATCAATGAGATAGACAAACTCTTATCCAAACTATCTAAAATGCAGAGAGAATATCCAAATTAACAAAAATCAAAAATGAAAAGGGCACATAACAGCAGACACCAAGGAAATCCAGAGAATCATAAGAACATACTTTAAAAACCTGTACTCCACAAAATTGGAAAATCTAAAAGAAATAGATAATTTTCTTGATAGGTATTACTTATCAAAGTTAAATTAAGATCAAATAAATGATTTAAATAGACCCATATCCCCTAGTGAAATGGAAGTTGTCATCCAAAGTCTTCCAACCAAGAAAAGCCCAGGGCCAAAAGGTTTTAGAGCAGAATTCTACCAGACTTTCAAAGAATTCCAACACTCTTCAAATTATTCCACAAAATAGAAACAGAAGGAACATTGCCCAATTCATTCTATGGGGCCATAGTTGCCATGATACTCAAAACTCATAAAGGCCCAACAAAGAAAAAGAATTACAGACCAAGTTCCCTTATGGACAGAGATGTAAAAATACTTGCAAACTGCCAGCCTGGTCTACAAAGTGAGTTCCAGGATAGTCAAGACTGTTACACAGAGGAACCCTGTCTCGAAAAATTAGAAACAAACAAACAAACAAATCCAATAATACATCAAAAAGATTGTCCACCATGATCAAGTAGACTTCATCCCAGAGATGCAGGGATGTTCAATATATGAAAATCAACAAATATAATCTATCACATAAACAAACTGAAAGACAAAAAACACATGATCTTCTCATTTAGATGAAGAAAAAGCCTTTGACAAGATCCAACACCTCTTCATGATAGAACAAAAATGTCTTGGAGAAAATTAGGGATACAAGAGACATATCCAAACATGATAAAGGCAATCTACAGCAAGCCTATAGACAACCTCAAATCAAATTAAATGGAGAGAAACTCAAAACAATTCCACTAAAATCAGGGATAAGACAAGGTTGTCCACTCTCTCCAATATATCTATTCAATATAGTACTTGAAGTCTTAGCTAGAGCAATAAGACATCTGAAGGAGATACAAATTGGAAAGGAAGAAGTCAAAGTATCATTATTTGCAGATGATATGATAGTATACATAAGTGACCCTAAAAGTTCCAAGGGGACTCTTACAACTGATAAACATTCTCTGCAAAGTAGCTGAATACAAAATTAACTCACAAAAATCCTATATACAGGGGCTGGAGAGATGGCTCAGAGGTTAAGAGCACTGACTGCTCTTCCAGAGGTCCTGAGTTCAATTCCCAGCAACCACATGGTGGCTCACAGCCATCTATAATGAAATCTGGTGCCCTCTTCTGGCATACAAGCATACATGGGAGGAATGTTGTATACATAATAAATAAATCTAAACAAAAAATTAAAAAAAAAATCCTATATACAAATGACAACTGGACTGAAGAGGAAATCAGGGGAACAACACTTTTCATAATAGCCTCAAATAATGTAAACTATCTTGGGATAATTCTAACCAATCAAGTGAGACTTGTATGACAAAATCTTTAAGTCTTCAAGGAAAGAAATTGGAGGAGATATCAAAAGATAGAAAAAATCTCCCATGTTCATGAAGCAGTAGGATTAACATTAAAAAAAAAAGCCAGCCTACCAAAAGTGATCTACAGATTCAATGCAATCCCCATTAAAATTCCAACACAATTATTCACAGACCTTGAAAGAATGATTTTCAACTTCACGTGGAAAACACACACACACACACACACACACACACACACACACACACACACACACAGAGTAGCTAAAACAATCCTGAGCAATAAAAGAACTGCTGGAGGTCTCATTCCTGATTTCAAATTGTACTACAGAGCTATAATAATAAAAACAACATGGTATTGGCATAAAAACAGACACTTTCATCAATGGACTCAAATTGAAGACTCAGACATAAATTCATATATCTATGGACACCTGATTATTTATAAAGTCAGAAATACACACTAGGAAAAAAAAGACAGCATCTTCAACAAATAATGCTGGTCATACTAGATATCTGCCTGTAGAAGACAGATCCATACTAGCATCTGCACAAAACTCAAGTCCAGTGGATCAATGACCTCAACATAACACCAGATATACTGAATCTTCTAGAGAATAAAGTGCCAATACCTTGAATGTATCAGCACAGGAAAAGACTTTCTGAACAGAACACCAATCGAAAGGCACTAAGATCAGCAATGAATAAATGGTTCCTCATGAAACTGAAAAACTTCTGTAAGGCAAAGAACACCATCAAAAGGGCAAAGCAGCAGCCTATAGTATGGGAAAAGATTTTTACCAATTCCACATCCAATAAAGGACTAATCTCCAAAATGTATAAAGAACTCAAGAAACTAGATATCAAAAACCCAAATAATCCAATTTAAAAATGAGGTGCAGGTATAAACGGAGAATTCTCAATAGAAGAAACTCAAATTACTGAGAAACCCTTAAAGAATTGTTCAACATCATAAACCATTAGGGAAATGCAAATCAGAACTATTTTGAGATTCCATCTTGGACCTGTCAGAATGGCTAAGATCAAAAACAAAAGTGATAGCTCATACTGTTGAGGATGTGTAATGAGGGGAACACTCATACATTGCTGGTGAGAGTGAAAACCTGTACAGTCACCGTGGGAATCATTGTGGCATTTCCTCATAAGACTGGGAATGGATCGTCCTCAAGATCCAGCTATACCACTGCTGTGGGACAATGGTCTTTTATCCTGTCATTTGTATTATTTTTAATAAAATACTGATTGGCCAGTAGCCAGGCAGGAAGTACAGGTGGGGCAATGAGAACAGGAGAATTCTGAGAAGAAGAAAAGTCAGTCTACAGCCATCACCCAGAGACAGAGGAAGCGAGACACAGAGCAAGCAAGATGTGACTGCCTTGCCAAAAAGGTACCGAGCCACGTGGCTAACACAGACAAGAATTATAGGCTAATATAAGTTATAAAAGTTAATAAGAAGCCTGAGCTAATGGGCCAATCTGTTTATATATAATTAATGTTTATATATAATTAATGTGTGTTTCTTTGGGACTGAATGACTGCAGGACTGGGTAGGATAGAAACCTCTGTCAACATACCACTCTTGTGGTACATACCCAAAGGACACTCCATCTTACCACAAGAACTTGCTCAACCATGTTCATTACTGATTTATTCATAATAGCCAGAAATTTGAAACAAGCTAGATGTCCCTCAGCAGAAGAATGGATAAAGAAAATGTGGTACATTTACACAATAGAATATTACTCAGCTGTTTAAAAGAAATGGCATCAAGATCAAAACTACTGATGACAACTTATGCTGGAGAGGTTGCAAGGAAAAGGGAACACTTCTGCATTGCTGGTGGGAATGCAACCTGGTACAGCCCCTTTGGATGTCAGTGTGGTGATTTCTCAGAAAATTAGGAAACAACCTTCTTCAAGACCCAGTAATACCACTTTTGGGTATATATCCAAAGGATGCTCAATTGTGCCACAAGGGCATGTGCTCAACTATGTCCATAGCAGCTTTGTTTGTCATAGCCAGAACCTGGAAACAACCTACATGCCCCACAACTGAAGAATGGATAAGGAAAATGTGGTACATTTACACAATGGAGTACTACACAGCAGAAAAAATAACGACATCTTGAATTTTGCAGAAAAATAAATGGAGCTAGAAAACATTATTTTGAGTGAGGTAACCCAGACACAGAAAGACAATTATCACATGTACTCACTCATAGGTGGTTTTTAAACATAAAGCAAAGAAAGCCAGCCTACAAACCACAATCCCAGAGAACTTAGACAACAATGAGGACACTAAGAGAGACTTATATAGATCTAATCTATATGGGAAGTAGAAAGTAGAAAAAGACAAGATCTCCTGAGTAAATTGGGACATGGGGACCTTGGGGGAGGATTGAAGGGAGGAGGGGAGAGGCAGGGAGGGGAGCAGAGAAAAATGTAGAGCTCAATAAATATCAGTTAAAAAAAAAGAAATGGCATCATGAAATCTGTAGACAAATGGATGGAAATAGAAAAAATCATTCTGAGTAAGGAAACCCAGACCCAGAAAGATAAATGTGGTATGTATTTGTTTATATGCAAATATTAGCCATTAAGTAAACAATAGCCAAGCTACAATCTGTAGACCCATAGAGGTGAGGTATAGAGAAAGGGTCTAGGGTAGACACTTGTATATCCCTGGCAAGGAAAAATAGAATAGACTTTAGGGGTGGACTGGGGATGAGCATGGACAGGAATGGGAAGATCAGGTAGGGACAGAGATGAAGTAGAAGGAGAGAATGCAGGGAGAGACAGCTGGAACTGAGGGGCTGGAACTGAGACAGCTGGAATTTGAGGGATGATATGGAAAGTGAGTGCAGTGGAAATTTCCTAAAATATATGAAGGTAGTGCCAATGAGGTCTACTAGTCATAGGGATACAGAGTTTCAACTGGCTATCTCTCATTACCAAATGTGGCTTCCAGTAATGGGACTGGGTTGCATTCAATTGACTTATGAATATCTCCAAACAATCCAAGTTGTTGCTAAGACAATGGGTTGCTCTCTGCAAACTGACAGTGTGACCCCATTGCTGAGGGACAATACCCACACAACTCATTGAATATGGAGCCCTCCTTCTGGGGCTTATCCCCACATTCTGGTGTCTTCGGTGTGGGAAGGTGCCCTGAAGGCTACCAAAAGAGAGATGTAAACACCGACCTAGCCACAAAACCTTTGACCTAAAAATCTGTCTTACCTGCAAAATATGCCAGAACCATAGCGACACAGGATTTGTGGGAGCAATCAACCAAAGTCTGATTTGACTTAAGAGACGAAACCCAGAACTGACAGTTCTTGGGTAACCAAGAGCAGAGACTAGAAAGCCCAGAAACATCGGGGTGGGGGCGGGGGGGGGGGTCAAACAATACTGGTCTAAGAATAGGAGTGGTTCAAACAAAATGACTCCTAATGATATTCTTCTATACACATAGACGAGTGCCTTTCCCAGCCATCACCAGAGAAGCTTCTGGCAGCAGATGGGAACAGATGCAGAGACCCAAAGCCAGACACTGTGTGGAGAGAGAGTCTAAAAGAGATGTCTTCATTAAATTCCTCTCCTCGGAGTTCAGGGAATCCTGCAGAAGATGAGGCAGAAAGAGTGTAAGAGCCAGAGGAAATGGCGGACACCAGGCTAATGAGGCCCTCTGAACAAGGTGCATATGAACTCACAGAGACTGAAGCAGCAAGCACAGGGCCTACACAAGCCCGCACCAGGTCCTCTGTATATATCATCGCTATTAGACTAGTATTTTTATGGGACTCCTGAGTGCGAGAACAAGTGGGTTTCTGATTCTTGTGTCTACTCTTTGGACTCCTTTCCTTCTGTTGGGCTGCCTTGTCCAACCTCGATATAATGGTTTCTCTTTATCTAATTGTACTTTATTTCGTCACACTAGGCGGTTATCACTTAGAAGTCTGATCTTTTCTAATGAGAGACAGAAAGGGAGTGGATCTGGAGGGGAGGGAAGGTGGAGGAGGAACTCAGAGGAGTAGAGGAAGGGATATACTGTATGGGAAAATTATTTTCAATAAAAGGAAAGGAAAAAAGAACTGATATTCAATTACCATCTCCCACGCTTGCCATAGTTAGCACTCTCCTTCTGTAGGGTCTCATCCCATTAGGAAAGTCCCCAGTTCGGGCTCATGCTTTGCAGAAAGCAGAAGGACAGGAGATCCTCTGGGAGAGGCCATGTGCTCCTGGGATGCCTAACAAAGGCTCAGCCTTTCAAACACAAGCTCATCGAGCACTGCTGGCCTTCGCTATCGATTCCTGGTTATATATTGTCCCTAGGAATGTCATGAGGAAGAGAAAAGGTCATGTACTCTGCATGGGGCAGGTCTTGGGCATTTCCTGAGCCTTGATGATCATCTTTTCCCACCTGACACAGACCACTTTAAACATTTCAAGCACAGAGAAAAATTCTAGGAATAAAGAACACCTGTAAGTCCTCTTCCTCATTTTTAATTGCTATGAATCATTTCAAAGTAAGTCACGCATATGGTGAACTTTATCGTCAATGATTCGGAATGTATTTCTAAGAATAAGAACATTGTCCTGTACTTATATAAGCTGGTTATTATTATTATTATATTGTTATTATTCCTAAAAAATGTAATAATTACAGAACCTAAATTTTCCCTAATTTTTCTGAGAGTGTCATTTATAGCCATTTTTATTGTGATAAAATATAAACAACACAAAACTGATCATTTTAGCCTTTTTAAAGCATAAAGTTCAATGGCATTAGGTACATTCCCATTGCTAAAGTTCATCTCCATAACTTTTCATCTTCTTCAATGGAAACTTGGCAACATTAAAAAGTACTCTGCATCTTTCTTCCCTGCAGGCCCTGGCAACCATCTCTATACATTTAGCAGCACCAGGTCCTCACAGAAGTAGAGTCACACTGCTTGTCTCCTTCCTTGTGACGAGCTTATTTCCCTTAGCATGCCATCTCCATGGTTTATCTGAATTGGTAGCATGTGTCAGAACTGCGCTCCTATTCAAGACTAAATGACTCTATGCAGAAATCATGTTTTGCTGCTCCAGTCATCCATTGACGCTATCCGAGCTTTCCCCGTCATTCAGCTATTGTTGCTATGAGCACGTGTATACCAAGAATATTTGAGTTCCTTGCTTGAAATTCTATATTCAGAGTAGATGGTTTCTTTGGAGAAATGATCAATATTTCTTTATTTTATTTTAATTTTTCTTTTCTTCCTTCACAGTTTTGCTCTTCATTTTTCATTTTAAATTATTATTAGCTCTGAGTTAGCTTATGAAATAAAGGGTTTCATTTGACATTTTCATACACCTGTATCATTGTGCCACCTTCTGATGTGCCTGTCCTTTCGCTGCCTTTCTCCATCCCTTTTTCTCATCCCTGTTGCTGGACACACACACACACACACACACACACACACACACACGTTCAAGGCCAGTCTGTATGTATAGTGAGACTTGTCTCAAAAAAAATCCCAAAGCAATAATAACAGTAGTAATAAAATTGAAAGGTGTACTTATGGCAAAGTATAATCTCTCAGATTGTTTATAAATCACAAAGAGAAGACATACTTTGTAGCTTAGATATTTAGCAACCCACCTGTTTAACTAAATAACCAGCCACAGCCCTAAGAGCTTCAGGGAGTCTGATACTGTATTCTCTGTGCTTGATACCTTAGGAAGCACACAACAGGGTCCATGATGTGTTCTTGACCAAAGAATTTCACCTGAATCTAATGAAGTCTCTAGTCCAGAAATGTAGTAATATAATGTGAGCCATATAATTTAGCATCTGATAGGAGCCTATACCAAAGCATAGGCTGCCATATCTTTTTTAAATGGGTAAATTGTACTATATCAAAATGGAAAGCTTGAGAGCATCAAAGAATGCAATATAGAGAAAAGGGCAAACTGTATACACGGGGGGAAAATATTTGCAAGTCATATAACTGATGAGGATATATGATGAATTCTGACAGTTCAATGATAACAGCAAAATTATGTTAAATTATGGGCAGAGGACTTAAATGAACATTTCCCCCAAAGAAAATATGCAAATATCAAAGAGATCGTATTCATTGGGATGGACTTTATCAATAAAAAGGAAATTAATAGAAAATAATGCATGTTGGTGAGGGTGTGAAGCGGCTAGGGCCTCTGTGCCTTGCTGAGGAGATGGTAAAATGGCTTAGCTGTTGTAGAAAATAGTTCAACTGCTCCTCAAATCAGTAAACCTAGAACTAATGCATCGCCCAAGCGTCTGCGTCTGGATAAAACCCAACAAAATGCAAATCAGGAAACTCAAATGCTGTTTGTATACACATATGTATAACAACATTATTCACAATAGCTGAAAGAAGGAGACTGCCCAAATATATGAACGTGGTTCACCTACCTTCTCAACAGCTCTAAGTGGTCAGGGGCATTTGCTTGAACAAGTCATTTTTCATTGTAACTCTGTGCACCCTGGCTTCATTTCCTGTGGTTACTCTCAAGAGCCAAGAATCACATTTCTGAGTTTCTTTTTTTTTCCTTTTCTTGTACCCCTCTCTTCCTTTCCCTTCCCTTCTTTTCCTCTTCTTTTTCCTCTTTCTCCTCTCCTCACTTCTCTTTCTCCATCTCCCCTTCTCCCTTCTCTTTTAGCCTCAATCCTGCTTCAGTCTCCACAGCAACAGGATTCGAGGTGTGTCCCATCACACACAACTGCTTCTGTATTTCTGATCATTCTTACAGACAGTCTCTCACGCACTAAAGGAAGTGCCTTGTTTTTAACCTCTTCTTGTTTTCAGTGATTACACTGACATCTATGCCAAGACTAGTGGTTCTTAGAACAACAAGCTTCTGTAACAGAAGTGTAGCTTTGTGTGCCGCCCAGGATCTCCTGGGTGGCGCCACGCTGAGACTATGAGGTGTAGGACATGTTACCCCCGAATGTCAGTCTCTGCTCACATTCTTTCCTTTACCACACAACAGCTGTCAAATCCTATCCTGCATTTTCTGCTTGATTCCCCACAACTTGGTTCATTTTAAGCATCCAGGATAGATACCTGTCATCCTCCCGATCCTCCTTTTTCTCACCAGGTACTTCACCAAGAATATTTCCCCCTTCTCATTAACTAAATCAACTCCTGGATTCCTGTCCTTTTTTTTTTTTAAGAGGTGGCATAGTAGAGTACAGTTTTGCCTTCCCTTTAGGCTCTAAATGGACAGTCACAGTCCACTGTGTTGGTTAGGTTTTTTTGTTTTGTCACTTGATGCAAGCTAGAGTCAGGTGAGAAGAAGGAATTTCAATCGATAAAATGCTTCCATGAGATTGACCTGTGCCAAACTGTGTGGTAGTTTCTTGATTAATAACTGATATGGAAGGGCCCAGCCCACTGTGGGTGATGCTACCCCAAGGAAGGTGGTCCTTGGGTGTGTGGGCAAGTCAGGAGGAGAAAACCTCTGTGCTCTGCTTCGGTTCCTGCCTCCAGGTCCCTGCCCTGAGTTCCTGCCTTTACCTCCCTGAAAGTACCATGATCTGGACCTGTAAGCCAAATAAATCCTTTCCTCCCCATGTTGTTTTTGATCATGGTGTTTATCATACCAAAAGAAAGGAAGCAAATGCGTCTGTTTTATAATTCCTAAGTAGGAGATAATTCCATATGCTTGCATTAGTTCATTTTCCATTGCTATAAGAGAGTGTCACACGCTGGGTAGTTCAGAAGTTTCGTTAGCATACTGCTGAGGAGGCTGGGAGGTCGAAGAGCATGTTGCTGGCGTGATGTAAGGGCCTTCCTGCTCCATAACAACTTAGCGGAGAGCACCACGTGATAAGGCAGAACAGACACTCCCACTCAGGTCTCACCCGTCCTTTTTAAAAGACCACTCATATCAATACAGGCATGTCACCATTATCACTTCATCGAATCCTAGTGGCTTTCCCCAAACTCCACCTCCAAATGTCCTTATGTGGGGGATTAATTATCTAGCACATGAACTTTCAGGGCACTTTCAAACCATAGCAATGTGAAGTTGTAAGGCCAATAGGTGATGATGTAAAGGTCTTGAAGCTTGTTCTTATTGTGGGTAAAAATAGATGCTAATAACCTACCTAGAAAAGCTCTATGGACCCAAAGATCCCAGAGGCCAAAAATAAAAAAATATACAGAAAGGTCTTAGTTTGTTTGCCTGTTGCTATGATAAAACACCTTGACCAAAGCAGCTTAATAAATGGGGTAAGCTCATAGTTCAGGGTATAGCTCATCATAGTGGAGAAGCCAAGGCACTAGGAACTCGAAGCCGCTGGTCACATCGCGTCTGTCCATAGTGAGTAAACAGCAATGAATGCATGCTATTGGTCAGCTCCCCTTCTCCATTTGCACAATCTGGATCTCAGCCAAGGAATGGTGCCGCCCACTGTGGGTGCGCCTACCTCCTCAATTAGACCAAGACAATCCCCACAGACTTGCTTAGAGGCTCATCTCCCAGTTGATTCTAGAGGCAAGTTCAGTTGACAATTAACACCAATTTACAGTTCCACCCCTTGTCAACTTAACTCCCAAAACCAAATACTTTAAATCACAACCTTCCACTCCTCGTGTCCACTGGCTCAGAAACAGGCTATAATGTAGAATGTATCCAAACTAGCATAAGAAACTCCACAGTCATTAACCGTCCTGACCCCTTAAAAACCCAAAGTCTCTTAACTGCTAGCTATAAAGATAAGTTACATATTTCCAGCATATAACAAAATGAACATTTCTATTCCAGAAAGGAAGAATGGGGGCATAGCAAGAAATGATTGGACTAAAGCGAGACTAAAATCCAGCAGGGCAAACACCAAACCCTATCACTTCGTATCTGACACCTGGAGCTCATGACAAAGTTAGACTTCAAAGGACTTGGGTAACCTCACCTCTCTATCTGTGTAGCTTGTAGCACACACAACCTCTCTCTCCTGCGACAGCACAACTCCATGTACATAGCTCTTCTTGGCAGAAATCCCACGGTCTTGGAATCCCCAGTATTGTGAGGTCTCCGTTGTAACTTAGGCTCTAGCTTTAACAGCTTCAGAAACAGCCTCTCAGGGCTTCCTTAAAGGGGATCTGACCCTGCCACACATCACTCAGCCTCAGCCATTCTCCAAAACTGTAGAACGAGAGTTCTCCATCTTTTACCTTTCGTGCATCTAAAACCAGTGCTGTGTGGATAACACGGCCAAATTCTACTGCTGGGTCTGTATGCAGCCTCCAATGGCTGTGAGTTTGCCTTCAGGACATCTTTGCTATTGTCCTAGTGGAATGCAGAAAGCTTCTTTTCAGTGGTGCTGATCTCTTTAATAATTACAGTGGCTTTCTCAGACCCCGCCTGAATGATCTCCTGTCTTGAAATTGTCTCTGCCTAATAAATTACTACATTACCTTTAAGTTCAGATTCACTTGAGTTGTCAGGACACTGACAGAATAATGCAAGATTTTTAGGCAATCCAGCACACAAATAGTCCCTATCCCGGTTCCTGATACAGTCCGTGTTCCCCTCTGACACCTCATGGGCTGAGAGCTGCCGTCCACATTGCTCTGTGTGCCTGTCTTCCAAGCTCCCACTAAAATGGCCCATTAATCTCTGCTTACAGCATTCAAGAATTTTTCTAGCCCAAAGTCCCAAATGTTCTACATTCATCCTAAAAACCGGTTCCAGATTGCTGAGCACCACATGGTCAAGCTCATCACGGCAATGACTCAGCCTCTCGGTACCAATTTTCTGTCTCAGTTTCCTTCCCAGTCGCTGTGATAAAAAATAGCCCAAGAAAAGCGACGTTATGAAGGAAGGGTTTATTTCAGCTCATGGTTCAAGAAAAAATACACCGTGGTGGAGGGAAGGCAGCGGGGACTGAAAGCAGCTGGTCACATTGCCACCATAATCAGAGAGTGGTAGATGCTGCTGCTCAGCTCCCTGCTCAGTGTCTCAGCCAGGGATGCCACTCAAAACGGGTAGGCCTTCCCACCTCGCTTAATGCCCTCAAGACAACCCCCAGGCATACCCAGAGACTCACCTCTCGGGTGTGTTTCTTTTTTTTATATTGTTTTTATTGAGCTATATATTTTTCTCCCCTCCCTTCCTCCTGCTTCTGCCCTCTCTCATGATCCCCACACTGCCAATTTACTCAGAAGCTCTTGTCTTTTCTGCTTTCAGATGTGTTTCTATCAAGGTAACAATTACACTAACCGTCATGAGTGATGTAATCTATGACCATACTACGTCTAGAAGAAAATAGAGGAGAAATTGGTGGGAGAGTAAATGAAGCATTTTCACTAGGAGAAAGTGTAGGTGACGAAATTAAAAATGGGCAAAGTGGATTTAATAAAAAAAAATTGTAAGTGTTCTTTGAAAGAGACTATTTTAAAAGTTAGCTTGAAACTATAGAGTGGGACACCATGCAACACACATATTGGGCAAAGGGCTTGTGTACCAATATATAAAGAAGTCTTATCACTCAACATATTAAACAGTGTGCTAAACAATATAGTTTTAAAGCAAACAAAAGAGGCCAGCAAGATGGCTCAGCAGGCAAAGGTCTCAAAGCCTAAAGACCTGTTCAATCCCCAGGAACCCATGTTGTGGGAGGAGAGAATGAACCAATTATGTTGGGTACTTGGCCTATGACATGTACATGTATGTGTGTCAAGGCACTTGCTTGAACAAGAGCACACACATAAATAAAAGTGTAAGAAAAGCCTTAAGAATAAAATAAAATGAGCAAATATTTGAAGAGCCCCTTCACCAAAGAGGCTTTGGAATGGCCTTTAAAGACATTACAAGCAACCCACATAATTAGTTACTAATGAGCATTGGTCATTATGCAAATTAAAACCACAGTAAAGTACATCATAGCATACCCATTAGCATTTCAAGAAATTAAAAGCACTGACCACAGCAAGTTAACACTGGAATCAACTGGGCTCTCCTACAGTGCCTTAGGGTATGGAAAATGGGATAGCTACTTTGAAAATGAACTGAAGTGGCTTCTTAAAATGTTTAACTATGCAACTGTTATGTGAATGAGCCATTGAACTTCAAAGCATTTATCCTTAAGAATCAAAGCACATGTCTACACAAAAGCTTGTATATAAATATTTGTAGCAGCTTCAGTGATAACAACCCCAAACTAGAAACAGCTCAAGTCCTTCAACAAGTGAAAAAATAAAAATGCTGTGTAATGGAGTGCTGTTTATCATTAAAGGAAATAAATTATAATATGACAATAAAATAAATGAATCTCAATATAATTATGCTTAGCAAAAAAAGCATGCATGGTTAAATGCACACAATATAATTGTATTTATTTCAATCTGGAAAATTCCCACTTCCCTGAATTGACAGAAAGCACAGGACAGCTCTATGACTCTAGAGACAGAGAAGACAGCACATGTGTCAGGGACATTGCGAGATCATGGACTTGTACACCATGAGATTCCCTGAGGGTATGGATATTTCAAAACTCATCAAATTGCACAATTTTGCAAAATGTCAAGGAGGGAGTTAAAGAAGACAGATATTTGGAAGCTGAAATTCAAGAGTACCCTCACATCCCAGGGAAGTTCAGTGAAGACCTTTTCCCTGCTACAAGCACAGAAAGGGAAGAATAGGAACAAATTGCAAATGAGCACCAGGTAGCCATGGTGAGAAGAAAAGTCTTCTCCTTGTGCATAGGGATTGCTCAGATTGAATCTTCTGAATTCCTGGGGTCTCTGCATGCATCTTCCCTCCCTTGAGGGCTTTCTCCTTTTCAGCTACGCCCAACATTTGTAATACTCTCTTACTCCAAGGGTTGTTTTCTAATTATTGCTGTACCATCCACATACACAACATGACTTCCACTCAGTCATCCATATTCCCTTCCCTAGCTAGCTATATAGCTGTATTGCTTTGGGGTCAGATATGACCAAATATTGGTAAAGAAGTGAGGACAGAAGACCCTCATTCCCCTATGAAACAGCTGCTCTGAAGAACCATTAACCCAGCAAGCCCACCCTACATTTCTGTACCTAGGGAAATTCTTCCCAGGCAACACAAGGACATGCCACTAAGGCGCTTCATTGCCACCCCATTGGGAGCAATCTGAACTTCCATCTCTAACAATGTAAACTCGGGGTATGTCAACAAGAAAAGGAACATGATTTTCATGCATATTTTTGAAAAATTTCTAAAATGGACTTGCAGGGGAAAGCGAAGTCAGGAGGGGTCCCACAACACAATTCCGTCCACCAGAACCACACACACATCAGCAGTATACATCTTTGTAAGGGTTCTCTCACATCCAAAAACTGTCAGGAGCATTGGGAAAACTCTATTAAATACCTTAGAGCATAAGCTTTGAGGAGGAAGCTGTAAAATTTGGAATGATAAATGAAAGGGGGAAATGATGAATTTTTAAATATTTCAAACACAGAGAAGGTCCTCCCATAGATAGATGATACTAAATGGGGAAGAAGACTACTTTAAGCATGTGCACCTGAATTCCAAAAACTACAAAAATAAAGAAAGGAAAAAAGAAAGGAAGAACGAAAGAAAGAAAGAAAGAAAGAAAGAAAGAAAGAAAAGAAAGAAATCCAGGATAACCTCCATATTTTGAATTCAACTGACTAGCAACCTCAACTCCCCTTTGCTGTGTCAGGAAACACATTCATAGTTTCTGGAAATCAATAACATGGATCGTTAATGTTATTGTTCTACTTACTGCAACAAAGCACATGGTCATAGAATAAATACAAAGAGTCTCGTTTTTAAAAACTATTAATCAGTTATTCAGCCACATAAGAAGATGTGGACTTAGGATTATAATATTAAACAAAGCCACACAATCTCAGAAAGAAAAATGAAACATGTTCTTTCTAATATGCAGAATGTAGTCAATAATATATGTATCTGTATAAACAAATGTACATGTGGGTACAGTGTAGCATGAAGAAAAGAGACCAGGAAAGGCTAATATAAGGGGATGAGGAAGGACTGAGTGTAAGTAATGGACAAGCATTAGGAAAGAGGATAGGAAGTGAAGGGTTTCTCTACTTCTAATTCTGTCATGGGGTTTTTGGTTTTGGTGGTGGATAAGTACATAAAATATAGTTGATATTTAAAGTGTAAAATTCAATGTGGCGCTCCACAGCTTCTGTTCTGAATGCCTCTCCTAATTGTATAGAATTCATTAAGTTGTATACGCTTTGGATCTGGTTAATTTTGATGTGTGATGTCCTTATTTATTTTCATTTTTATAATAAAGCCCATGAAAAATTTAAAACCATATTATGTCTCCTTGTGCGCTAGGTCTATGTGGTGAGAATCACAGTTCTAGTAGGGGTGTCAGAAGCTGGAGTTTGTGATCGCTCCTCAGTTTTAACTAAACTTCTCATCCTAAATGGGACTGTGCTAAATGGAAAATAGCTGGACCAAGTTCTTCATAACACAATGTAAATGGCGGATACCATCTGGAAGAGAAGCTGTGCTGGCTCGTTTTTATGTCGACTTGACACAAGCTAGAGTCATCAGAGAGGAGGGAACCTTAATTGAGAAAATGCCTCCTTAAGATCCAGTTGTAGGACATTTTCTTAATTAGTGGTTGATGTTGGAGACAGCCCATCATGGGTAGTGCCCAGCCAGCCTGGTGGTCCTGGGTTCTATAAAAAAGCAGACTGAATGAACCATGAGAAGCAAGTCAGTAAGCAGCATCCTTCCATGACCTCTGTGTCGGTTCCTGCCTCCAGGTTTCTGCCTTGCTTGAATTCCTATCTGGACTTCCTTCAATGAAGGACTATCATGTGGAAGTATAATCCAAATAAACCCTCTTCTCTCCTCTCCAACTTACTTTTGGTCATGGTGTTTCCTCACAGCAATATTCACCCTAACTAGGACAGAAATTGATAGAGGAGTAGGGTGCTGCTGTGATAGACCTGGCCATATTGTCACTTTGCAGCTTTGAGCTGAAAGCCGTTGAGTGTTGAAGACTCAGTGAGTTCTATGGCACTGACTTGTTATGCTGGGCACAAGGCACATTCCAATTATCTGAGCACTGGGCAGCTGAGGGAAGAGGATTGTCATGAGTCTGAAGGCCAGCTTGGGCTACATGAGCAACTCTAGGCCAGCTTAAAAGTATTAGTTACATTTTGGTAGGTGTTATAAAACGCCACAGCTGGGACATCTTATGGAAGAAAGAGTTTATTTGGGCTTATTGTTCCAGAAGGATAAGAGTCCACCATGGTGCAGAGGCATGACAGCAGGTGGCAGGCACAGTGACAGGAGCAGAAACCGAGGCCAAAAATGGCTCAAGGATTCAGATTATCAAAGTCATCCCTAGTGACATACTTCCTCCAGTAAGGTCACACCCCTTAATCTGCCCAAACATCACCATCAACTGAAATCCAAATGTTCAAATGCCTGAGACATTTGAACATTCAAACCAAGCCCACTTACATTGTTTTTAAAAAAGGAAAAAAAGCTTTTGGTGTTTTGGGACACCAAACTGTACCTAAAGTTCTACCTATCCTTTATCTTTATAAAATGACTAGATACATCACATGTCCTAAGCAGAGTGCTGCTTAGCATTCCTCTGGAGTATCCACTTGATGTCATCGGCATCAGTAGGTCTCCTTGGCATCTCTCTGGGTGGGAAACAATCGTCTAGCACGTTGCAGCTCATGCACTCAGTCTCTACAGGCTCAAACTCAGCATCCATGCAATAGAGAGAGGAGTTGGAGGACTGAATTTCTGCCTTAAGGGAAGCAGAGATGCTCTGGTTACAAAGAACTTAAAGCTATCTATGGCCAGCAGTTAAGGAGGCCGATCTCCATGAGAGCCGTATTCTGTATACAGATTGGATTAGGAGTCACATGATTCCTGCCCACCTTGAATACTCCCCCAGTTATAGAAGTATATTATATAGCAGGCAGCTCCTTTACACTTTATGGATAAGAATCTATAGAAGAGAAGTGTATTGATCAATACCAGTCAGAAAGGACTGAAAGGGTGACTCCCTGGTAGAGCCCTACGAAAAGAAAGCCAGCAAACAAGCCAGACACTTGTGGCAGAGTCTATACCCAAACCTAGTTTATAGACCGGAGCCAGCTGACATATTCAAGATCAAGACTAGTTAATGGTAATACTAAGACTTGAATACTTCTCCGCTTCCAAGATAGTCTCCTACCACAGCCTTCCTCAGCCATAGCTGGAACATCCTTCCCCACGCCCGTTGGAAGGCCATCTTACTTAGAAATTCAACAGTACCTTCAACAACACTCATCTTGAGTGGGATGCCAAAGACTGCTTTGAGGAAATGGGAAAATGGAGCAACTTGATTAACTGGGTCTTCTATCTCATAGCCCTGTCAACCTTCCAGAAAGCGGGAGTGAGATGATAGATAGATAGATAGATAGATAGATAGATAGATAGATAGATAGATAGATAGATAGATAGATAGATAGATAGATAGATAGTATGTGCATGTGCAGGTGTACATGTGCACGTATGTAGAGGCTAGAGGACAATCTCAGGTGTTCTTTAGGTACTATTCAGCGCAGGATCTATTCAGGTACTATTCAGACAGGATCTCCCTCTGATTTAGAGCTCACCAACTAGGCTAGGATGGCTGGCCAGGAAGTCCCAGGGACCCATCTGTCTCCACCTCTCCAGTGGTGGGATTACAAGGGCACTCCATTATCCCTGCCTTTTTTGCATGGGTTCTATGCTTTGAACTCAAGTCTTCATGCTTACAAAGCAAGCACTTCACTGACAGATCCATGTCCCCAAGCCTGGATCTGAGTTTTTACTGCTTTTCCTGGCCAGTCTTGCTTCCTGGCCACAAGTTATCACTATCATTCTATTTCCAGTTTAGTTTCCTTCCTGCTGGGGAAATCCTCACCCTTTGTCCAGTGTTTTCCCTCCATCTCCTCTCATCTGCCCAGGGGTCCGTCTGACCCCCCAGCCCTCTGTTCACATCTCTCTCAGTTCTTCCTCCCTTTCCTTTTCTTGCCTCCCCTCCTTTCAGCTTCTCTTGGAACAGTGGTTCTGAATTCTTATCTCCACCAAAACTGGGTGGCTTTTCGCTCTCTCCTGAAGGGGAATTTGGCTGAGGTGGGGGAGCCGTGAGAGCCCCAAATGCCATCTTTCATCTTATTTCCTATTTTCAGCACATATTCTATTTATAATTCTGCCTCCCTCGTAGCAGATTGACACAGCACTCTGTGTGGTTCCCAGAATAAATGCAATTCAAGAATGAGAAGCGAGTCCAGCTCTCGGGGCTCTCTGCAGCCAGGTGTTTGTTAGAATTCTTTCTGCCAGGCTTCAGTGAGCATCGCTGTGGTCGTCATGCCTACCTCCCGGGGTCCTGGAAACTCCTCCCGTGCAAGGGTTTTCTTCCTGGCAGATTTCCTTTCCTATTCCTGTCTGGATCAAGCTTAAATTAAAAGATGGTTTTGATTCCTCAAGCATAGCTTGACTGTTCCATTCAAGGGCCTTATTTTGCCCTTATGTGTGTGGTATGCATGTATGTTTATACACGTGTGCATGCTTGTGAGTGCACAGGTGGGTGTAGGTCATTCACACATGTGTGTGTGTGTGTGTACATGGAGGCCAGAGACTGATGTTTGGTATCTTCCTCCATTGCTCTCTACCTTTCATATCAAAGCAGAGTCTCTTACCTGAACTGAGAATTCAACAATTCTACTAGTCTAAGTGGCCAGCTTGCTCTGGGGGTGGGGAGGGGAGACTTTCTCCACCTCAGCACTGGTGGTATGTATTACAGACGGTATTTACAGGGGTGCTGGCATCTAAATTCCCGTTCTCACACTTGCATGGCAAGTGTTTGACTCACTGATTCATTTCCCCAGCCCACATAAAAGGTTCACACCAAATATTTGTTGGGAGCCAGGATAATTGCTTAGTCAGTGAAGTGCTAACCTTCCGAGGAAGAGAACCTCAATTCAATCTCCCAGAGCCGACATTTTCAAAAGAAGAAGAACGAAAACCAGTGAGGTGCGGTGGTGTATGTTTGTAATCCCAGCATTGGAGAAGTAAAGTCAGGTTGATCCCTGGGGCTTAGTGGCCAGCTAACCTCCTCCATTCAGTAAGTTCTAGGCCAATAAGAGACCCTGTTTCAAAAAACCAGGACTGATGAACCCAAGAAGCAACACCAGTTGTCCTCTGACCTGCATGTATACCCCACACATATGTACCTGTACAACATCTATTATCCTCTGACCTGCATGTATACCCCACACACATGTACCTGTACACCTATTGCCCTCTGACCTGCATGTATACTCCACCCACACATGTGCCTGTACAACACCTATTGTCCTCTGACCTGCATATATACCCCACCCACATGTGCCTGTACAATACCTAATGTTCTCTGACCTGCATGTATACCCCACACACATGTGCCTGTACAACACCTAATGTTCTCTGACCTGCAAGTATACCCCACACACATGTGCCTGTACAACACCTATTGTCCTCTCACCTGCATGTTTACCCCCCACACACATGTGCCTGTACAACACCTATTGTCCTCTCACCTGCATGTTTACCCCACACACACATGTGCCTGTACAACTAACACATGCGTGCATAAAATTAATATTTGTTGAATGAACCGGTGAATACGCAATTAAGCCATGAACAGAGTAAATGTGCACTATTAGGAATTGTAACTAACGCACAAAGTGAAACACGTGTGCAAAGCCACATTTTTAAATTAAGAACCAAGTTCGCATGACACCCAAAATTTCTCATGTTTTTCTTGTCAAATAATTTTACAATCTAAAAGAAGAAACAATGGTACAGAGTGCCTTCTACTTAAAAATTGTGCTTTACCTGAATGATTCTATTCATTCCACAACCTCTGCAACGAGTATTAGCGTGCCCGCTTCAGATGCATAAAACTGGGACTTGCACAGGTGAACAATTTCTCTTTATAATATGAGCAATAAGGGGTAAAAATTGATCCAGGTGAACTTTATCTACTGTCAACGCTAATTTCAAAAGCCGAAAGGGGGCTTGAAGCCTGTGAGCAGGGTTAGAGGCGGCATATGACATTAATATCTGTTGTGTCCTCTGTCCTCTGACTGGTTTCTTCTCTGTGTGGCACAAAGAGGGTGATCAAACAATTATTTGTTGAATTGAACTACTATATGAACTATCTTTTTACTGGGTGCTATGAATATGAAATGTTCCCTATGGGTACATGTAGTGGCATTTCATTTTTATTTTAATAAATAAAACTTGCCTGAAGATCAGAAAAGTAAAACAGCCACACTGGCGAACCTTACAGGCCAGGCAGCAATGACACACACCTTTAATCCCAGTAGCCACACTAGCTTGCCATAGAAACCAGGCAGTAGTGGTGCACGCCTTTAATCCCAGAACTAGAGAGGATTATAAAATGGGAGGAGACAGCTCTCAGACACAGTCTCATTCTGAGGTTTCCTGGAGGCAGGATCACCGTTTTTAGAGTGAGGTGAACGTAAGAGCCAGTGCCTGGCTGTTTTGCTTTTCTGGTCTTTAAGTTGAACCCCAATATCTGTCTCTGTGTTATTAATCGTGCTTCAGGTATTTGTGATACATGTTTGGTCCCAGCACCGTTGTGGAAAGTTCTAGAAACTGTGGATGGTAGGGCTTGGTTGGAGGAAATAAAAGGAGCCATGTCTTCAAAATACACGATCTTGTCTGGTCCTCTATTTCTCTTTGCTTCTTATCCACCATGAAGTCATACACACACACACACACACACACACACACACACACACACACTCCCTGCTGTGATGTTCAGCTTTGCCAGGTACCATGGCTCAGCTTACTCTTTGAAACCATGAGCTAAGATAAACATTTCCCCCCCTAAGTTCTTCTGGCAGGCATTTTGTCACAGACATGCGAATCCTAACACATGTGGTACTATTCTAACATCCAAGGCCCGAAGTCAACACTTTAGGGGAAAAACAATGTCAACCTGGGTTTCTGTAATATGATATGTTTGTCATTATGCCAACAATTATAAAATACAAGTATTTATATTTTTAATGGAGGAAAGGCTCAAATTTACAAAAGCAGTTAGGGCCCACAAAAAAAATATAATGTGGCTCTGGTCACTTAACCTGCATCAATTTCAGAGAGTCATTGTTTCCAAGTCTTTCCATGAAATCGTTGAGATGGATTATGAACCACAATGTCTGTATCCTCTTTCTGTTGTTGAGTAAACAGCAAGACATTAGGATCTGAACTAGCTGCAGAAAAGCAAGGCACCGGGTTTGTCTGAGGAAGGCTAACTGGTAGGAACACAAGAGCCAATGCCCCTGGTTCTTTAAGAAAAGCAGACGTGGCACATTACACAAGCCACGGAAGAGAAATGGAAGCACCAGAGTCTGTAGCCCAGGCCCTGAGGAAGACAGAACGTTTTGTGTGCAGATCCTGGTGTTTTGAGATGAGCCAGACTCAGGGGGTTGCAGAGGCAGGCATCAGGAACATCTCGTCTGCATTTGGAGCAACAATGAGGAGAGAATATTTGCAGAAACTGCCTGTTCAATAGCATCCTCTCCATGGCAATGTGAGTTGTTCCTTTGATTGCTCTCTGATGCGTAGCTTTAATTGTATCTTTGCTTTTATGTGGAGAATAGAGTCGTGTTCCCAGGAGGATGGCTGGGAAAACCCACTGCCAGTGTAGAATACAAATCGAGGCCTGCAGAAACCACTGAGTAAGCACAGGAAGAGATGAGCAAAAACACAATCTCCAAAGATCTGGAGTTCAGACATGGAGCAGTCTCTGTCCCTTTTATTTTAAAGAGGATAAACAGGAATGACATTACTAGAGGGATGGGGAAATTGCTTAAGGTGGAGAGTTTGTATGTTGGTCCCCCAAAATGTTCTTCCTCCCTGACTCCAGAGCTTCTCCAGTTCCAAGACATCTAATGCCACTGTTGACATAAGACCTGATTCTTTTATCCAAATTAATGGACACTTCTACACAAGTAAGACCATACTGTATTGGCAATTTTGTAAGCTGCCCTTTTCAGTGACTGTTTCAGCTTCTCAGCCTTTGAGGGAGAGGCATTGCAGTAGAATCCAGGCATTTTCCAGTTGAGGAAGCATCAGACAAGAGCTCCAGCAATTGGCACTTGGGCTGGCTCCCAGGAGTGGGGATTGTCCCATCCTGTCTGGGCTATTCTTCACCTGTGAAGCAGAAGACAGCAGCTGGTTCTGGGAGGAAGGACTGAGGGGTAGGGAGGTGAGGATTTTCTTAAATCTCTTAACTTTTTGTATAAACTGCACAGCAAACCAGTATCATGTTCATCTTCATAAAAACGATTTTAAATGTTTCTTTCCACTACTGCATCTCAGTCATCTGCGAGGAAAGAACAAGGCACCTGTGTCTCACACTCCCTATGTGAGAAAGGGAGCAATCACCATGGAGTACCGTGTGTGTAACCCCAGGACAGGTTACAAAGCAGCCCACACCTGGGATAGTCTCAGAGAAAGAATATTCATTCATCTTGTTTGAGAACATAACCACCCATTTCAGAAGACACTGAGAACAGATTAGGACCCAAGTCTTCCTGAATCGTCCAAAGAGGCTTAAGATGCCTCTTCTTTCCGTGCTTTCACTTAGAGACCTAGCCCATTCATTAGGCACAGGAGAGCCAGTGCTTAAAGGGGTTCACAGAAATGTGTTTATACATCATATTTATTTGTCATTATGCCAGCACAGTAGTAAAAGATGAGTTTCTATATTCTTAATGGAAGGGAGACCAACAAGAACAAAAGTGCCTGGAACCCACAACAACCACAATGTGGCCTGATCACTTAGCCTGTTTGTAGGTTCAGAGATTGCAAGTTCTGTAAAATCATTCAGGTGGAATGAGCGGCCACATGCCTCCCATCCCTCTCCTCCCTTCCCTCATCACCTGAACACACCAAAAACCTGAGTGGGTTTTTTTTGCCATTAAAATAACCAGAATCAGGGTTGCACTCAGACCTCCACAGCACAAGTAGACAAATGGGGCTTTATTTAGCAACAATCAGAAAGAATTGCTGTTTTAATTACCCCTACAAATAGCCATTACCGCATCAGATGGGTAGGAAGCAGTAACTCCAGCCAGTGGCTTGGCATATACCCGTTCTCCTAGGAATGATTTCTCTCTCATTCCATAGGAGACTCTGTGAAGTGCGAATGTCCCCTTTCAAAATTCCAGTCCTTCTTTTCAAATTAGAGTTATAAATAAGTAAATACAATCTGCAAACCATTTGATTACATCCCTGTACTTTCCCAAGATTCCCCAAGGAGGCACTTATGCCAATTTTACTTCATTAAATATTTAAATAAAAACTCACTGAAGTAAATCATGGGACAAAGAAGCATTTATTAAGCACGTGCTTGGGCACAGCGCAGCACTAGGCTTCGGACACGGGCAAGTGGAACATTTGCTCCCTGCAGGCCAGCAGTAAGCTAGTGTGGCAGAATCCTAGAGGAAGGCAATACTGGTGTCAAGGGAGGAAGGCCATCCAGAAACCATCCATTCTAATGAGAATTCCTTATGCAGCAGTAATGAATAGACAGAACTTCTCCTGGCACCAGACCTTAAGCAGAACCAAGTGTCTGAACAGCAAAATTCACATCACAGGGTCCGGAATTTGCTCAGTTCTGAACCACCAAAGAAAGGCCTCTAAGTTCAGGTCCCATCAAAAAAATGCTGGTACAAAGAAATTAATTTAAATTCACTTTGTTTAGGAAACTCATAATTTTCATGGGTAAACATTTGCTGAGTATGGAACTATGCCAAGAGAATGTAGAAACACTGAAAATAGTAGACATAAATAGATCACCACACTGTAGGACATACACACTGAATGGCAAGGGAGTGGTCCCAATAGCCAGCTCTGAATTAGGAGCCAGGAGGAGAGAAAATTCTCCTGTGACAGTGAGGATCAAGCAAGAAGCCTATGGTACACTCAAGAAAGTTTAGCTGGACTGGAGAGATGGCTCAGTGGTTAAGAGCATGAGTTGCTTTTCCAGAGGTCCCAGGTTCAGTTCCCAGCACCCACTTGGCATGGAGCAGGGGTTACAATTACCTTTAACTCCAGTTCCAGAGTGTCCAATGGCTTTCTTCTGGCCCCTGTGGGCACCAAGTACACATACAGTACACCGACACACATCTAGACAAAACATCTATACACATACAAATAAAGTAAGCGTTTTAAAAATCTTTTTAAAGGAAAGTTTAACTAAGAAAATGTTTACTGAGGACTGGCAGAGTTTACCAAACTGATCACAGCGGTAAATCTAAGGACCAGCAGTAGTGGGAAATTGTTATTACTCCTAGACCTAAGAGGGCAAACAATAAGAAAAACCAGTGAACTACCACCCCAAAGGAAACCGTGCTTCTGGGGACCCATAAGAATTGCATGTCAAGCCAGATGTGGTGGCTTTTGCTTTTAATCCCAACACTCAGGAGGCAGAGGCAGGTGAATCCCTGAATTCAAAGCCAGCCTGGTCTACAGAGTGAGTTCCAGGACAGCCAGGGCTATGCAGAGAAACCCTGTCTCAAAAACAAAACAAAACAAAAACAAACAATGAGACTCACATGCTGTTTGGAGTGGAGAACCTTACCTGTAAACCCAACACCCCAGAGACTGAGGCTGAAGAATCATGAATGTGAAGCCAGCCCAGTTTGCATGGTAAAAGCCATCTAAAAGTAAATGAATACATAAACAAAGGTAGGTGAATGGTGGGTGGAAGAAGAGGTGCTAGATCGGAGCAGACGCTGGACATCCAACGCAGAAGATTCAGCTTCAGAGTTACAAAACCTACTATTTCTTCCCATAGGCCAAACCCACCAGATACCCAGAGAAACCCACCATAAGCTGCAATCCTGATACACAGGCTAAGACAGAGATGGCTCAAGAGTGGATTTAAAGGAACCACAAAGACCAGTCCAAACCACAACATGGCATCCCACTACATATGGGCTTTAAGAGAATGGAAAGATGTACCGGCATGAAAAGGAAAATTGGGCAGTGGTAGTTTTTACAAATATAGGAAATTGGACTTTTTTATAAAGAGAGGGTCAAGTGTGTGCAGAATACATTCCCTTAAGTAGAATTGGGCTTCAGCGTCAAGAGGTATGGAGGAAGGGCCATAGACCATGGTTTCTCCATTTTGCCATAGCTGATAAGTCTTTGTTTAGAGGGCTAACCTGTGCTCTGTAGGATGGCTATCACCATCCCTGGCCTTAGCTAACCATTTGCTAATAGCAGCTCACAGCCAGTTGTGATAACCAGAAATGTAATCATATAACACCCCCAAGGGACACAAAATTGCCCTCAGCTGAGAACCACTAGGAAAGGGCAAGGACCACGATCAGAAACCGGCTGCACTTGACGTGAAATATGAACATGGACACAAGAAGTTAAAGGCTTAGATCAGTGTACAGCAGAAGGACCCGCCAGAAAAGGACAATGATCCAGACTCTGTTATGGACAGGGAACATTGTTGGGCCGATGGTTTATCATGGGGTAACAGGATGAATGCATCGCCGCCGGCACACTGGAATTATCTGGGGCTGGCCTGAAGAAAGAGCACGTACCTTCTGTGGCCTTGGGAATCTGAGACCCTGGACACAGGACTGAGATTTGAAGAGGGAGGTGGGACCAAGGGACAGATTTAAATAATCTACACAGAGATGGCTAGCAAAGCCTCTCTCCACATGAAGAAAGGAGAAGAGTTCTTGCAGAGGAAGGGAGAGAATACTGGAGAGGATATTTCACTTTATTTTATTCGTTCTTTTCTTTTCCTTGGGTGGGGGAGGGAGTGTTGTGCATATTTAGAAGATGAATAATGTAGGATAGGAATAGAAAGTCTGGAGGCAGGAAAAACAGGCAGTTTTCTGAGGGATGGTAATGGCTGAGGTCCAGCTTCTGCCCCACTTGCTAAGCCGTATGCTGAGGGGCCCTGTCTGCCTTGGGACCACCTTGTCCCATGTAAGCAAAGGTGCCATGTAGTCAAATCAACTGCAAAAAAAAAAACCAAAAAAAAAACCCCACAAAGAGCCACATCCATATTCTACATCCCACTGTGGTAGTTAGCAACGTGCCCGCGCGTGCACACACACAGACACACACACACATGCATGCACGCTCGCACACACATTTCAAGTCCTTGAGCAAATCCTGATTAGGTGGCTATTTTCACCTAAGAGAGACACTCTGCTTTTCCTAAACAGTTATAGAAGGATCTCAGGAAAGGGTTGCCCAAGGAGAAATGAGGGGGAAAGGTGACCCAGGACCATTTATAGTAGCTGTGTTTGTTATCTTGAGGGTCCTGATTCTCTGTAGAAAGATGATGGATCTCTTCTTGTCACCCTACCAAGAGGCATGCTATGACAGGCAGAATTCTAAGGTCCTGCCACAATTCCACCTGCTGCGGTGCATGCTCAACCACATTGTCCTCCATTTGAGTGTGGTGGCATCTATGACTGGAACATCACTCCTATGATAAAGTTTATGTGCCAGAAGGGAATTTGCAAATGTGACTAAGGTCCCTAATCAGTTGACTTTGAGTTGTTCAAAAGAAGGATCATTCCAGTTGGCCTAACTTAACCATGTGAGCCTTTTAAAAAGGCAAGAAGGAATAGGAGATGCCTCTGCCAGGCTGGAAAACAATGACAACCAGGCTGTGACTTCAGTGAGAAAAGCAGGTCACTAAGATCTGAGGGTGGCTTCTGGAACTAAGAGGAATCTCTCGTCAATAGCTGGCAAGAAAACTGGTCTTAAGCCACAAGAAATAGAATTCTGCCAATAGTCATTGAACAGAAAGAGGACCTAGAGCCTCAAATTAAGATCACAGACTCCTTAGACTTGGGTGGTAGCCTAGAAGACTCTTACAGAAGATCAGTAGCCTTTCTCTAGACTCCTGCACCTTAGCAACTGAGCTGATAAATCTGTGTTGTTTTAAACTAAGTTTGCCAAAGAACATGAATGTGCCTTAACTTGTATTAATACACACAGGGTGCCATCAACTCCAAGGAAGTGGACAAATGTGCTCCACAGCCAAACCCAGAAGTGGGCTGGACCTGAGCTAAGCTCCTGACTGTGATACAACCGTCGCCAGCTCCATCTCAGCGTCCCTGCGACCCAAGCAGGGAGCACAATCCCTCTCACATCCTCCTATATAATAGTCCATGCAGGACCAGGAGAAAGTGAGCTGTGGCTGAACCATGCAGAAGGGGAGACCTTTCTGAGCTCATGGCCAGTAACATTCAGTCTTATTCTGTGGCCCCCAAATGCAACATGAATAAAACAAAGCTAAAAGGTCCCACATATTCCTGTAGGAGAATACAGGAAGTTAACAAAGTGAATTTTTGAAAACATCTAACATTTGGTGAGAGTAAAGTAAGGGAGAACTTGAAAAGGATGCTGTGCTCCCCTTTAAACAGAGGCATCGGAGATGCCCCTTCGAAGGTAACTTTTGGATACAAGCTTGAGGAGCTGAAGAGATAGCTGTGTGGAAATCTGAAGAAATTTCAGTCCCAGCAAAGGCGAGGCAATGGGTTTCCACGGCAGGGGGTGAATCTGGTCTTTCTGAGAAACAGCCTGACCAGGGTGGCTGGAGGGAAGAGAGCAGGGTGGGTTTGGGGAGTCTGAGGGCCTGTGGATCCCTTTGACTTTTACTCTGGTAAAGTAGGAGACACTGGAGGATCTGAGGAGGGGGTGACACTAGCAGTCTTCAGTGTCCAAAGGATGGTACTGGAAGCCACAGAAGAGCAAGAACAGAAACGGGGCAGTAAGTGGACTACGAAGCCATTGCAGTAGTACAGATGAGGGCGGCTTGCTCCGATGAGGGTGCTGGAGGTGGCGTTTTCAGGTGCTGGGCGACATTTGCAAAGCAGATGGAAGAGAATTTGCTCAGATTGAATATAAACTGTGAAAGAACAGCATTCAGGAGTAAAATCACAACCTCGAGCCTGAACCACTAAAAGGGCAACACTTGCCATTGCTGGTGTGGAAAAGATTGAAGGAGCTGGCTTGCAAAGGAACGTGGGGTAGGAGATTCAGACCTGTTAAGTCGGGGAAGAGGAGCAGGCATCGCGGGTGGGCTCAGGAAGACAGCTGAATGTTCTGAGAAGGAGTATGAGGAGGGACTCAAGATGGAGACCTAAATTTGGCATCTAAAACATGAGACTGGGGGCAGGGGGTAAGGAAGAGGGAGTGCAGGTAAAGAAATCCGAAAATCAGCCTCAGATTAAAGCACCAGAATGAGGTGAAGAAGAAGCCGCCAACAGGGGAGGAGATTTTAAGCAGAGTGTGTTCTGGAAGCCCAAGAGAAAAATCTCAAGGATCAGAGAGTAAGCCACAGGGTCAATGACAGGTAGCCAAAGCTCAGAGACAGTCTCAATGTAACAGGAGACCCAGCAGGTGCGGTTTTGGTGTAGCGATGGAAATGAAACCCTAATTCAAGTAAACACAAAAGAGACTAAGAGAGAGCAGCCTAGAACAATTTTGTAATACAGGGGGGCAGAGAAACAGACCGGGAATGGTGGGGAACAGAGTGGGAAGAGAATTTAGACCGTGTTTGCAGACTGACGAGGATGATCTAGCAGAAGGAAAGATAAAATGGTGAGAAAGGTCCTGTCAGCTCTCAGGGCCACAGGATAGCAGAGAGGCAGGGTGTAACCTATTGGACTGGCTTACTTTAAAAGTTTTAATATGCGATACATCTAAAAGTCCGCGTGAATTCTGAAATATCAGGAACACCCACGAACCCACAACCCACTCCAAGTCTAGACCAGCAATCCCATTTCCCGTTCAACACCGCCTTTCAGAGAAAAACAGCATCTCTGAATGCTGTCATCGCTGGTCCTTGTAGTGTTCTCTGTGCCGGATTCTGTTTCATGTATTGATTGACCAAGCTGCTTCTCAACCTTGCCTCCTACAGACAGACATCTGTCTACTCCAGACAGCGCTGTGAGATTCCTCTCTTCTATTTCATCTGGCACACTAAAATTCAGTTTTTAGCATATTCCATCACCAGGTGGCTATGGCTCTGTCTGAGAAGCCCCTTCTGCATCATCTTCACACATGCACATACACAGCAGACCCCAATGGCCAGAGCCCAGGAGACATCAAATAGGCTTCCCCAGCTCTTTTCTTTTTTTCTCCTGGAATACACACCTGCCAATCTCCTCCCACGCAATCCCCTCCCATGCTGCTAGTCTGAGCCTATGCCAACACTGAATGTCCCTCCACCAAGGCCTTGGGAAGGCAGTAGATGGCCAGTGATTAATTTCTTTCATCCCTAGATCTTGCCTGTGGGCAAGTGGCTCGCCAGATCATCCAGGTGTGCAAGCACCTGCAGGATTTTGACAAATAACAGTAGGACAGGCCCTTTGCAAACGGATGGCAGCGGGTTGTGAGAAGCCCTCTGCATACATAAACCAAAACCCCACGTACTCACTGAGGCTTGAAATTGCTTTAAGGAGACAACGGCTTTCATCTCACAACTACAGAAACCTTTGAAGACCCTGGGTGAAGGAACTCATTGATTCTGGCTGATGCACAGTACTGCACAAAACGGGCTGGAAGATTGGATGGTTGTGACCAGAAATGGATGTGAAGGGACAAAGGGGGTAGCAGACCATGGTGGGTCTTTTTATTTGCCTCTAAAAAAAAAATCACCTTTCAAATCAAAAGACCCAGAGTGGGGTTTGGAGTTAGGGGTTACTGCCAGGAATCTAACCATAAGCAAGTTACCCCAAACTTTGAGCCTGATGCTATCCCCTATAGTGAAGGTACCCGGAGAAGTCATTGCCTTGTGTGTGTAAAAGCACCCATCACATATGACCACACTCTACAGGAAGAATACACATTCCTTTTTGCTCTGTGCCCTCAAGCATTCCAGGCTCTGTTCTTACACACCCTAGCTCCACCCCCTTTCTTAGCATGCTAGAGGTTAGGAGGGAGGACTCTGGAGCTAGCTTAGACCTATCTCTAGCTAATCCTCAACTTGGTCTAGTTGCTGAATGCCCAATCTTCTCATCTGAGAATGTGGAGGTAAAAGTGGCCGAACGGACGAACTGAGTTAATACCTGAATTGCATTCACAATATGCCCTGGCATGAACAAACGTGCTGTAGTGTTGGCTGCGATCCCCAAGGGTCTCCCTCACCTGCCACTTTCTGTTCTCATAGCACTCAAGCCTAGGGCCCACCGCTTCACGTCGGCCCAGGGTTCCTAATTCCCTCCTCTATCCTATGGGATCTCCACCACCACCACCCCTCCACGGGCCTTATCATCCTCCTTCCCGCAAACGCAAACGCAAACTCGGTGCTGGAGAGTCTATGACGTCACATAATGTTCCTGCTCCCTGGTGGGCAGGCAGTAGGGTTGCCCAGCAAGGCGCTCCGCTAATAAAGCCCTGAGTGGTGCTTGCATCCCTCGTGGTCCCGCCCTTTCGGAGTAGGTCTTGCCGCTCTTCCACCTCCAAAGGTCCCAGGCGCTCCCCACATCTTTCGCCTGACACCAGGCACTAAGAGTCACCTGAAGCCCGATAGCCCCTTTGGGAGCCAACCTGAGGTAGGGGGAGTGGAAGGAGGAGGGGGAGTGGGAGGAGTGGGAGAAGGAGGGGGAGTGGAAGGAGGAAGAGAGGAGTCCTGGCCACCGCTGCAGGGGACTCACCTGGATTCCCAACTCTTACTTGCCCACAGAACAGGGAAAGGGCATGCAGAAATCTTTAAGTGGAGCAGTATTGCTTTCTGGCCAAATTGTGTGTGTGTGTGTGTGTGTGTTTACCCAGAACTACTATTTTATTCTTTAATACTGTGTACTGTGGCTTGAAAACACAATGGAGTCTGATTAGCCCCCACTGCTTTTCCATTTGTAACGCGGATATAAGAACACATTTGGAAAGACAGTTGTGGGGACTAACGGGCGTGACTGACACACTATAAACTGGTACCACTCGTTCTTTCACCAATATCTACTGAACTCTGAGTTCCAGGCATTAGGCCAGCACTAGGGTTCTACAGTGAGCAAAATGCTGACCATGCCTGCCCTGGGCTTTACAACGTATGAAGAAGTGTGTTAATCCAAGAATCACACAAATCACGTCAAGTTTAAGCTAAGTGTCACTGAAAAGGTGTTGTGGAACTGTCCTGGAGGTCAGGGAAGAATTAAACTGAGTTCTAAGGAAAGAATTCGCCTGTGTAAAGTAGGAAGCACATTCCAGGCCAGAGTCACTGTGTCCCAAGCCCACCACTCCCTGTCTCAAATAAGAGCAAGGATACACAGTGGCTTGGTCCTGTGTTCCAAGAACTGTTCATAGAAAACAACTCTGAGATTCCAGTGTGTGGAGCCTTTCTTTCCTGTAACTGAACAACTTAACGTCTATAACTGAACCCTTAGACCACACTAAAAAAAGCAAATGAAACCCCAGAACAAGCCCAAAGGTGATACTTGATGAACCTATATTCTCTAACACTTAGCGAGTATGCGTTGGCTCAGTGTTCTCCTCTGGGAGGCGTGAAGGTTTCACTTAATGGGGCATTTATTGAGTTGTAAGAAGTGGAGGTGGGCCCTGGAATGTATAGTTGAAGAAAACCTACCCAAACCAAGAGCCTTAAGAATGGAAAAGAACTTTGCAAAACGTGGGAAGAGTGGAACCGTGACATGGAATAGACCATTTCCCTCCTTTAAGAAATGGATGGGAATAAATCGGTCAGTCATATGGCTCAGAGGCTGAGAAGTTGAGTCTGGATGACAAAGACTCTAAGATTCCAAAGCTTTGTGACTCAAGAGTGCACGGAACTCTTGAAAGTAAGTGACAGTAAAGGAGAATTTGCTCTGCACTTCTGCCGTGTTGGACAGTTCTACAAAGGTAATGCCACCACCCACCTTGTCATCCAGGCTTGAAAACTGGGAGTTACTCTAGATTCTTCTCTCCTCCCACACCTCTTACCAAGTACTGTTTGTCCAATCTCCTAAATGCCTGTTTCCTGCCCCTCCCTACTTTATAGAGACTTGAAGCTCTCGTTGTGCCCAAAGAACTGCCAGGTTCCTATCTGGGCTCACCCCACTCTCTTAAGTTCACTCATGGAGCTATTGGCCAGTGTGTTTCAGGCTCGAACAAAGAGAAACAGCACCAAGTAATTTTAACAAAGAAGGATCATCATAAAAAAAATTTTTTTTAAAAACCAGTGGGCTTGAAGTAATGGAGGAATGGCTAAACGGAGCTAGGGAAGAATCAAAGGATGCAGGGATCACAAATATAAGGAGCAGCCTTGAGCTAGACTTCAGAGCGTGTTGTAGAAGGTTGCGACCACAGTTCCCTGGAAGTCAGAGGAACTGTGGAGATGCCACCCCCACAAAATTGACTCTCTAGGATGTCAGAGAAACTGAAACTGTGACTCTCTGGCAGCACTCTGCTACAGAGCTTCCCAAGAAGGTGCCAGCACGAGTCAGTCAGCTTCCCATCGCTATAACCAAGCCCCGGAGGTAATTAACTTATAAGGAGACAAGACTTACATTGGAGCACAGTTCTAATTCAAGATCAAGTGGCCCCATTAATTTTGTCCTCTAGCAATAGCAGCCCATCATAAAGTAAGGATGGGGATTGTAGCAGAGCAGGGCACTCATCTCCTGAGCCAGGAGGAAAAAAGGAAGACTCTAAGATCAGATGACCTCAAAAGTTCAGGCTCCTCTCAGTAGCGCCCCCTGGAGACCAGATCTTTAACACATAGACTTTAAGAGTTACTTACTAAACCATAGCACAAATGAAAATGCCAGCTATGGGTACCACAGACATGCACTCGAGAGATGGCATAGAGGAGGAGTCAGATGCTAGAGACGCTGTGCTTCAGGGTCCAGAGCTGGGGACACGGGAGGCACCCAAGTTGTTTCTGGAGTCCAGCCAGAACACATCTGAACCTTCAAGAAAAATAGTCGCCCCTCCCATGTCCCTCCAGTGCTCCGTGCAGGCAAAGCCCGACATGATGGCAGCTGGCAGAAGGAAAACATCTAAAGGACCTACTTCCCTTTTGGCTGAGGCAGTGAAGGATGGCTTTGGAGTTGAGAGGCCATGATTTGATGGTCGGTGTATCAGCAGAATCTGCCTGTGTGACCCCGGCCCATAAATCATCTCGCGGCTCTCTATTTCCTCTGAGGTACAAAGCCTCAGAAGGGTTTTTACATTCAGACCTTGAGCTGAAACAGATCCAGCCTTAGACCCAACGGTCCCCTTTCATCCATGCTAGCACCATGATTACAGTTACTAAATTCACCGGCTTCTAAAACCTCCAAACTGTTTGTCTTCCTGGTCTTATGAAGTCCCTCTTCTCTCTCAATGGCAAACATGTTTACTGAATAATTGCCCTCTACTTGGGGACTCTTCTGCTGGATGGGAACAGAGCAATAAACATTCCAGGCCTCCCTATATCTCAGTCCAAATATCACCACCAGTCTTTGGAAACTATCTTCTATCTCCGTTCCTTTGTTCTATCTAGTACAGGCTCCTTGACATTTACCACACTCTTATTCTTTTTTTTCTTCTCTTGTATATTACATCCTGGCTGCATTTTCCTCTCTCTCCCCTCCCACAGCCTCTCCCTCCCACCTCTACTCTCCCCCAGATCCACCCTCCTCTGCTGCCTCCCCTCAAAAAAGAGAAAGCCTCCAAAGGACATCAACCAAAAACAGTGTAACATATTACAGTAAAACCAGGCACATAGCATCACATCAAGGCTGGATGAAGCAACCCAGTAGGAGGGAAAGGCAGGCAAAAGAGTCAGAGATAACCCCATTTCCACTGTTAGGAGTCCCACGAGAAGACCAAGCTACTCAGTCAAAATGTCAGACCCCTACAGGCTCCCTAATCTCTGTGAGCTCCCATGAGTCCCAGTCAATTGATTCAGTGGGCTGTGCTCTCACGGTGTCCCAGACCGTGAGGGACTCACTGATCTTCCTTTTCATTCCTTCATAAATTCACTGTGTATGATCTATTTATTTCTTTATTCTAGTCTCTAGTCTAAGTCCAAGAAAACACACAAAGTTGGATTGGGTTGACAGCTTTCCCAGGATCCGATAGTTATAAATATGGAGAATGGTAATGGAAATAGGAGAGGAGCATAGTTCAGATCTTGTCTTTTAGACTATTGTGCATTTGCCCGAGAACTTTTGTTCCTACACTTCAAGTCTCTGAATCAAGATTGCTACAATTATACTAGAAGTAGGGAGAACACCTAAAGGGGGAATGGTGTGAAGTGTTTTTATAATTAACTCATGAAAAAAAAAGTATTTCCATTGTATAGCTAGATGAAAATACTACCATCATATACCTAGAAATATTTACATCGGGGCTGGAGAGATGGCTTGGTGGTTAAAAGCACTGGCTGTTCTTCCAGAGGACCTGGGTTCAATTCCCAGAACACACATGACAGCTCACAACTGTCTATAATCCCAGTTCCAGGGGATCCAACATCCATCTTTATACTTAGAAAGGACAAGGCTAAGGTAACACCAGATCCCAAAATGGGGAAATCACATTAGACAGCTTTAGGAAGCATGTGACAGTCTGTGGACAAGCTATGTACACCTGACATTTAGGGGCCATGATTTAAACAGGGAGGAACTTTTTGAAATACAAGTGTGACTAAGCTATGATAGATTGAAATAAGTACCTGTCCAACTGTTAGATAATGTGGAACTTATGGCTTCTAGAAGGTGGTACTAGCATGACGGATATGCAAGTTTGGGAACATGAGAAAATAAAAAAAAAACTACTCAAAAAAACAAGGATGCTGTCAAGTGAGCCTGCTCTTAGCAATATTGCTGTTGACATGCAAACTGCTTGAACATGGATTTGACCCAAGATAAAAGATCCAGGCTTCAATAATAGAAAGTTGCAGAAATAAACAAAGCTAATAAATAAGATAAATTGTGTAGAGTTTAAAAACAATTTTTTTAGACAGGACCTCACTATGTAGCATGGATGGCCTAAGACTCCTGTGCAATCTTACTCTCTCTGCCTCCTGAGTGATAGTATTCCAGGCATGTTCCACAACACCAGGATTTAATTTGTGGAGATCTTGAAAGTCACATGAGATATCATTTTGATTAGAAAAGAAACGAAGAGTCACTGAAGGCTTTTGAGGGTTTATGGTGGTTAAGGATGTTGATCTGACAAACTAAGGAAATACCTTAGTTTCCTAGCATTGGAAAACTCTTAATATTAGAACTTACCTACACATCGGTTCTCCTAAGGACTAAATGAGATGAAGAATGTGAAATGGCTGCATTATTCCCGCCGTGTTCTGAGTATTCCTTCATTGGTGACAACTGTCAGAATGTGCTTAAAGAGACAATAACAAAAAAATCTGGGCATAAAATTGACAAATGACTTCTGTTCTACTCACGGTGCTAAGAATGAGCTTTATATGATGCAGATGAGATTATCAGGATATCTCCATTATTTGTGAGAATGGGGAAAGATATTTCTTTAAACTTGGGGCTGTCCTGGAGACAAATCCTTGACATTTTATTGCCTCCTACAAGGAGAGAGAAGTACAGTACAGTGTGGACAGCAGTGAAATAGTCCAAGTCTTGACTCAGCACAATAGAGCTTGTTACCCTTGTGTGCATCATTTATCCCCTTTATACATCAATACTGAAGACACTGAACTTTATTAGAATTTAAGCCTTTTTGTTGTTATTTGAAAAGATGCTTGCTTTTATTTTCCTAATTGGAAAAAGTTAAATACACTGGGTTGAAATGAAAGAAAAAGATGAACCTAAAATGGTTATGATGGATGACAGCCGGACAATTGAGAGGGTAAGAGAAGTCTGTTAGGGGTGCTTTGGTGGGGTGAGAGAATGCCACCATAGGTAGCTGATAGGTGGAGGATTTGCAATTATTTGGGAATCGTTAGCATAGGACTCAAGCTAGTCACAAAAGTGTCATCGTTTGCCCAGTTAGTAAATGGTAAACTCTAGGAGTTCCAGCCTCAACTGAGAGCAAAATGTTAAAACAAATAACTGTTTAAATTATTTTGCGTTTGTGTGTATATGTGCATGTGTGCAAGTATGTTGCATGTGTGTATGAGTGTGTTGTGTGTGTATGCGTGTGTGTGTACCAGTTCTTGTACCGTGGTGTGCGTGTGGAGGTAGGTCAGAAGAAGCCACTTTTCCCCTTCCGTCTTTATATGGGTTTTGAGGATCAAACTGAGGTTGAAGGCTTGTGTATCAAGCCCCTTACCTAACCGTCTTGTCAGCCCCCATTGAAAATTTGTTCTAAAAAAAGACAAGCTCTCCTGAGTAAATTGGGAGCATGGGAACCTTGAGGGAGGGTTGATGGGAGGGGATGGGAGAGGCAGGGAGGGGAGCAGAGAAAAATGTAGAGCTCAATAAAAATCAATTAAAAAAAAAAGAAAAGAAAATTTGTTCTAAAAGCCATATAAAGATATCTGAGAACTTAAGCTGTTTCCTTGCCTGGTGATGTTTGCCAACTTAGCCTCTTAACTGAGCATAGTCCTGGCGGGGAGTCTTTTCTCCAAGAGAAAGACAGCAGGCTGTGTTTTAGATTTACAAAACTTTTTTGGCTTGGTGTGCATGTGAGCGTGTGTGCGTGTATGTGCGTGCGTGTGAGCATGCATGCCCAAAGGCCAGGAGAGGGCATCAGCTCTCCTGGAGCAAGAATTACAAGCAGTTATGAGCTGCCCAATGTGGGTACTCCCAGGAAGTTGAATTGGGGTTCAAGAGCAGTGTGCTCTCTTAAACACTGAGCCATCTTTACAGCTGCGGAGACCCAAAAATGTGAGTCTATTTCCACCTTATCTGACAGTCAGAGAGTTGGAGGTTGCTCAAAGTGGCTAACAAGTGTCCCAACTCTGGATGTGATTACTTAATTCTTTTGACATTATGATAGCCCATAACAAGTAGGTCCATTCAATCCTGACAGGTGGTCAGGATATGCAAATGTCCTTCTGCTCCTTCTTTTGTAACTATGAGGTCACCCGGGGAATGGCTGTCTTCAGGAAGGTCTAGGGCAGCTTCACTGCCTAAACAACAGAAAGTTAATGATTTGATGCCTCAAAGTGGTTAAAGCAATTAACTGTTTGAGTTGTCTGTTGTATCAAGTTAATAATCTATTGTTGCATTCTCCCATCCCCACCCCACCCCATTTTTATTGGTATGAAAATGTATGGAAAAATAAACACAGGTGATTTCAGTATTCACGGGAATGCCCTCCCAGTACTTTCTATGGTTTCTGTTATTATTTTTTATGCATCTTCATATTCTTTACTAATATTTCAAAAACCCACACCCCTACCCTAGCAAGAGGTGTTTTTGTCAAAGTTGGTCCACAACATCCAGACTCTAGTAGAGTCATTTATGTTGAAGGAAAAATGATGCCAGAAAGTAATATTGGCCAGAAGGAAATGAGAACACAGCATAATTACATGGGAAAACAATAGCTTAATATTGATGGTCTAAAAATTGATGGTTACCTGCCAACGACGATAAAAATATATGTTAAAAATAAAATAAATGATAACATTAGTACAAGGGTAAGAAAAGAATATTGAGTTAAATTATCATAATTACTTTCACTATTCAAGAAGTAAAATTAAGGGTAGACTTAATAAATTTAGGATACATATTGTAATACTTAGGGCAACCTGTAGAGGAATAAATAAAGCATATATCAAGATCTAATAAATGAGAAAAAATTAAATTACTAAAAATAGTTGATCAGTTTCAAAACTCAAAAAAATAGATGATATGAATATAAAAGAAAAAGCAATATGTTGAACGGCATAGGAATAACTATATTTTAAAATAAGTGATTCAATTGAGAAGTCTTCAGGATTTTTAAAAGGTTTATACTTTGAAAGGAAAAGTTTTGAAATACATCATGAAAAAAATAACAAAATAAAGCTGACAAGCCAAGTTGACTTTAGACAACTATTAAAACTGTGTATAACATAAAACTATGTTTAGGAGCTTTATGTAATATAATAATGAGCTTATTTAATAGAAAGATTTTAAAATATAAACATTATTTATAAATGTCTATATATAACATATATAATGTGCTATATAATAGCTTACAATTTGAACCAGTAAAAATGGGCATAATTAAAAGAATAGACAAAAATTATTAGATACTTTTCTCCCCTGCATTTTTCCTTTTTTAATTCTTTATTTATTGAAATGCAATTTTGCTACATACTCCAACTTTTGGCCTTCCTGCCTTCATCTCCCAAGCGCTGGTGTCACTGGTGTGTTTCACTCCTAGTTCAGATGGAGACCTTACTTCTTTCTTGGTTATTCATAGAGTAGCAAACAGAAAAGGAAATCTGATGTCAAAGATTTGATCTACATAACTAACCCTCTAGATATATACAGAACATGGCACTCAGCAACTACAAACTCAACTTTCTTTTCAAGTACACATGGAATATCTACCAGAACAATCTGAAGGAGAAACACGGATGAGAGGGGATAGACTCTTAGAAAATGTATCTTTAAAGGGATGGAAGAGACACGAAAGTGCACCCAGAAACTAAACACAGTTGGGGCAAACAAGTTGGAGTAACCATTTCCAGAGGAATGAAGTGTTTCTTGAGGGAGCAGTCCATTATTTCAAAAGCAGTAGAGAATAATGGAAGAAAATATGTCCCTGGAAGAACCTTTAAATTTAGAAACAAGGAGAGACTGCTCACCTTTATCTGCGAAATTAGTGGCAAGGCAGTCAACAGATGGAAGATTTTCTAGAAGAAGCTAAGGGCACACTGCAGAGGGAGGAGAGTCAATCTGAGGGCAGCTTGAGTGGTCCGGCAGGGAAGAAAATGAGATCATTTGAGAAGTAATGAGATCAAAAAACAATTTTTAAAAAATGAGTGCAGACTGTGACTTAATGGAAGCTGCGCGACGGAGGTGACACAGATGGCATTTTCCAGAGACTGCAAAGGGATAAATGTCATAGTCTTGCTCACTGGGCCTTGTGAAGGAGAAGAACTGAGGGTCTGAATGCTGGGGAAGGGGACAGGAGACCCCCTGAGGGTGGCAAAGGGGTGAGGGTATAAGTTCATTCTGACATAATGAAGGACAGGAAGGTAGGAAGGTAGGAAGCAGGCTAGCAGTGAATCAAGAAACTGAGTTAGTGGCCCTGGAGAGCAGGTACTAAGCAGAAGCACTCAGTAAGTCAGCTACCTTAGCAGGTGTGATGTAAAGTAGGAGTTCGTTGCAACAAATGTCATTGTAAAATATATTTTATGGAGCAAGGTTTCAAGAATAACCTGGTCATAGGTGACTGCCAATTATATGAAGCCTAACTGTGCACAAACCTATGCCCTAGAGTAAGCATAAAGAGTCAGCACTCAGCATGGCCCACTGAACATAGCAACTAAGCTCTTACCACGTGTGTGTCTCTAGATGCCTCACTCAACTTGCACAGCCTTAGAGTCACATGACCACCTCAAAATGTCTTTGGTTTTGGTGTTCTTATAAATCTAACAGGTGATCAGAAGCATTAAAAGGTCCCATTACCCTCCCAACCTTGGCAAACAACTTCAGCCTATTTAAACTAACTGGAAACTGCACCACCTCATGCCGAATGCTGCCCCGTGTCTGCCCAGGGTCACTTGGGTTTTTCACATTTGCTCCCCTCTGCTCCCACTTCGTTCAGACAACACCAGGTGTCCTTTGGTCAGTGTGGCCATCTGGAAACCTTTTCTTTATAACCAAAAGAAGTTTGTCCACGTGGTCAGTTTGTCTCCTCATTTCTTCCTGGCTTCTGATCAGTATTTTAGTTAAGTCATAGAAATTAGCAGCTACTTGTTCCCTTAACAACCAGCATTTTTACAGTTTGCTTTGTCATGAATGTTATTTTAAACACTATATAAAAGCTCAGCTTTTACCAGAAATTGATTTCAACAACTAACAGTAAATCTCTTTTATCACAAAGCATCCTAAAACACTGAGGCAAGTTATGGTAGTTTGAATGTAGTTGGCTCCCATAACCTCATAGGGAGGGGCACTATTAAGAAGTGTGGCTTTGTTGGAGTGGGTGTGGCCTTCTTAGAGGAAGTGTGTCACCGTGGGGGTGGGATTTGAGGTTTCCTATGTGCAGGATAAGGCCCAGTGTCTCAGTTGACTTCTTGTTGCCTGCAATACATAAGATCTCAGCTACTTTTCCAACGCGCATCTGCTCCCCATAATGATGATAATGGACTGAACCTCTGAAACTGTAAGTCAGCCACCCCAATTAAATGTTTTCCATGTAAGAGTTGCCATGATCATGGATGGTGTCTCTTCACAGCAATAGAAACTATAAGATACAAGCTTCTAAAAAGTTCTTGGTGGCTTGACTTAGGGGAGGTTTCTCTACCAATTCTGTCCTCTTTTTAAATATCATAGCACACAGAAACTCCTCCTAAAGCACACTAGAGTAAGCAGTGGGGTACCTGGTCCCTGAGACCTGCATAGTGGAAGAAAGAAATGACTCCCACAAGATGTCTTTTGACCTCCACCCTTGCACTGTTATATGTGCACAAAATAAAAATGGAAGTTTGAAAAGTTAAGGTTTTCCAAGTACTGTGGCTGTGGCCCTGAGATGCTTTTTTTCCTTTTCTTTTCTTTCTTTTTTTTTTTTTTGAACATAAATAAATCATTTTTTAAATGGTTAAAAAAAACTATAAGGAAACTGAAGAAAACTCATGGTTCACAAATTGTACTTTTGGGGTGTCTGTTCTTTATTTCTGTCACTGGTTCCCCATCTAGGGTGAATAGATATTTGTGTACTGCACTGATATGCATTTCTGTTAGTCTTTGGAGTGAGAACACTCCCACTGGACTGCTAACCTCTGACCTCAATTCTCCTTGAAAGCCCTTCTTCACTGTGTTAGTAACCATTTTACAAGTGATTAAAATTGTCAAACCATTTTTGAATGCAGTAAACTAATATTGTGCTCTGAAGATCACTGATGTGTGTCATCTAATTTCCAGAAAAAGGAATGAGTCTAGCAAACTCCCCTGGGTAGGTAGCTTGGTAGGAACACAACAAAGGACGTCTTCATTTCTCACAGTCACATACATACAGGTGGGAACCGTGGTGGCCTGGACTTTATTATTGACATCCTTTCAAAGTGGAATGCATATCCACTGGTGAATGGGCATACTAGGGTGCCTATGGGAACAACCTAAGGCATTTATATACTTCTTGGGGTTCCATGAGCAATGAACAAACAGCACAAGAAAAGTCCTAACTTCTGTCCCAGCTTTCTGTCTGCTCAGACCATGTATTTGATGACATCCAGAAAGTCTTCCTTGTCTTCTTAGGTCTCTGCTTCAAATCTTGCATCTTGTGTAGTTTGTTTTGGTATTCTTTTGGCAGGATAGTTGACATCCTCGAAACATGCCTCTTCAGGGGTCCTAACTAGTATATTAACCTAATAGTGTTAGTTCTACAGACACATCATATTTTTTATTGTTTCTGTTGAGCTATATATTTTTCTCCACTCCCTTCCTCTCCCCTCCCCTTCTACTCTCTTCCATACCCCCCATGCTCCCCATTTACTCAGGAGATCTTGTCTTTTTTCTACTTCCCATGTAGATTAGATCCATGTATGTCTCTCTTAGGGCCCTCTTTGTTGTCTAGGTTCTCTGGGATTGTGATTTGTAGGCTGGTTTTCTTTGCTTTATGTCTAAAGCCACTTATGAGTGAGTACATATGATAAGTCTGGGTTACCTCACTCAATATGATGTTTTCTAGATCCATCCATTTGCCTGCAAATTTCAAGATGTCATTATTTTTTTCTGCTGTGTAGTACTCCATTGTGTAAATGTACAACATTTTCCTTTTCCATTCTTCAATTGAGGGGCATTTAGGTTGTTTCCAGGTTCTGGCTATGACAAACAATGCTATGAACATAGTTGAGCACATGTCCTAGTGGTACAATTGAGCATCCTTTGGGTATATGCCCAAAAGTCTTGAGGAAGGTTGTTTCCTAATTTTCTGAGAAATCACCATACGGATATCCAAAGCACTGTACCAGCTTGCATTCCCACCAGCAAAGCTGGAGTGATCCCTTTACCCCACATCCTCTCCAGCATAAGTTGTCATCAGTGTTTTTTATCTTGGCCATTCTTACAGGTGTAAATAAAATCTCAGAGTTGCTTTGATTTGCATTTCTCTGATGGCTAAGGATGTTGAGCATTTCCTTAAGTGTCTTTCAGCCATTTTAGATTCCTCTGTTGTGAGTTCTCTGTTTGTCTGTTCTCCATTTTTTATTGGATTATTTGGTTTTTTTGATGACCAATTTCTTGAGTTCTTTGTATATTTTGGAGATCAGCCCTCTGTCCAATGTGGGGTTGGTGAAGCTCTTTTCCCATTCTCTAGGCTGGCGTTTTGTCTTGTTGACCGTGTCCTTTGCTTTACAGAAGCTTCTCAGTTTCAGGAGGTCCCATTTATTAATTGTTTCTCTCAGTGTCTGTGCTGCTGGGGTTCTATTTAGGAAGTGGTGTCCTGTGCCAATGCAGACACACCGTTCTAAGTGAACCTCATGATTCACTACACGCTGGGCGTGTCACCGCTGCATTCACAGCGCTGCCCCAGAGCTGTCCTCTTCTATTCCTTTGCCCCTTTTGGTCCCATTCAGGGTCAGACAGTGTGGTACAAGAGCACACTGTGGGAGACATTTGGGCTTTATTTTGTCATTATTTGACCCCAGGCTGACGCGAACTACAGTTGTCCGGTTGTCACGAGTGTTTTTGCAGTTTTCTAAAGCTGTGCTTTTCCTCGTGTGGTTTTAGAGACTTCTGAAAGGCCCTGACTTTGGAAAGGGAGGTATCTGTGTGGTCAGAGCTGTTTTGTGACAACACAGTCATTCTCTGCCTCCGACACTCTAAAAGTGCACAGCAGAGACTCCAAGCAGGACAGAACACCAATAGGATGTGAGAACTGTCTTCATTCACCAGGCATCTACGCATTTGGGAGAGAAGCAAACAGCGCCGCTCTTCACAAGCATCCTTCACAAAACTGTAGCTATTTTTCATAAAAAAACCATACTATTTACAGTAACATGTAAGAGATTTATTTCTGTTTTAAATATAATTAAAATATTCAATTTTTATTTCTAAAATAGCAAGCGCTGATAGACTTAAACCATTAACAAAAGCAGTTGGGAGGGAAAGGGGGCGATTAAAGGAGAGAGAACGGGAGTAGATTTGATCAAAACACATTACACACATGTATAAAATTCTTGAACAATTAAATGCAAAAATTACACTCACACAGTGTAATTTTTAAAAACAGAATTTTGATCTGCTTTTTTTGGTGGGGGGCGGCGGGCTGGAAAGGTGGTTCAGTCGGCAAAGGGACTTGCTGCCAAGCCTGGGGATCTGAGTTCAATCCTTGGGACCTGCATAGTGGAAGAGGAGAACCAACTCCTGCAAGTTGGCCTCTGACCTCTACAGGTGCTCTGTGGCACATGTGCCCCTACCCAGTAAATAAATACATTGTGTTCACAAGGGACATTGTATCATTAGATTGTTTCTTAAGGCCTTGGCATAATGTACCTGGCACAGTTTTGTTCTTTTGCTGGTTTTCCCAAGCATTATTAGGCTTACAAAAATTGAACAGAGAAGAGAGTACAAATTAAAAATAGTCCCTCTCTGTATATTCCTAAGTGAATTACATTTCAATTACTGAATGATTTGCTAGGTTTTTAAAAATGCTGAGCTAATTAATAAAATTTATAATACTTAGGAAAATTCTTTTTTTTTTCTGGAGCAAAAGATCAAACCAGAACCTCATGGCTGCTAGGCAGGTACCCTGCTGCTGAACTAAAACCCCAAGCCAAAATTATTCTTTACAACAGAAAACAGTGTGTGAGAGATGCTCATGGAGGCTGTGGGTTTCGTGTGAGGTGTTCACGGAGGCCGTGGGTTTTGTGTGAGGTGTTCACGGAGGCCGTGGGTTTCGTGTGAGGTGTTCACGGAGGCCGTGGGTTTCGTGTGAGGTGTTCACAGAGGCTGTGGGTTTTGACTGCAACAAATCAATTTGCAAAGAAAGCCAAGTTGGAACCTTTGAAAATTTGAACATTTAAATAAGGGGGAAATTTAAGAAATATTGAATATAATAATTAAAATGGTAATATTTCAATATAAGTATTTCAAGAGCTATACAATTAAAATATTTTGAAGTTTTTATTATGTTAAAGTTATATTTTATTGAATTGGTTGTATTATTTTCCATTTTTGTTTTTAGAAGGAAGCATTTGCAATTTTTATAAACAAAAAAGGTCTTTTTTTAAAAAAACCTATTAAATGTTTGATTTGAGGTTAAGATCAAAAACCAAAATAGCCAGGCATGATGGCTCTGAAATCTCAGCTCTTGGGAAGCAGAAGGCTCTTGAGTGCACAGCCAACCTAGATGTGAGATCTTGTCTCAAAACCCAAGGTCGGAGATGAAGCCAGTGGTGGAGCTCTATCTATCCTGGACAAGACCCTGCATTTGATTTCCCAGCACAAAACGCCTAGAATAAAGACATGATCTAGTTATAAATGAACAAATGTAAATTATTAGATAATGATGATTTATGGAAGTATATATTTTGTTACAAAGAACTAATGTGGAAATTTAAGAACAAACTTTAAAAATACTTTGAAATACGTATGCACAAAGATTGACACTGATAATAAATATATCACAGTTAAAGAGAAAATCAGATTTACAGGGATGTTTTATTGTCCTGTATAATGGGGAAAGCCCTCTATGTGTGCCTGGTGGCAGGTGTTATGCATAAAAGTTTAAGCACGAAAAAAAAGTACTGAAATCTGGAAGTTTACTGACTGTGCCAAACAGCATCCAAATATAATTTCAACTACTGTATGCTTGTAAATGGCTGTAAAGTTCGTATCACTATAAACTGTTTACAGCCATCTCTCTTGTGCTGCACACCTGCTCTCCATCTCGACAGCCACCATAAGGAGCTCTGCTTCAGTGAGTAAGAGAGACAGGGCAGGATTGGATACAAAATGTCAACAACATTTGCTGCTACCCAGATTTTCTAGGAAAGCTCAGGATGGTCTCAAGGTGAATCCTGAGGCTGAGAAGGGTTTGAATAGAAGAAAGAAAGGGAGGCCATTCGAGCGGCAGTAACTTCCCAAGGGAAAAGGAGAAACGAAGGTGTTACACTCTGCAAGTGTAATTCCTTAGGCAGTGGGTGCAGCAGACAGTGTCAGCAATAGCGGCAGGAAATAGGGAGTTTAGAATATGCCCAGATCATGGAGAACTTTGACAGTCTGGGTCTGATCACTGTTTTGTGAGCAGGGCTTTCTGGTCTACAAAAACCGGTCAGGAAGATGGATGTGACCTGGGTAGGATGGATCAGAGAATGACCTGAAATGAGGATTCAGTGGGTGAGAAAGGGCGGGGCCAGGGACAGAGGGGCGGAGATAGAGAGGGATGAACAGGAGACACACATCAAAGGAACTATCAGTGGGATTCAGTGAAATTCACGGCTTTGATGTCCCAGGACAGAAGACAAGTAGAGCTGTGTTCAGTTTGGTGATCTGCGGATATAGCTCAATAGGGGAGTGCTTGCTGGCTTGCACGAGACCTGAATTCCATGCCCCACATGTCCCCCCACACACTTTTTTTCTTAAGATCCTGTTAAAATATTTTAAGACAGTAAACGGTGCATCCACTGTGGAAAACAGTCTCGTGGTTCCTCAAAAACTTTGGTTGAACTCACCATATGACCCAGAAGTTCTACCTCTGGTTATACACCCAAAACAATGAAAACAGGGAACAACTAGATATTTGTGCACTCATGTTCATAGGAAGATTATTAAAATAGCCAAAAGATGCCAACAGCCTATTATAAATGCCCATTGACAGATAAATGCATAAACAAAATAACCAAAAGGGGCTGTGTGTTTATGGAATGTTATGCACACCTAAAAAGAACGGATATTTTGGCACATGCTACACCATGCATGAAGCGGAAACACATTTACTAAACAAAATCTACCAGACCCAGAAGGACAAATGTATATGGCCCATGTAAATAAGGCTCCTAAAGGAAGTGGCAGAGACAAAGGAGGACTGAGTCCTTCTGTCCAATCCTAGAGTTTCCAGTGGAGATCATGAGATAGCTCTGGGAATGGAGGATGGTGCTGACTACACAGAAATGTGGATATATGTGATGCCACTGAGCTGTATGCTGAAAACAAATAGAATGGTAAATCTAATGCTACATACTTTATCAGAATAAATTCAGACACACACAAATAAGCAATCTAAGGCACTGTTGTTTGTTAAATAAAATAGGTTGAAAAGTCATCCAAACCAATCTACAAGGCTGCACTTGGTGGCTAATATCTGTAAACCCAGCAACTGGAGGTAGAAACAGGATGATCAGGTGTTTAAAGGCATTCTCACTACAAAGTGTGTTCAGGGCCAGCCTGAGCTACATGAGACCTTGACTCAAAACAAAACAAAAACAACTTGCAACAGTAGCTTTGGAAAACATAACTTATACATAAAAAATAAAGTGTGGGGCTGGAGAGATGGCTCAGTGGTTAAGAGCACTGACTCTTCTTCCAGAGTTCCTGAGTTCAATTATCAGCAACCACATGGTGGCTCACAGCCATCTATAATGAGATCTGGTGCCCTCTTCTGGGTTGCAGGTACACATGCAGGCAGAACACTGTATACATAATAAATGAATAAATAAATAATCTTAAAAAATAAAATAAAGTGTGCAATATAAATATAGGTATGTGGTAGCTCAGATGTAATTGCCCCCCCATAAGCTCATAGTGAGTGGCACTATTAGGAGGTGTGGCTTTGTTGGAGTGGGTGTGGCTAGCCTTGTTGGAGGGAGTGTATCACTTTGAGGGTGGGTTTTGAGGTCTTCTTTACTCAAGATACTGCCCAATGACACAGTCTACTTCCTGTTGCCTTCTGATCAAGATGTAGCCAGCACCATGTCTGCCTGTATGCCCCATGCTCCTCACCATGATGATAATGGACTGAACCTCTGAAACTGTAAGCCGCCACCTCAATTAAAGGTCTTCCTTTGTAAGAGTTGCTATGGTCATAGTGTCTCTTCCCAGCAATAGAAACCCCTTTTGTATCTCCCTGATGACATCATCTCCCACTCCAACCAGGGAAACTATCAATTCTGAATTGGTATTTTTCACCCCTATTATTACAATACTGAGAGGATCCCAAGCAATGAACTCTCTACTTTCCCCTGAGCACTGTGAGACTCCTCCATGGTGGTGTACTGCCAATTCTGGACTGGTACTTATTGCCCCTAATCATTATTATTATATTTATAAAATTTAGAAGATCCCAAACATTGCCCTGCTTTCCCCTGGGCACCATGAGAGTCCCTCATGGTGATGTATCTCCATACTCAGAATGGCCCTGTGATGGCAGTATCCAGAGACTTTATCCTGACACAGGAAATCTTTCTCCTAAAGTGGTTTGCCTTGAAGTCCCTCTTAGCCATAGTGACATCTAAACCAACACCTCAGTCTGGTTGGTTGGTGGTTTGTGCCTCTTCATCTTCCATGGTTCTTTGTCTGTGCAGGCTCTTTCAGCTTTGACTGTCCCTAGAGTTTACATCAGATTTCTATATTTCACTGGCACACTTAAGGCTATTTCCTTTTATTGTGGTTAGAGATAAGCATGGATTCTTTTCAGCTGTCTTATTAGTCCATGTTTCCTAGGTTTCCTCCCCACCTCGTGTTTTGTCTTGTTTTGAATTGATCAAGATGTTTTGGGCTTGGGGGGTTTTGTTTGTTTGTTTTGTGTGAAGGAGCATTGGTTGTATTTAAATTCTGTTTCTCCTTTTTACATATCTAGTGGTTACTTTTATGGCTTTTATAATCTTTCTTCTATATTAGTTTGTGAGAAGTATCAGTAAAATGTAAACATAGTTGACATTTCATGAAGTCTAAAATTAAACATCTTTGTCCTCATCTTCCAAATAAATGAATAACTGAAAAGTAGTGGCATGGACAGGTGGTGGTGCACACCTTTAATCCCAGCACTCAGGAGCAAAGGCAGGTGGATTTCTGTGAGTTCGAAGCCAGCTTGTCTACAGAACGAGTTCCAGGGAGAGACTCCAAAGTTACAGAGAAACCCTGTCTTAAAAAAACAAAACAAAACAAAAAGTAGTGAAACACCACCAACCTAAGACCACAGTTATCTATTGTCTTGGGGTTTCCCAAGTTGGCATTATTGGCATCAATCTAAACTTAGCTCTTTCTTGTGATGTCACACTCTTGGAGCTGTTTTCTCTCCCCACAAAAATCTATGGAGCCAGCTCTCAGTGTGTGACCCTACACCCAGTTGTTTCCAATCTGCGTTCTTACACTAAAGATGTTATCCTTTGCACCTGCACTTGAGACCCCACAGGAACATCAACGATGTTCCTGTGAGGTCTCAAGTGCAGGCCAGAAAGGGAGAGGGTCCTTTAGTTCAGTCATTTCTTGTTGGTGGGCCAATCCCTGGTCTCTCCCCCTCCTTGCACTGCCTTTTATATCCTACATTCGAGTTCTTTCCAGCCACATTTGCCTCCAGGTCAGCTCAAATTCTTCATGTGTTCCCCATTCTGGGCTCTCTGTCATGTTCTTGATTTGGCAGCTGAAGATTTCTCTCTCTTTACTGCAAGCTCAGCAAAGAAGTATACAAGGTGCTTACTGAGATCTGTCTGCCATCTCGGTGTTTTGAAGCCGGGACAGTTTAATCTTTTGAGTCTACCTCCTTCAGAGACTATGAATCCTTTGTTTGTATAGAGGAGTGTATTCCATCTGTAGATTTTCATGTTTTGTTTCAGTATAGCCTGGAACTTTGCACATGAAAATGTTAGGATAGACAAGAACACACAAATATAAAGAGTGTGTTTCATCAACTGACTGTTTAATAATGACCTTGATTTGGAAAAGACCTAGTGTCAAATCATAGAATAGGACTCATGGAGTCAGTTTTGCTACAGTTCTCATCCAGTGAAGTGTTGAAGGAACATAGAAAGGTGTTCGTGATTCAGTGCTACATAAGCTGCTTTGTGTAACCCTGTCTTTTATTTATGTCTGCATGCGCACGTGCGCTAGCACACACACACACACACACACACACTATACATATGTAGGTTGAATTTTTTTTTTTACAAAAAAAAAATCAAGATTTGGGGATGACATATTAGGGAATGTTTTTGTTTACTTCTGCTGGCTTCTATTTTTTAAGTACTTGTGTTTTTTCATGTAAAGGACATAATTATTTACAGCACAATGTAGCCAGGCAGTGGTGGTACACGCCTTTAATCCCAGCACTCAGGAGGCAGAGGCAGCAGATCTCTGTGAGTTCAAGGCCAACCTGGTCTACAAAAGCTAGTTCCAGGACAGCTAGAGCTGTTACACAGAGAAATCCTGTCTCAAAAACAAACAGACAAACAAAACCTACAGCACAATGTAAAGATCAGTACTCTACTTCCTAGACTGCATATATCTTGTGAGCTAGCCTATCATCCAAAACAAGTGTTCTATCGGGTCTGTGGGACTTCTTATTCCAGACTGCTGTCTTACAGTTAATATACTATACTCTGATTTCTCTTCAGATCGTGTAAATCTTTCGCCTTTTACAGTTCATGATTGCTGATGACTCAAATACAATTCCCGTGTTCTGTTTTGTCGTGTGCTTAGGTGAAGCGATCAATGCCTCAGACAGACAAGCAAGTATGCATTCCACCGGAGCTGCCCGAACTGCTGAAGCAGTTTACCAAAGCTGCCATTCGGACCCAGCCTCCGGATCTTATCCAGTGGGCGGCCGAGTAAGTTGTTCCTATCAGAGGGCAAGGGTGAGGAAAGAGGGTTTGTGGGAAACTGAAGAGGCTGGCAAGCCCTCAGTCAGGCAATCAGGCTGTTAAGGAGAAGCTGAGTTTTAAAAATAAATGCATCAGAGGATGGGATGCCCTTCCCTAAGCTCGTAGCATAAGAGGAAGTAGGCCAAGCGTCCTGGGGTAAAGACTACCAGTTAGTTTACCACGTCCCGCTTAGCACACGACCACCTAGGCCATCCCTGCCTCCCATCAGCTTAGCTTGTCCTGGTTGGAAGAGGCCTGGGAATCTGGTTTGCAGCTCAACTCACCTTTCCTTGGTTTACGCCTCAATTTATTCTCTTCTCACCGCTAGATGGCAGCAGTACACCTAGTGGGGCGGTGCGCGATCCCGCAGGGAGGAGGAGGAGGTGGTATCTCTCCAAGCTGGTTCCGTCTGATTAATGAAACACCTTCCTTCATGGCTGTGGAAACTCAAACCTGTGCCAGAATAAAGACGCTTTGCATCCCGTCTGGGGGGTAGGGGAGGGGGCCTGTTACTGATTTAAAAAAAAAAAAAAAAAAACTAAACTAAAACTGATCCCTCCCCTCTGTATGAAGATATCCGTGGTCACATGACTTTCTGGAAAAGGAGGCAGAGTCAAGTTGGGCTCGACGGTGTGCCTCTAGCACCCTTGCTCCTTGAAGAGCCCCTGGAGGCTGCTCAGTGGGTGAACTTACACAACGGGCTGACCTCACCGTGGCCGCTTCACATAGAAAGCCTCTCAACTATGAAACTGCTTCTTACAAGTGCCTGCTAGAAACTGGGCAGCCTTGGTTGCCTGGGCTGGGAGCTAATAAGACGCTCCCAGGTCCTTTTCTAGCTGTTTATCTCGCTGGCTGGTTACTTCCTTAGCGGTGCCTCTGTAGGAAGATACCTCGGTCTGTGGAGTTTCGGAAAGGGCTTGGGGAAAGAGAAACTGAGGTTTGTGGGGGTGCATCCAGCAGGTGGTGGAGACAAGCTGTGGAGCCCTTTCAGCAGGCATAAGCTCCCTGGCTCCCAGGTTCAGCCAGGAGGAAGCCTTTTAGAAAGTAAAGCCCTGGTGCTTTTAAATGGCCTAAGGGGAGTTGCTTTGCTTAGTCATGACTCCTGTGTCATTTTCTATTTTGAACTGTATGTATTACCTCTAAGATTACACTTTAATGTCAGAAGACTAATTTCTTTTGGCAGAGACAAATTTTGTATTATGCCAATGATTGCTTAAAACTCCATTTTATTGTTCTTGTGCTCCTCGGTTATCGCAAAAAAATAACATTTCTTGATATTGTCCCTGACATTTATGGAGGATAACTTTCTACCGCTGTAGTCTGATTGCTCCGTATTGTGTGGTGTGATATATACACATTTTTTTTAGACATGTGCAAGATCAGTCTGTACTTCAACTGCAATGAAAAAGAGCATGGCCTAAGAGCATACTGCATCCCATTTAGACATCAACCACTCATTTTCTGTGGCTCCCAAACCTGTAGGGTCCTAGCACATGGAACGCCATCAGGTATCTCCAGGATAAAATGAGCATTTAATTCACCACCTGCAGGAATTTCCTCCCCTGTGCCCCAACAATGTAGAAGCCAATTCTGGCATCAGCAGGGCAGATGCCAATTTGTCCTGCAGCAGGTTATGTGAGAGCCTAAATCTCTCCAACCATAACCATGGAATCATTCACTTGCAAATGGAACTCAGAGATTTAGAGGGCTGGGTCTATGGATGCGGCTTCCTTTCCGCCAATTTCTAACCAATAACACAACTCAAATACTGTTCCTCCGAGAGTGCCAAGAGTAACTCTACCCAGGCACATCTGTATAAAGGGTTCTGTGGTATTGCTATTCCTGCCATTTCAGCTCCCTCATCTGGTTGTAAAGTCAGAGGCCACAATCCCATTCTAGGTGTCCCATTGTATCTGCCCCTACCCAAACACTGGTCTGCCTCCAGAGAGTTCCCAGGTAAAGGCTCAAAAGCACCAAAGTATTTCTACAGCTGAGGACCTCCAGCCAGGGACTAGAAGTTACTGTTTCGATCTACATCTCTTTAGTCCTGCTTGTCTTCTGTCTCAGAGATGGGCAATAGTTAGCTCCGTCGTGTATATTGACCCTACAGAGGCCTTTTATAAAACACCCTCTGTATTTTATGCTACCTGCTTATGAAGAAAGGAATGGAGTGAGGGTAGGAAGGGGCAGAAGTTTGTGACTCAGGGATAAGACGACTTTTGATGGGGACAGACCCTGGCATCTTGTTGCTCATGTCCTCTCCCTGTGGCAGGCAGCTTATTTCCATATCGTGCCAGTCTTGAAATAGGACCTGACCTGTCTTTCACATCACCCCCAATCAAGTCCATCCCACAAAGCAGCGACACACGGCAGCCATATTTAACTAAGTTCTGAGGGAAGAGAGAAGGGGCTGCCTAGTATGCAACGTATCAGGTTGTTTTATCCCCTCCTTGACGTGCCTTACCGCCCTTCTCCCCTTCACTGAGGTCCCATGCCGGCCTCACTCACCTCTGGAACATTCTATCTGCTCTTATTTTCATAGAAGTACCTTCTCCCCACCTACCAAACACATACATACAGATATCCTATAAATGCCCTAGGATCTCTGTTTGTCTATGCATGCGAATAAAATACTAAGAAGGGATGGAGGGGTGATTGAACATGCTTCAGGTGATTGCTTGCCAAAGTTTTCTTGATTGTTCCCCATTATTCTTAGAGAAAAGAAAACCTTTTCATTCTCTAAGCATTCTTCATTCCTTAAAGTGGAAATAACACAATCAGACTTTGTCTGTATGCAAACGAACTAAAGAAGGTAAAACACTGTTTTTTAACTACTCACTTCCTCCAAAAGAAAAAGGAAAGAAAAGTAAATAGTTAGACTATCCAGAGGTCACTGAAGCCTGGGAGCCTTCCACTATTTCCTTTTCTCTGCAGGTATTTTGGGGCCATGTCCCGCGGAGAGACGCCTCCAGTGAGAGAGAGGGCTGAGCAAGTCACTTTGTCCAACTGGGCTGAGCTGACACCCGAGCTGTTGAAGGTCCTGCATTCTCGGGTATGGAGAATTCATGGATGGTATGGAGACTGAATGGGTTAGGCACGGGTACCTCTACTTCTGCCAGGCAGCTAGCCATCAGCACTACCCCAAAGTTGACTAAATCCTGGCCTGAAAGGTCTTCCTTCAGAGAAACAGGAATCAGTTATGGAAGAAACTGATGGATGGGCTCTCTCCTGGGGTCATCACAGATTCCCCCAAATCTGGAAGGCTATTTAGGGGCTCAGTGGAATGAATGCTGCCTAGCCTAGAGATAGTAATTCCCCAGGCTCCTCAGCATCTCCCTGATGGATCCAGACCATGAGAGGTCTCGCACAGTCTGGAGAGGAAGTGCAGACTGTACTCTCAGCACCGTGCCAGGTGCGGGCACAGCCCAGCCTTCAGGACAAAGTGTGCCAATCCCCACACATTCTCCTAGGAGTTGGCCTGTGATGGAAAGGGAGGGACTGGCTTGAGAAACTGGTGGTTTGGTCAGTTCCCAGGATATGGGAACAGGATAGGGGAGGCTTGGGTGACTGAGGACCCACTGGAGCTTGGGTTCCAGAGTTCTGCATTTCACTGGGCTCAGAGGCCCTGGGAAAGGGTTGGGACACTTAATGGGGCATCTGCACCCCGCACCGTGCCATTAGCTAACTGCTACCCATCCTCTTCCGTCTGCTTTTTCTAACTGCCAAGTTTTCTGTGGAGTGAACATGGCAGAGCTCTCAAGTTCCTGGACACAACAATATTAGACATCCATGCTAAACCCTATAGGTCAGCCATAGGGTACCACATATCACTCTTTCAGAGACAGGAGGGATAAACGTGAGACTCGGTACAGAGAACCCTGTATAGTCTGGGAGACTATGTCATTCTTGATTCATTAAAGGTCTCAGACAAGCTGCTGTCGACCTGTCTGCCTTACACGGGCAACCCAAGAACAAAACTAAAGACCATAAAGGCATCATTTATAAATGGATCCATTTACAAATGGATCTCTTTACCATAATTCTGATGTCCGGAATTTAAAAATATTAAAACTGTGTCACAGCCTCGCAAAGACAACTGTCCAGTGGGATCCTCTGGCCTCTCCAGCTCCCCGTCCCCCTCCTAGTGCTGGGAGAACTCAGAGCATCTTGCTGGCGGCCCTCATGTGTCTTTTGTGTGTCCTCTATCCTGAAGGTTGCTGGCCGACTGATCATCCACGCAGATGAGCTGGCCCAGATGTGGAAGGTGCTGAATCTCCCAACAGATCTGTTTAACAGTGTGATGAACGTGGGTCGCTTCACAGAGGAGATCGAGTGGCTCAAGTTTTTAGCCCTTGCTTGTAGCTCTCTTGGAGTTGTAAGTTAGCTTTGGTTGTGTGCCTGTATTATGTCTCATAGGGCCGAGGGTTGGCATGACTCAGCACATTGGTATGGGTGAAGCTCTAGATTCAGTTCTCAATATGCAAAAGACAAACTTTGAAATGTCCCATAACTTTTCTCTGGGCCTGGAAGGACAATCCATCTTCAGCTCTCCGGAGATGGTGAAAAGAAAAACTGCCTTTTGTGCCTTCTGCTCTCTGAATTAGGTTATTTCCAGGCTCAGTGATCAGAACCAAGAGGTGTAGGGAAAGGATGGGGCAGCTCTCGCCAGGCTCTGCAGGAGCTGGCCAAGTTTGGCTTCGGGTTTTTTTGTGACTTTTAACCATTGCCCTCAGATTAATTTTCAGCCTGTTCTTCGTTCATGACTTCTAGCTGTATGATAAGTCTTGTTTACTTGTGGGGTCTAGATACCTGGAAGCTATGCTGGTAGTGACCTTAAAGGGGTGTTGTTCAGCCTTATAGAAAACGGCTGGCAAACACAAATGGACATAAGAGTCAGAAAAACAGAAAGCAAAGAGGATTTGAAACATTTTTTTTAAAGGGACAGGAAACAAGAAAAGGTTTTGATTTCTAGAATCATAATCTTGGAGAGGGAAAGTTCATACCGACTCAGGCCTTTTCCAAATTAGTTTGAAAATTGGAAAAGTCATTTTCCTGTTTTGAAAGAAGGAAATGCTAAAGCCAGCTTTTATGTGCATTTAAGAACGAGGTGTCACCCAGGTGGACCTGCTCTTGTCAGTCGCTGATAATGAACCAAAGTGAGTCAGGAATGTCTTTATGGAGGTGAGTCTTTACTCATTTCTAAAGCCCTGACATACATGTAAAAGTCAATAAGGAGATCATTGCCTCCACACAGGCCAACAAGGATGAAAAAGGAACTTGAATCTCTCAGCACAGCCAGGCACGATCTTGGTCTTTCTTTTCAAATGTGCTCCGAACACGTACTTGGCATTTTTGTTTCTGTGTAAATTTAGCAGAAATATTGTAATCCAACTTTTCCCGTGGGTTTCCCCTGCAACCGATTCATAATCATTTCTCCAGAGAGAAGGAAAGAGGGGAATTTTTGTGGGTTTTTTTTCCACTGTTTTTTGTAGAAACATTACATAATGACTATTCTCCAAGGGCGGGGGGGGGGGGCGGTGCAAACATAGCAGGGCAAACGAGCTGTCAACCAGGATGAAGCTCACATTTCTTGGGAGAAGAGCTTCAAGGAGCAAAAGAAATCACAAAAGAAAATTATTTTAAAATGCATGCATTTTATTAAAGTCTCATAAGTCTACACTTTATTAACAAGATGCTCTGAGATTCTTTCTCTTTCTCTGTTAATTCTGACCTTGATCGGCCCCATAGTCAAAGGGTAGAGTAGGAACTGAGTAGATCTGATCCAGTCTTAGCGCTGAGATTAGTGCCACAAATGAAACCGTCTCCAGGTAAACGCTGCCTCTGGGCTTCCTTATGCTCCTCTCCAAAGTGGCAATGCGCTGCTTTAGGAAAGGGCTGGTCTGGGATGAAAGGGTGCGGCCTCTTTAGGCCCTCTGGTCTTCACTGCAATGCCACTTGTAGCTTAGGCTTTTGCATCTCTTGGTTTGGTCAAAGCATCATAATGGTCCCCACTAGCCCATCTCAGGTTTCCCTGGTGTTGCCCCCCCCCACAGTGTTTTCTGTACATTGTTCATCTGCTCCCTGGGTTTGGTGTGTGAGATGATACCTCACAGTAGCCTGGGGGTGACTTTAGTCACAGCTCCTTTTCTGCTTTGCACATCACGTACCTGGCAGTCTTGCTCTGATGTGCCCGCCTCCCAAATTTGGAGGAAACCAGGAGGTGAGCTGTAGTTTTCTCCATCTCTTCCAAAACAGGGATGTTGGATCAAGTGTTCTATAAGGTCCAAATTTTCTGTCCCACTTATCTGCTTCTACCAAAACAGCCTCATGCCCTTCATTGTGCCCATCAACACGCAGAGGTGAAGTCAGCCTGGAAGTATAGTCTATACCAAAGGTGCCTGTGAGCCCAGGAAAATACCTATACTCACTTATGTCATGCTGGGGCTTAATTGTGGGGCTGCTCAATGCTGTAAGCAGTCGGCTTGTGTTCCCTGAACTCATGCCTTGAAATCTTGCAAGGGGTGGGGCCGGAAGTCACAAGAGTGCAATCCTGAGTAACAGGGACTGGATAGTCTTATAAATGGGGATTGGAGGAGGTTGTTTGCCCCATCCACCATGAGAGACTACAGCAAGAAATCACCACCTAAGAAAAACAGGTCGTTGTCAGCCCTGGATCTTGAACTTCTTCACCTTCATAACTGTGAGCAACAGATTTCGGGTTTGTACTAAATCTCTGAGTCTAAGATACTTCATTATAGAAGCCTGAGCCAACTGAGGCAGGGATGGTGTCACTGGTTAGTAGAGGGTTTGCAGTCCATCTAGCCGAATGTCCTTGAGACCAGCCTGCTAGGAATTTTCCCTTTCTTCGCAAGCAAGTTTTGGTCTTTTACCAGCTGGGAAAGCAGGTTTTGTTCTCATTGGAAACGTCTAGCAACTGGAACTTTTACTCCAATAGGCAACAGGAATAGTGAGTGCAGTCTTGAGCTCTCTGGACCTAACATGCATGGTTCCACATGGCTGGCAGACCTGTATCCTCTTTCTATCCAGCCTTCCTCCCTCCAGGCTGCCGTAATGTTACCTGCTGTTCCAACAAGAGTGCACATAAAAAGGGAGAGATCATGTATGGGATCAGTGTGTTCATGTCTGAGTTTAAAACAAAGTCTTATATGATGCTGGAGGCTGCTGTTATGAAGTATCCTCTCCCCTCACATGCATACACATACACACACACACACACACACACACACACACACACACACACACAAATCTGATAAGAGAGAATGTGAAGATCTGTATCCATTAAAATTGAATTTTTTGAAAAGTTCCACTCCGAGAAGTTATTTAACCATTGTAAACGGAGGCTGCTCTCAGGTTTCTCGTCCATCCAGACCTGAATAATCACATAGAAACTATATCAATTACAACACTGTCTGGCCAATAGCTTAGGTGTATTCTTAGCCAGTTCTGACATCTTCAATTAACCCATTTCTATTAATCTATGTATCACCACGAGGATGTGGCCTACCAGTAAGGCTCTGTGGTCTGTCTCCTTCAGTATCTACATGCCTACTCTCTATATCTGTGTTTGGATTTCCCGCCTGGCTTTATTCTGTCCTGCCATAGGCCCAAGCAGCTTCTTTATTAACCAATGGTATCAAAACATTCACAGAATACAGAGGAGAATACTACAGCAAGCCATGATCTTTTTATTGTTTAAAATATTTTATAATCTTATGAAGAGAGCTGGAGAGATGGCTTGGTGGTTAAGAGCACTTTGTACTTGTACAGAAGACCTGAGCTCAGTTTCCAGAAGTCACTTCAGGCTGCTCACCACCACCTGTAACTCCAACTCAAGTAAACCAGCAACACCTGGTCTAGACTTTGAGGAACTTAACACCCATGTACTCGTGTGCACATGCTCACACAGACACATAACCAAAAATAAAATGTTTTGTAAGTATGAGGCCATTAGAATTTAGAGGTCGAAAGCACCTAGTTGCTTGCAAGGGCTGCGACAGCTTAACACAGACTGGGTAGTTTACACAACAAAAAAAGTATTGACTTACCATCCTGGAGGCCAGACAGTTCAAGGCCGTGATGTTGGCAGGTGGTTTCTTCTGAAGCCTCCTTTGCTGGTGTCTGAGGAACTTCCCCTCCCATGTCAGAGCCTGTACATTCTCTGCTACCATCCCTGCCACACACTGCACACCAGTCGTGCCGAGCTAAGGTCCACCCTGCTCATGTCTCTGCAATTTAATTCACTTTTTAACATTTATGGTGGGTGGCATTTTGTTTTGGTGTCATGCTTTTTGACAGCAGGTCATTATATCACTCCGGATGGCCTTGAACTGTCTGTCCATCCTCCTGCCTCAGCCTCCTGAGTGCTTCAATTACAGGTGTTCACCATTTCATTCAGTTCTCATTAACTCTTTAAATTCTGAAACTCTGGGACTTAAGAACTTGAGTGGAGGATAGTTCAGCCTGTAATAGCATCCCCAAAAGAGGACAGCACAGGAAGTAGGGGGACAGAATTATCTTAGGAAATACTGTGGGCAGAATTATGCAGCTCGGCGCGCGCGCACACACACACACACTTACAAATACACTCCTAACCGCTTTCATGCTGGCCTCATCTCACACTTAGCCCTTCTCCACCCATCCACAGGCTCACACACACATCTTGCCATCCGACCCCACCCCATGTCACAGAAGACATGTAACAGGAGACTAACCTGTTTCAAAGCTACAAACCTCGGTAGTTTTTTGACACCTAGGGTTTATCATATTTAAACTGTTACATGTTAAAGATCCTATTTTATACAATGTGAGTTAAATGGAAATAAAATTTACCTATTATCTCAAAATGCATAGTAATTAATTAGGGCAAAAGACTTTTAAAAATCACTGCCATTCAGTAAAACCGTCTCTAGGAAGATGAGCCAAATTTATTCAAATCCTCTTCGGCCTCACAGTAAAAGAAGCACCATCCAGTCTTTGCCTTCTAGGAGGGATGGGAGCTGAACAGCCACAAAAGTTGCCAGTGATGGGGACTTCTCTGGCCAGTCATGTGAGGACGTATAGCAGCTGCTTAATCATCCCAGGGCTCAGGACTAATTCTTGACTGAGCCCTGGAGGATGTATCGTCATTGGCAGCTTTAGCAAACCAGCAAAGTGGGGGGGGGGAGCAAAAATAGGTCATTTTTCTGATACAGTGATAATTCTCTGACCAAAGACAATTTGGGGGAAAGAATTATTTCGCCTTGTACTTGCATGTCCACAGTCCATCACTGAGGGAAGTATAGACAGGAAAAAAAAAAGAAGAAACCATGGAAGAAGAACGCACTTACTGGATGACTACTCGTTATTTATGTTAGGAGCTTTCTTATACAGTCCAGGGCATCCTACCTGATGGTGCCTCCCACAGTGAACTGTGCCCTCTGACACCAATTAGTCATAAAACAGACATGCCCACAAGCCAATCTGATCAAAGCAATTTCTCTATCGAGGTTCCCTCTTCTAGGTAGCTCTAGATTGTGTCAAGTTGACAATAAGAACTAACCAGGACAGCACTGTTTATTAGATGGTTTTACTTAAGTGGATCCCCATGAAGAATGGGTGTTTATCTTGTGGGTTTCCTATCTCCCTAGAAATAGTACACTTCCCTCAACTCTTCTATTATGGCTTTGCCCCAGGTATCTTTGTGTGTGTGTGTCTAATATTTATTATATATATTTATATAGGTATTTATATAGGTAGGTAAGGAGAGAGAGAGATCTCTAAGCTTCAGGAGATAAAGTTGGAAGGTAATAAATATTTCTAAATTTCTTTTTCTTTCATTTTTCATTTACTCACTATGCATGTGTGCATGTTCACAGGGTCAGAGGCCAGGCTGCAGGAGTTGGCTCTATTCTAGGAAAAACTGGGAATAATAAGTTGATGTCTCAAAGGATCTACTAAACTTTCTTAGGAAATGCTAAGTTACACAGAACAGAATTTAGCTAAAGGAGCACCCTGGTTCTCTTATCGGGGAGAGCAGGATTCTGCTCCAGGTTGACAACTGCCTGGGGGAGCGGCCTGGGCTGGCTTGAGATAACTGTAATAATATGTTACACTGCAAATCTCCCCATTTGTTCAAGCATCAAACCTTGGAACACGTTTAATTACTCACAATGTAAGTGGGGACTGTGAAGCTGCATACACCAAAGGGGTTTCTGTGCAAGCCTGGCTCCCTTCTGTGCAGTAGCCAGAACTACTCTTGTACCGATTAAACCTTTTTCCTTTAGTAATCTCTGTGTCCTTGGTGTGGTTCCCCACTGGGAAGACATGTGGATGCTATAATACTTTCCAACATGTGAGTCCTGAGAATCACACTCAGGCCCCCAGGCTTTGTATGCCCAGCACCTTTTCTCACCCCACCATCTCCCCGGCCCAAGAGAGTGGCTAATTTTGTAGAATGAAAAGCCTCTTCTCCTTTGAAGAGGTTCTTCTAATTAAACTTGCAAATATCTCCAAGCATTTTTCAGTTTATAAATCAAATTTGCTTCCAGAAAGAAAGGTAAGACATGCGGTAGTCGGTGTTTAGAAGGAATGGGTTGATTGATACATTAGCTTTCTGGAGTCTTGGGTTATCCTCACTCCACCCTCCCATAAGCAGTGACTTTGCTTTCTTTCCTGAGTCTATCCTGATCTCAGGGGTCTAGCCCAGAAGAGTGATTTTCTCCTCCTCCTGTCTTATGGTTTTCTAGACCATTGCCAAAACTCTCAAGATAGTGTGTGAAGTTCTGTCCTGCGACCATGATGGAGGACCGGCCCGGGTCCCCTTCAGCACCTTCCAGTTTCTCTACACGTATATTGCCGAAGTGGATGGGGAGATCTCTTCATCCCACGTCAGCAGGATGCTCAACTACATTGAACAGGAAGTGTGAGTAAACTGTTAGCAAGGTGGAGCAAAAGTGTACTGGCGTGGACCTAGGGGCGAGGCTGCTACTGACAGTCCCTGTCACATGGCAGCTTCATCTACAATTCTTAGTTTTAAAGTGACGGAAAAGAATTCTTATTCGGTGTAAACTAAATTTCATTTTTTGAACTTTGATATAATTTCCTGGGCTAGCAATTTTGCAGTGATGCTGATAGATGCACCACATAGCAGCTCCCTACAAGGCTTTTATACTACTAGGGAAGCAATACTTTATAGTTTACAGTGTGGCTGATCTGGGATGGCCCAGATAGGCTGGGGGTATTAAGTACATTATGGATATTTTATTTCTTTAAAAAGAAAAGATTCTTTACATTTTAAGATTTGTTTTAATGACTAAGAGCTGGTGGTCATGTGCTTGTGACATGTGCCCTTGGAGGTCAAAGATGCCAGATATCCTGAAGCCAGAGTTACAGGTGGTTATGAGCCAACCAGCATGGGTGCTAGAAACTCAACTCAGGTCCTCTGCAAGAGCAATGTGCACTCTTAACATCCGGGCCATCTCTGCAGCCCCTCAATGTGGTCTTTTCCATTTACAACAGGGATTCAAAGACTTGCTCCCCATTGTAAGTCAGGGAACATCTGCATACTTTTCTGTTCTGAGGAGCGTGAAATACGGGAGAGTGACCCGTGGAGGTTTTCAGAGGTTAATTAGAAGCAGCCCCCACCTGGAGCAGATTAGAAGCGCAGAATCCAAGGCTCACCATGGATTTATAGGATAAGAAATTCGGGGCTGAGGCCCAGGAGCTTGTGCTTTAGTAAACCTGCCAGGTGCCTCTGCATGAGCTTAAGTTAACCAATGGAGGAGAAAGAAGAGGTAGAGGCGGAGCAAAACAGAGAAGAAAACCAAAGAGAAAGAGGAGAGGGGGAGGGAGGCAGAAGATTAGGCAATCAAGACTAAAGAAAAAGGGGTCAGCAAGATGACTCTGCTAGGAAAGGTGCTTTCTGGTCAAGCCTGATGGCCTGAGTGTGATCTTGGAGCCCGTGTGTGCTGATGGCTTTCCTATTGCTGTGAAGAAACACTATAGCCAAGGCAGCTTACAGAAGAAAGACTTTATGAGTCTTGCTTACAATTCCAGAGGGTTAGAATCATGGCCATTATGGCGGGAGAGCACTCCACAGGAATATTGCTGGATCTGGTGCTGAGGGCTTACATTTGATCCACAAACGTAAGACAGAGAGAGCTAATCACTGGGAATGGCATGAGGTTTCTGAAGCTGCAAAGGCCACCCTTGTTGATGATACACTCCTTCCAACAAGGCCATACCTTCTAAATCATCCTAAACAATTCTACCAACTGAGGACCAGACACTCAAATGTATGAGCCGAGGGGTGCCATTCTCATTCAAACCACCATACCATGTAAGGATAGAAGCAACTCCGCAAAGTTGTCCTCTGGCCTCCACACGTACATTGTGCACATACAATAATAACATTTTTAATTAAAGAAAAAGAATAAGAGCCTTGGGGGCAGCAGCAGTGAAATTAATTTGGGTGATATATACATGTATAAATATATATATAATATATTTTTGAATTGCTTGCTAAATCTAATTCCAGATATCTATTTTTTCCGAACAGAATTGGTCCTGATGGCTTAATCAAGGTGAATGACTTTACTCAAAACCCTAGGGTTCGGCTGGAATAAAAGCACAATTCTGGCAGTTTTAAAGGAAGATACAGAGGTGTACTTCAGAATAAGTGAGCTCCAGACACCACCCAAAGTCAATTTTCTTTTACAACTGGCACAACTAATAAACAATTAGCCAGGAATGTGTGGGATTCAGTTGTAAGGCTGCTGGGACGAGACACTTGCACATGGTGTAAAGGTGGCTCACAAAACTTGGCGACAAAACTCATCTCAAGTCACAACCAGATTGAATTTTAAAAGGCAGAAAGGCCGACTGCCATGATTGTGATGCTTTGTGATTGCTGGGTGTCATTTACGGAAGGATCGTGGTCATCAACTTTTGCTCATCCACTGCTCCTTTGCTCATCTTGCATCCCTTCATTTAGTTACTTACCAATTTTTATTGAGGTATAAGGTTGCAAGTTAAAAGTTAAAGTACCCAGTTGGACTTGAATTTCAGATGAATAACAAAAGTTTGTGCAGCACAAGTTCTAATAGGTCTTAACAATAAAAGCCCAGAGTCAGATACTGGGGGAAATGCTGAGATCAGAGAGACAAAGGAGCAAAACCACAGCCACCCTACCTACTCAACTTCACAGCTGAAGAGAGACTGAGCTCCTCTCTCCTCCCGCCTTATCACTTCCTCTCTGCTCTCAGCCATATCACTCCTCTCTCCTAGTCTAGCCTTATCATTTCCTCTCTGTCTGTACAGACATCCAGAGCTCTATGGCTAGCTAGTGGCTAAGCTCTGCCCGCTGATCTTCAGGCAAGATTTATTTATATAAACAAAATATCACATTTCTCCTTTTTTGTCTAAAAATTAAAAAAAAATAAGGTTATAACTAATGTAAGAAACTCTATACAGGGGCTGGAGAGATGGCTCAGAGGTTAAGAGCACTGCCTGCTCTTCCAAAGGTCCTGAGTTCAATTTCCAGCAACCACATGGTGGCTCACAACCATCTGTAATTGGGTCTGGTGCCCTCTTCTGGCCTGCAGGCATACACACAGACAGAATATTGTATACATAATAAATAAATAAATATTTTAAAAAAGAAACTATATACAATAAGTACAAAAACTACAATATATACAAGCAATAAATACATCAACAATGTCTAGTCCACTAACAATTGACAAATTTAGAGAAAATACTCCATATCTATCCTATCTTGGTGAGTCTAAAAGGTTGTACCTAATTCATTTTCTATTCTAACTTGCGTTACCAAAAAGACTATCTTTTTATGTCTCTCAACCTTATACACTTTACATTTCTTTAGTGAATTTCTTTTCTGGATCCGGTAACAAGAAAAACTAAAACTATAACTATAAAATCCTCAATCCAATCAAAGACCCAAAAAGGACATAATATTACCTGAGTAAGCAGGAAGTACAAGCCAGCAACTTCCAAAAAATGTGAGAAATGACAAAAACAGATGGCTGTCTGGAGTCACCCAAGGTTCCTCTGCAACGTTGGGGCATCCATCTTTGGCCTATAGGCCTAGCATATCTGATAGATTTCTCTGTGAAGCAGGATATTCTCAAGGACTCTCCTAACTTGTCTTGGCAAAGTTTGACAGTTGTCCTGCTTGTCCAATTTGGATAGCATACTGTCAGCGGTTGAGGCAAGAATACTTTCTTACCCAGTAGCTAGCCTTTGCCACAAAGAAAGTAAACCCAATGCGGAGTTTCTTTGATGCCCATCATCATCTCTGAAGTAGATTGGTGCTGCCAGAAGCAGACATGGGTCATTGTCCTAAAAAAATAAGAATAACCTATGTTATTAAAACATCTTAAATGCCATAATCTGTAGATCTCTGAAGTGTTTGAAGACAATCTATCTATCTAAAATATATCTGTTTGACCTTGAAAACATAATTAATATGACTACAAGTTCAATAGTAATAGGTGATTAATTGCTAACCTGCATTTCCTTGTTATCCTAAATAGTTGGTAATAATAACTTTCAAGGGCTAGACATTTGGTTTACATTGTTAAATGAGTTTTATAACAAGATTAGAAATGTATGTACAGTATGTTCTAACAAAAATAATCTCAACTTTGTATCAATATACAAAAATCCAAACCAATGTAAAATATTTAAAACCAGTAGTAGTTTTTTGGTTAAAAGTAGATTCAATAATCTACCTTTTAATCCTATTTCTTTATATCCCCCCCTTTATTTATTTTCAGAGTAGATTCAATAATCTACCCTTATATCTATATTCCTCCCCTTTTTTTGAAACAAGAACTCTAAATCTAATCTCCTTTATTCAACTTTCTACCTGTAACCAACCCCCCTAAACAATGACAAATATCCATAACCCATTGAATGACCAAAAACCACCCATTCTACCTCTTGGGCATGTGGGTGTCATGTTCTTAAATTTACTTCTTGCTGTCTGGGGTGATAGCATCTTTAGGCGATCCTGAGAAGAAAAATTTGGGTTAATTGTTAAGTCCTGGGAGAGAGAGCTGTAACATTTGTTGTCCAATCTCTGTGTAATGAGAAAGTGCAGGATTTGTCTCAAGTCCTGGCTAGAGTAATCTGTAAGACCGGATCATCTCAGCTAGCTACCTCAAAATGGTCCTGAGCAGTTTGTAGTCCAAAGCTGATTTTTAGATGGTATTTTTCAGCTTAATGGTGTTATCCTGGTCCTGGAGGAATCGTTGTTGTAGGACCGCATCATCCTTTTGTGCACTTCACAGTTTGCTGTTTAGACATGGTCATGGTTCACTGCAGAAAACTTAAACATTTTAAATGTCATATGCAGCAGATCTCAAACAGATTAAAGGATCAATATTTGTTATGTACATCCAGACTACAAAAACTTAAATTCTAGTTACCTGATAGAGACTCAAACTCGAAATCATGTACAGGAAGCTAGAGGAAGCCTTTTTTTTAGAGTTAGTTACTACTCTATATGACCATTAATATCATAATAAAAAACTTTAAAATATATTTTAATTTTATAAATTTTTAGATAATATTTATACCTCAAGAAAAACTTCAAAAACTCAAAATAGAACCAAAGGATTATGAGATTAATGGCAATAAAATGGTCCTTTAGTTTTTGTTTTTCTTCTGTCTCTGACTTGAAACAGAGATTTTTAATTTTATTTTAATAAGCATGCTTGGGTTTAGAGAAGGAAAGAGTCACACTCCAACTCCAAAGCCAGCTTTAATTTTTTCATTGGACTGGGGCTACAAAAAGACCATTTGCTTTACATATCTGTAGAGAAAAGCAGAAACAAACATTTGGGATGATTTATGAAATTTTATCCTGTTGGAGATAAAATATACAAATATGGTGCTTCAACGTGGTAAACTGACTCCACGTAAAATCTGAGAGAGCTTCAAAAAGAATACAGAGTTTAACACAGCTTCTTGCTGTTTGCTGGAGGCTTGCCACAGCTGCTTTAAGAGAGATTTTCCTGATTCATCTGTAGCAGAAAAAAAAGTCGCATAGTTTTAAAACACTGGTTTTCTGGGCTGTGCTCCTAGCATGACCTCTGTCTCTTGTGGGAGACAGAGCATTTAGATGGGGTTTGTGAGTAAAGTGCCACAGTGTGCCTGGAAGGGGGTCATAGCATGCCACGGCTCAGAGGCACAAGCTGCTCTGGTGCAGTGTACATGGCTCAGAGGGACAAGCGGCTCCACCATGTTGAACTGGGTGGGGCAAGCAAGCAGTACCTGTATTTGACCTGGGATTGTGGCAGCTTAGATTCGTAAGAGCTTAGTATTTTAAAAGCTCTTCAAGACAGTAGAGAATTACAGACAATGCAATAGGTCAGATTCAGACATAAAAGACCTCTAGATGGGTCATAGTGTTAGATAAACATACACAGACTTGGGAGAGAGAAGAAAAAGAGTATAGAAAGTCATAAAATAAAGTTAATGCTTTTAAAAAATGGGTAAAGTCTTTAAAGAAACAAAGTAAAGTGATAGAGTAAAAATAAGCCACATAAAAATGGAAAATTCAGAGTCTGGATTCTGTGTATTACTGTGCTTTCTTTGAATTTTTTGACTGTGAAGGAGCTAAGTACAGAGAGACGTTTCCATTGTGTGGGCTGCTAAGCCAAACAAGCATGTATATTATAAAGGTATATGACTTCAGAATTTGGGTCTAAGGGTATGATGCTTTGGAAAAGAGGTTCTTCTTTTGTCTTCACAGGGGACAAGACCCTATGGATTGCTTCTAGACCAATATGGTATGATAGACCACGCCCTCCTGAAAAGTTGCTATGATCACCCTCAAAAACTTACTTTGTTCAACTGCCGACTGAGACAAACCTAGCATACAGGATACACCATGAAAGACCTGATTAACAGCACCCCCATACAGCACGAAGCAGTTTGGAGAGAAAAAACTGCGCCCATATTCCCAAATATTGTTTATAAATGTTCTTTCACATTTAAAGGGGGATATGATATAGATATGAATAATTTGCATTCATATGGATTTTGCTTTATTGATATAAATTTAAGGTCAGTCTCATTATATGTATATTTCTGCTCTTGATTAAGGTATTGTGATTGTGTAGTTCATTTCAAAATGTAATGTATAATTAAGAAATATAGGTTAATAGATAATCATCTATAATAGTCAAGCTTGCAGTCATGTTAGATTTTCTAGATATATAGAGATATATTTCAGTTAGATAGACATTCTTATCTTTCAAAGACTACAGAATATGGCATTTACAATGTTTTAATAACTTAGGGCTTTTCATGATAATGAGACACATCTGCTCCTGGCAGCACCAGCTACTTCAAGAGGAAGAAGGGCATCAAAGAGGTTCCTTATGGAATTGGTTAGCCATTTTGGCAAGAAACTGCTCTTGCCTGGACTGATGCATAAACTAGACATGCAGAACCCGCAGAGAAAGGACTGCTGAACTTATCTAAAGGTGAGACAATCCTTCGGGGTTCCTGCTTCATGAAAGAGTCTGCAAGACATTCTGCAGGACACAGAAAAAAGTGACTGAACTGTCTTTAAAATTTCCTGCTTCATGGAAAAGTCTGCTGGATACTATGGGCCTGTAGGCTGAAGATGGATGCCCCAACAGTACAGAAAAACTTTGAGTGACTGTCCAGGAAGTGAGATGTCTCTGTCATTTCTAGAATTTTGGAAATTGCTTATAATGCACTTTCTGTTTACTTAAGTAATATTATCTCCTTCTGGAGTCTTTGATGGAGTTGAAGAATTTATAGATATAGTTTTCCTTAGTCATGATAAAAAGATAAAGTAGATATAAATATTGTAACTGTAATTCTTGCTTGTAACTGTTTTGTTATATATAATTTTACTATGTTAAAGCCTTCTTTTTTGTTTAAAAGGGGAAATGGTATAGAAGGTTCTTCTGTCTATGTGTTGCTTTCATTGGTTGAATAAAGAAACTGCCTTGGCCTTTTGATAGGGCAGCACTTAGGTAGGCAGAGTAGATAGAACTGAATGCTAGGAAGAAGGACAGATGGAGAGCCACCATGGAGCTGCCAAAGACAGATATGCTGAATCTTTCCTGGTAGGCCACTGTCATGTGGTAATATACAGATTAACAGAAATGGGTTAAATCAAGATGTGAGAGTTAGCCAATAAGAGGCTAGAGATATTGGCCAAGCAGTGATTTAATTAATACAATTTCTGTGTGGTTATTTCAGGTATAAGCTAGCTGAGCAGCTTGGACCAAAAGCAGCCTGCTCCTCCTGTAACACAAATAGGCCAGATTACTCTTTTTCTTGAGACATTTTATTCTGGATGATTTGTTCTTTTTCTTCAGATGTCTCATTTGTCCAGTAGTCTTCAGATCCCTTAGCTGGATGCCTTCATTTTCCTGAGTAGAAAAAAACCAAAACCCTTCCCCAACTTTAATTTTGGAGAAGTTCCCTTATGGCAAGTACTATCTGATCAAATGAATCTACACAGAATCTCCTGCCTCTGTGTCCTGAGGGCTGGGATTAAAGATAGGCACCCACCTCACTGGGTTTGTTTTCTGAGACAGGGTCTCTCACTGGAACAAAGCACTCACTGATTGACTAGACTGGGTGGCCAGTGAGTTCCAGGGATCTGCTTGTGCTATGATCCTAGGCTCCGAATCAACCCAAGCAGACACAAGTGGTTACCATAAGGCAAGATTTAATGCATGGAGGGACAAAAGAAGGGGCGGGGGAAGAGGAGGCTTATTGATCAGGGCCGCAGAATAAACTTGGAAGCTGAACTGTGATCCTGAATGTTAGTTGAAGCAAGCATTTATGCACAAAAATCATCAACATTTGTTGCCAAGTTACAGTTACAGTTTTCACCAATCAGGATTTAGAGAATAGGGGCTTCCTTGAATGTTTCATCATTGTCAATTGACATACAATGCCAGCTTTTCAGTCCAACCAATCAGATTCATTTGTTCCTCTGTTGTTAGGAACAGCCACGATGTTTCTAGAGAACTAAAGATGCATAACTACTAAAGTCAAACTACTAAAGTCTAAAGTCAAAATGGCAGCATTTAGGACAAGACGCTTTCTCCTCTCCTGTGCACTTGTTTTTGCCCAACCCCAACCCCTTCTTCACCCACTCCTTCCCCCATTGCAGCAATCTTTGCCGGCTTTTAAAACATAGAATATTATTATTAGAGAATTCCATATAGTGTGTTTTGATCATATCCACCCCTGTTCCTTTCAGATTCACTTCCAATCTCCCTACCCCTCCCAACTGTGGGTCCTTTCTTTGCTGCTGGCTGGCTGGCTGGCTGGCTGGCTGGCTGTAGTAAACCAGACTACAAATTGTGCTGGTGCTGGGATTCTGAGGATCTGAACTCATTCTCATGCTCCCATGGCAGGCACATCACCCAGCTTATTCCCTTTAGCCTTTTTGATTCTTCTTCTCAAGGCCCAGTGAGCCACATTAGTTTATATCCAGTTATGTCTCTACATTAAATAGGGAGAAATGTATCTGTTAGTATCTAAGGTAAACAAAGATTGTAGTGGAAAGTCATCATGGGTCCTCAGTTTCTTCCAGAGCAGAATAGTGTATACCTGCAGAAAAGAAAAGGAGGAGGAGGAGGAGGAGGAGGAGGAGGAGGAGGAGGAAGAAGAGGAGGAGGAGGAAGAGGAGGAGGAGAAGGAGAAGGAGGAGAAGAAGAAGAAGAAGAAGAAGAAGAAGAAGAAGAAGAAGAAGAAGAAGAAGAAGAAGAAGAAGAAGAAGAAGAAGAAGAAGAAAAGGCAAAGTTGGTACCTTTCAGTGGGCCCTACCAATGTGTGTCACTAAACAAACACACCATGCACAACAGTGCTAGTGCAAGAGGCTTACTGGGGGAGTAGGGAGGGGATGAGAAAGAGCAAAAGGCCATGTAGAAGTGGGGACATGAGATAGGCAGGCAGACAGACAAATAGGGAGGAGGCAAGAAACATGAAAGATGAGAGAAGCAGGAGAGGAAAGAAAGGGCAATACAGCCAGCTGTGCCTGGCGGGGAACTTTAAAGGGGTATACACGTTGCCTAGCGGACAGTGGAAGACACCTGCCAACAGGTGATAAGTAACTGCTTGGCAGAGGCAGGCTGTTGCTACAGCAGAAACTAACCGGATGGGAAGCGCTAATCCTGCTCGCCTTCTTGACCAAACTCTAAACTCTAAAGTTAAATTCATAAACATAAAGAAAAAAAGGAAAACAGAAATCAAAAACCGAGTCTCCGGCAGCCCTGAGTATAATCCTAGAATAAAAATGGAATTTTACCCATTAAAGTGTGTGGACTAGGGCCATCGGATTAATCCCAGCACTTGGGAAGCAAAGACAGGTGCAAGTCCGAGGCCACCTGGTCTATAGAGTTGAATTCTAGGACAGCCAAGGCTACACAGAAAATCCCTGTCTTGAAAAAAAAAAAAAGGATGTGGAAGGATCTAGATATGAAGTTACTGATGCCATTGTAGTCATCAGTTGAGACAAAGCAACTGGCAACACCATTGTTGCATTGTTGCTCTTTTTTAAAAAAGTGTTAGGTTGGGCGGTGGTGGGGCATGCCTTTAATCCCAGCACTCGGGAAGCTGAGGCAAGCAGATCTTTGTGAGTTCGAGGCCAGCCTGGTCTACAAGGGCTAGTTCCAGGACAGGCACCAAAGCTACAGAGAAACCCTGTCTTGAAAAATACAAAAAGAAATTGTTGGGGTGTGTGTGTGTGTGTGTGTGTGTGTGTGTGTGTGTGTCCATCCTAGGGTTTGCAAATGTGGGCAGTTAGGGGACAACCTGTATGTCAGTTCAGGCTTCCACTCGATTTTGTTACAGTCTAGGGGTCCTGATCATTTGTTTTCTCTGCCATTTAAATAAAAGGAAAAATCTTAAATGCAGTGGGTAGCAGCCGAGAAATCTCAAACACTGCAAGCAGAAGCTCACAGAATTGGCAGTTGAAGAAAGGATTCTACTACGGGTGAAGAAATATACATACAGCAGGCCCAGAGAAAGACCCTCTGCTAAGTAGATGGCAGACTAGGAAAACCGAAGCCCAGCTTCTCCCTATGGGCTGCTGTTTGTTTGCTTGTTTATTTTTCAAGTCTTTAAAGAGTCTTCTGTCCCGAGCCTAGAGTTGGTCTGCTGGAAAGAAAATAGGATGGTTGATTGGTCAACAACTGGTATGTAGACATATCCTGATCCCACCTTGAACTTGATGCATAAGTCCATCAGCAAGGACCTACTGGCAGGAGAAAAAGCCCTCAGTGGCTTTGTTTTAAGATGCCAGGCTCTTGTCCCAGTTGCAAGGGTGAGGAAAGTTACACTTTGGAACTTCACTGTCTTTATTAGTCATGGTCCCTCCCCCTGCTTGCCGACCAGGGAGTCCGTCTAACCTCTTAGTGCTCCGGTTTGAAATGGGGGTCTCTTATTTGCTGCTTCTATGTGCCAGGCTACGTGGACCACAAGATTTCCCTGGCTTCCCCCATTTACTGCCTGTCTCTCTGTAGAAACAGTGGGACTACAAATGTCTGCAGCTGCATCTAGCTTTATGTGGATTCTGGATATTCATACCCTTGTGTGGCAGATGGTTTACCCACTAAGCCATCTCCCTAACCCCACATTGCTCAGTTTCTGAGGTGACATTGGCTGTCTATCATTTTCCCCCTATTCTCCATGCTATTGATTTTGCTAAGCCTACAGTACTCACCAGGATCATATCCTCCAGCGAATCTGCCAAATCAGTCATGGTCAACATCCACCCCAACAGTGGAAAACAGCGTTGGCCTCCAGTGCTATGCTGTATGTATTAGTCACTTTGCTGATGCTGTCATAAAACATCAATCAAAAGCAACCTAAGGAAGCTGGTCTCAACTGACATCCCTCTAGCACCCCTCCCCCCACAACCTCCCTAAACAGCACCACCAACTAGGGACCAACTGTTCAAATATCTGTACCTATGGGGGGCCATTTCTTGTTCAAACTCTCCTACCATATCAACTAAGTGTCATGTTAACGATTTGTATGGGTTGACTACGAAATGCTAACCACAGGCTCGTATAATTGGGGAATTGGTTACCAGGTGACAGGCTTTTGGGAAGTGATGAGGGGTTTGGGGGTCTCTTAGCTAATCAGTTAAATAATCCCTTGATGGCTTCATTGCATAGCATCATTGGGAGCTTGTAAGAAGTGGGAGATGGGGTACAGATAGGAGAAGTAGGCCACGGAGGCTGTGCCTGGTGGACATACCTTGCCGTGGCCTCTTCTGTCTGCTGCTCCCATTCTCAGATGTTTCCTGGCTTCTGTGATGGAGGCGCTCTGCTCTGCCATGCCCTCTTCACCATGACAAACAGAAACCACAAGCCAAGACTCATCTTTCCTCCTCCAAGTTGCTCTTCTCAAGTATCTGGTCACAGTGACATAAAAATTTGAATACATTAACCATAACCAATATTTATACTTCGTTTACCATCTACAAAAACTACAGGAAACATGTTTAAGTATATTCTCAAATTTTTCTTTGAATCAAACTGTATAAAAGCTGTGCCATTATCTCATTTTATAGATGGAAAAATTCTTAGAACAAGTAGGTTTTTCAATGTCATTGAAAAGCGATTTGAATCCAGGTCTGTGTGAATCCGTATTAAGACCTGTGTTGTTTTGCTTACATTTGCTCAGGGCCTGACTACATACAGGCCCCATCTAGAAAGGATTCTGAGATACCCCTGTATTAAGTCAGAGTAAATTATAAGGGAAACAACCCTAGGAAGTATGAAGAGGGGACAGAGTAAGAGATTGTGAAAAGAAGACATTCACAAAGGGTATGTTATCTCGCCTGTTAGCCATGAATCCCAGTTCTGCCGAGGACCTCTGGCAGACAGTGTAGAACATGCGCAGTTGTCCCAGCCTGGAGCGTGATAAAGCTCTTCACCTACCTTGTTGAGGGTGGCTTCCTCACCAAACCCCTATCCGTAATTGTCTAAAGGCTTAACTTCCCCACGTTGTTTGTCCAGGCTTGCTCCTTTTGCAGCAGAAACTGCTCTCAGGCAGGCAGTAAGTCGCAGGTATGCGCAATAAGCAGCCATCAGAAAACACAGCACGCCTTACAGAGACTTAAATGAAGTTTTAATGTTTAATTGCTGTTGCTGCTTCTCCATGGGTCTGACGCAAGTCCCTGGAGATTGTAGGGCAAGGTATGATTGACAAGGAGATGTATCAGAAATCACACATGATCCAAAAGCCTGGCAGTACCCCATGCCTGTGCCCACACTGCTTAGGTTGAGATCGTTCCTAGGAGACTCTTGATCCTTGCTGCTAATACCTGTGTCAGACTCGAACCTCGGGCCTCTCTTTCACACTCAGCAGTTTCAGAATCCTAGCATGACCTGGCTAAGCTGTCAAACGGAACTTCTCAGAGCAGATGGTATGTGTTTCTTCCTTAAAAAGAAAAAAAAATACATTCAGGAAGCAATAAACTCAGGATTTTATAAAGAAAAAAGAAGTGGGTTCTTTTTCCCCTAAATTAAGCTATTTTGATTAAAGTGAAAGCTGCATCTAAAGATACACTTAAAACTTCAGTGGAAAATGCAAAACCATGGCTTAATTTCGTTTCACTGTATTTCATGCCCTGCCAACTCTTTGATGTGGTTCAATCGGGGGTTCTCCCCCACCATCCCTATTTAGCTAACAACTTCCAGGGTCACCTTGCTAAGCAAGCAGAGCTGGACTCTTGACTCTGGATGGCTGATTTCGAAATAGGTTAGAAGAATCTTAGCTTGAAATTCTTGGAGCGGTTCCTGAATACCTCTGATGATATTCCAGGCAAATATGTTGCAGAAATGTACACATTAGCATTTTTTTCCTGAGGGGGAAAAACTTACAAAGTTTTTAGTGAATCTAAAAGTTGTAAAGGTCAAAAACCTTTTGATTGGAAATGGTTCCAGAAAGCACCAAATGCGTTGGGGAAAGGCAACGAAATAGCCCTCAAATCTTTTCAAACCCAACAGAGTTCACTACGTACCCAACATGTGACACTATCCACAGTCTCTTGCTTTGGGTTCTTACATTTGGTTTGAAACCTGTGTTTTAAATTCAGACCTTCATATGCATGCAACTTTGGTTTTCTTTGAAACATGGTCAAACATGAACAGACTTATGCACTTCAGAAATGAGTCATCTGGAAAGTCATTGGTCCAGTGTGCTGAGTCATCTGGAAAGTCATTGGTTGAGTATGCTGAGTCATCTGGAAAGTCATTGGTTGAGTATGCTGAGGAGAATTGTCTGTATTCTGTCAATCATGATTTAAATAAACGCTGATTGGTCGGTAGCCAGGCAGGAAGTATAGGCAGGAAAACCAGACACAGGAAGTAGAGGTGGCACAATGAAAACAGGAGAATTCTGGGAAGAAGGAAGCCTATTCCTCCCAGTCTTGCCCAGACCATGGAAGAAGCAGGATGTGACCTGCCCTGCTGAAAAAGGTACCGAGCCATGTGGCTAACATAGATAAGAATAATGGGTTAATATATGATATAAGAGCTAATACGAAGCCTGAGCTAATGGGCCAATCATTTTATAACTTAATGCAGACTCTCTGGGTGATTTTCTCTGGGACTAAACAGCTGGGGGACTGGGCAGGACATAAACCCCGACAAGCCTAGCCCTTGTGTTACATGGGAAGTCATTGGCCCAGTGTGCTGAGTCATCTAGAAAGTCATTGGTGCAGTGTGCTGAGTCACCTGGAAAGTCATTGGTCCAGTGTGCTGAGTCATCTGGAAAGTCATTGGTCCAGTGTGCTGAGTTACCTGGAAAGTCATTGGTCTAATATGCTGAGTTATAAAAAGACTGGATAAAGTAGAGCCATGTACTCAAATCAGCAGAGGAACTAAAAATTCCACGTCAGGGCCACAGGACTAGTCCTGGGTGGTCCTGAATCTTGGACATTTAAGTCACTGGCAACTCTGGTTTATCACAGCAGTCCCAAAAATAATTGACTTTATTTACTTGAATGAAGTTTAAATTCTACCACATGCAAAACATTGTACTAAGACAACAGAGATTTGTACTGAATAAGGCAAAGTCTTTGCATTCACAGACACTAAATTCTACTTGAGAAAGACATAGAGTTAGCCATAAGATTATCAGGATGAGAACTGATGCTAGTCCATCTTAGCCTGAAGCACACAATCTTATATTCGGGAGCAGGACAGAGATAGAAAGAAAGCTTTCCTTGAGCTAACCTGAGAGCAAACACAGAAGCTTCCAGATGAAAGAGATGTGTCTCAGCCCACACCTTCTTCACCAGGTTCCAGATTCAAATACCTACCAGTGGCTGACTCAGTCCTCTGGAGTGACTCCAAGGCTCTCCATAATTCAACATGCCCCCAGACACATCCTATTTGGCATTTTTCCACAACAAAATGTCTGGGGGCTATTGAGTTCATAAGCTTCCCTTCTCATAAAAGCATGAAACACACGGGGCAAGGAAAATATCTACACTTTGCTTTCCCAAATATCTCCCCAAATCCTATCCATTTGACCTCCCATGTGCTTTCAAGTGTGTCCTTTTTATTCTTCCTCACCAGTTAGACCTCTTTCTCATCCTTCTCAATGCCATCATTGAACATATACTTCCAAATAGTCTGCTTCAGATAGGAACAGAAGACAGCCCAGTGTTTAAATAAAACCAGATTTACAGAGGCATGGACATGGGAACCATAAAGGAATATTGAGGAACTCAAGAACTGACAAACCATCAACACCCTTAAGACTGAAGAGATGAAGGGGAGAGAGTATTTATTGAAGGCTGGAGAGACCTGGAGCCCATGAGCCCAGAAGGATCTATATTTGTAGAGATCCAGTACACCAGCCATATGGTACTGAATGGAGAAACACCTAAACCTCACCCCTTCTCTCCTGTCTTCGGCTGGTTATTCCTGTGGACTAAACAAGACCTGAAACTGGAGAACAAGTCTGAGTGATGTTGTTCTTACAGGACAGTCCCTGAGACAGGGAAGGGCAGAAACTGGAGGTGGGGAAAGAGCTCACATACGTGTTTGCCTCTCTCCTGAAATAGTACATCCACCATAAAGAGTGAGGCAAGAGATCATTTAAGCTTTGAAGGACATGGGGTCTCTTTTAGTACTCAGCTCATCTGCTGTGGCAGGAAAGCAGCTGTGGATGATCAGAAAGCCGATCGTGACTGTTCCAGCGCTGGACGATGCCCACCAACATTGAGGGTGGGCCTTTCCTGCCCGCTCCACTAAGGACACACACACACACACAGTTCCACTGGGAACCATAATCAGAGGCTGCTCGTTTGTTTCCCGGGTACCCAGACCCAAATAATCACACAAATATTATATTAATTTCAACACTGTTTGGCCAATGGTTTAGGCATATTCCTTGCTAGCTCTTATATCTTAAATCAACCCATTTCTATAAATCTGTATCACCACAAGGCTGAGTAAGGTCCCAGTGGTGCCTTTCTCCTTTGGCAGCTACATGGCATCTCCCTGACTCTGCCTTCTTTCTCCCAGCATTTCTATTAATCTGTGTATCACCACAAGGCTGTGACCTATCAGTAAGGTTCCAGCGGCATCTTTCTCCTTTGGCAGCTGAATAAGACCAAACCAGTCAGAACTCCACTGTGGATAAAGGATGGGCTCACAAAAGTCCCACCTCTAGCTGAGGAGCAACTGAGAGTTGATGGCTGCTGGAGGAGGGAGACTCTTTTTTGGGGGATGTGGCCTCTTGAAGGTGCTTGTGCTCTGATGGATACCTCTGCATCTGTGTGTATGGAGACAGTACTAATGGACTCAGCGAGATATTTGTATATCTGCATCTATATCAATACATGATGTGAAGTTGGGATGTGTTTGGAGGGAGTCCTGGGAGAGTTGGAAGGTGAAGTGGCAGATAGATATGATCAAAATATATTGTACACACATCTATGAAATTCTTACGGAATAAAAAATTTAAAATCAAAACATGAAATCTGAAAGAAAAAGAATATTCCTCTCCCCTCTCCAAATTCACTTTGACATCTCTCCCTACTGCTTCATTTATAATATCAAATAACAAACCAAAAATAGAAAAAGCAAAAGGAAAGAATAATGGAACCGCACACAGGCATTCTGTAATTGTCTATGAATAGGGAAATGCTAATGTGCTACTAAGAGAAAAATGTTAATACATATCCAAAGTGTATTTATAGATAAATATTCAAGTAGAAAACGTCTGGAAGAAATGTGCCAAGGAGTGGTATGAATTATAGGTGACTTCTCTTTCTTTTTTATTCTCTTCTTACACATATTTAAAAAGTGAGTATGTACAAATTAAGAAAACAATGTTTTTAAAAATCAAATTAAGAAAAAAAAATTTGTGGGGCTGGAGAGATGCCACAGTGATAAAGACCAGAGTTCAGTTGCCAGCACCGACATCAGGAGGTTCACAACCACCTGTAACTCCAGCTCCAGGGGATCCTGAGGGGGGTCCCTGCAAGTGTCATATGGGGAGGCAAACCAGGTCAAGAGATGAGAATGAAACCCCGATACAGATTGACTTCACCAACCTGGACCAGGTTTTGAGGAGTCTAATGCCAGGCAATTCACTGTCAGCATATTTAAACACAGTACAATTTGGGAAAAAGTCCCCAGGCAACAGTCAGCCCAACACCAGGTACACAATGAAGCTTGAAGTGTGACTACACAGATACTCCTTTACAAAGTACATGTGACCATGAGGGTGGGTTCTGTAGCTAATAGGCCTAGAATCTGGTGTGGTCTCTGACCATAGCATAGAGGTCAGCAGGCCATAAAGTACTTGTGACATCTCCCCTAAGGATGGGTGACAGTCCAGGGAGGGAAGAGTTTGTGATAATCATTCTGGGGAATTGGGGTGAGATCTGCCTTGACAGCAAAAAGTCACCAGGTCATTATCAAAATTCTCTTTCAGCTTTCTAGCTGGGATGCCGGTATTTGATTTTTACCTCCTCCACTGAGAAGATACCCCTCTGTGATTAACATTGCTGTTTCTCCTAGCTCTTCTCTGTGAGCATAAGGACATCTGTGCCCCCAACAGGATTCAGTGCCCTCTTCTAGCCTCTGAAGGCATTGCACTCATGTGCACAAACTCCTACACAGACACATACACATAATTAAAAAGAAAATAAAAGAGAAACATTTGTAATTTCAGGGGAACACTTAACAGAGGGATAGAGAAAGAAAAGAGTTTCACGGGTATATAGGTATACCCAGCCTTTTGAAATTGAGGCATAAGGTTGTCAATTATAAAGTTCACACTGTAGAACCCCAATAGAGTAAGAAAAAAATAAAAGATAAACCTTCACCTCATCATGTAATAAGTTTAAGGTTTGTTTTGGGTAGCATTCATAGGTATCCTGGGGAGTATGCCACCTAGTGGTCAAAAACAAATACTCACTTCCTAAAATCCCTCCAGTAGGAGTGTATAATATACAGGCAGAAAGATTTTACTTGTATAATATGTACATATATCTAATTTTATATATTTACATTTTAATTTATTAATATATATTAATTATTATGTGTGTAGGTGTTTTCCTTGTGTGTATGTCTGTATTATGTGCTGTGTGGTACCTGGTGACCTCAGAGGCCAGAAAAGAGCATTCGGTTCCCTGGAACTGGAGTTACAGGCAGTTGTCAGCTGCCATGTGGGTGCTAGGAACTGAACCCAGACCCTCTCTAAGAGCAGCCAGTGCTCTTAACAGATGAGCCATCTCTCCAGCTCCATTTTAATGCATTTTTTTTTTAGAAAAAGATTTATTTAAGTAGGGTGTTGTGGCACATACCTTTAGTTCCAGCAGTAAGCAGGCAGAGGCAGGAGCATCTTTGTGAGTTCTAGGCCAGCAGGGTCTACATAGTAGTTGGTTTCAGGTCAGGCAGTTACTCACATGTATGTATGTGCACCACTTGTATGTCTGGTGCCTGAGGAGTCCAGAAGAGGGCACTAGATCTTCTGAAACTGGTATCAGGTGGTTGTGACCCACTGGATGTGGGTACCCAACTTGGGTCCTCTGACAGAGCGGGAAGTCATCTCTACGGTCCCCAGGGTTTTAAAAATTAATGCACTTTTAAAAAAAACAAAGGTAGCTATTTAACCATAGGAAGAAGAATCAACTGAGCTAATTTCTCTCCATCTTGAGTTAAAACAATCCCAAATACAGTGTCTTAAACCTCATTCTCTATTTAGCAAAGCTGTCAGTGGTAAAAATATTGTCATTCTCTATCAACAGCAAAGATCTCAATAGAAGAGTAGACATCTAAGACATGCCCAGAAGAAACCCCAAATCCTAACTATTGAACACTGAGCAGAGAGGCCACAGTGAATAATTTTGAAACTGCCATCGGAACCAAAAGTTAATGATACCGAGGTTTAATTTTTTAACGCGTATCAAGAACAAATACATTTAAAACAGCACACAAAACTTCAGGTCACTTCTGAAAACCAACGATAGAGTGCCCTATGCCGGGCCCTTCCTCTGGCGCTGGCTGGTTCCCACTGCAACCAGTTGAAACAGGTCCCGCAAGGCCAGTGAGTTCTTTCTGTGCAGCCTGTGGTTCCATCTAGAGCAGAGCCTCAGCTCCTTGCCCCGCCCCTCCTTCCAGGCCCCGCCCTGAGCCCCCCCCCGTATTCGCCCCGCCTCTCCCGCTGGGCCCCGCCCCGAGCGTGACGAGATGGAGAACGCCGAGTCTGTTGCGCACGCCCCGGTGGCCAGGTCCGGACCCGGTGTAAAGACCTTAGCGCCAAGGAGGCCATGAGGCGCGGCGTTCGGCGGGCGCCTTCCCGGAAGCGGAAGCTTGGGGGGCGGGACAAGGGCGGGCGGGACGCCTCGGCGGTTAATTCTATTTTCTTGACGGCTTCGTTTCCCTACGTCTGGGCGGTTCTGAAGTTGAGAGAAATGGTCAGGTCCGGATCTCGCCCGGACCAGGTGAGGGCTGCGGACCCGATGTGTCCACTCTGGGGTGGCGAGGGACTAAGGGGACTTAGGAAAGTGCTAGAAAAAATAAAAACAAAGACTGCGGCGGCGCTTAGAGGGGTGAGGACGTCGCTAGGAGAATGCTTTGTTTCAGGCGTTTCAGTCTAAACAGAGCGCTGGGTTTGGTGTCAGATCCCGAGTTCGAACCGCAGCTCTATTCACAGGTGCAATGACTTAGTTTTAGTTAATCCTTGCTCCCAGATCCAGCCTCTTGGCGCTGCCACCAGTGTTTCAATGAGCTGATCTCTGTGTTGTTGATGAAGTCTCCCAATAAGTGCCTATACCGTTCTCAAATGCATGACTCTAGATGTACTCTAGTAACTGCCCAAAGTACAACAGGAGCCCCTATTTCAAAGTAAATATTCTTTGGCTTGGAACAGAGCTATTTTGGATCCTCTCCAGCCCCCTACCCCAGTCCAATCAGGTCCAACACAGCTAAACTAGCTTTGGCCCTGTAGTTCCCTGCGTGCTCTGGCCTGTCACGCTTCCATGGCTTTTCACACTGTGGTAACTCCACTTTCTGTCTAGCCCTCAGCTCAAGAGCTGTCTCTAGACTCTTTGTTTAACGCCTTCACACCATCAGTTGGGTGTGCTTCAGGCCACCTTCCATATCTTGTACTAGAATATTCCTTCCCTATCTTGGAGATTTAGAAAACACTTGGCATATACGATAGATTGGGGTTTGGTTTTGTTTTCCGTCATTTATCAATATACCCATAATGTCTTTCCTACTAATGTGAATTTTGCACTCTTTTTTCATGACCTGTCTTGAGACTTCGTTTTTTGAATGGATGTATGTTGCCAATATGTACGTGATTATATGCTTTAATAAATAAATGGAAATTAAAACCATGTGATAGTTTCTAACACAAAATAAGTATTGAGAATGTCGTTACCCTTGTATACAGTCCTGGTGGGAATATAAATAGTAGAGCTGCTATGAATAAGTGGATGAAATTTTCTCAGGAAATAAGCCAAGCATGGTGCACAACTGTAGTCCCCGTACGTGGGGACCTGAGGCAGGAGGATCATGAGTTTGAGGCCAGCCTGAATAACAGTGAAATCTTGTTTCATAAAACCAAACTATTTAAAGTACAGCTGATATGACCCAGCCAGATCCATGACTAGGTATTTATTCAAAAGAACTGAAAGCAAGATTTTTGAAGAGTTGTTTGCATTTTCTTTCATTGTTGAATTATTTACAATAGCCAAGACATAAAAGCAACCAAAATATCTACAAATGAATGGATAAAGAAGTGAGCGGTTATCTAACGGAATATTATTCAGCCTTAAGGAAGTTCTGCCATATGCAATAGCAAATGTGATGTTTGAGACATTCAGAGTGGCAATGAGCTAGTCCTAGGACAGATACCGCATGAAGTGGTTCGGTTCCACAGGATAGAATGGTGACTGCAGAGGCTGGGCTGGGGAGAATGTGGGGTTGCTACTCAATAGGTATTAAGTTTTAAATGTATGATATGAAATAGTTTTAAATGTATGATATGAAATCTAGAAATCTCTGCCTGTAGTTAAGAAGGGACACTAGCCCACTCAAGCATGTGACTGACAGGCCTTGCCCTTCTCTCCTATTCCCTTTGCCTTGCTAAACCAGTAGATTACAGTCTTAAAGGTCTATTCCCTTGTTTGGCCACTATCTCCTCCTGAGGCTGACAAACATGGTCCAGCAATTAAAAGTCTCTTTGACTGCTCTAATTAGCTTGCCCAATTAAAATTATACACCTCATCCTAATGGGGGTTTTCCTTGTACCTTCATAAACTGCCCTTTTCCCATGCTCCACATTTGTCTCCTCTGTTCAGAGGCAGCCCTTTGTCTTCTTGGGACAAATACTCTGGCCCCTTTTCCCTTGTTCCCTCCCCTTCTCTATCTCTTATCTTTGTTTCTTATTCCCTGCCCTCTGTCCCTCTGGGGCAAATCTCCTTTGTGGTGAGAATTTGATCTTGGGGGTCCTGAGCTGATACCTTTCCTTTCAGTTGATACTTTATTTTGTTAAGGTAAATGAAGTATTAAATATTTTTATAACAGAATTTATAAAAAATAAGAAACAGCTCAAAAGATTCTAAGGCTTGGTTAAAAATGATAAAGTATTCAGCTTGGTGGTGCTTCCTCTGATTGACTCTGGAAAAATTTGACCATCAATTTTTTTGAAAAAAATGTTTCATAAACTTTATTATTAAAAACCTTGCTAATGGAAAATATCACAAAAGAAAATTATTCAGTCTCAAAGTCTATATAACTCAGTGAATTCTGCATAGTTAGAACAACCATGCTGAAGCTGTGAAGCTTCACATTGTATTTTATACTTTAACTATCAAATACATTTTTATGTACTTTTCCACCACCAAAAAGTGAAAAACCCATGGCAAAGAACTAGAAAAACAATGACTTTTATAACTGTCCATTTTCTGCATTCAGTCCTTCTTCATCCCTAGTGTTTATTCTTTCTTGTTTTCTTTTTTCACTTTTTAGATTGTATCCACCTGTATATTTGTTTACATATGAGAATCAGTGTGAATGATAATGAATCATATATGGTCTGTTGACTAGAATAGGAATCAATGTTTTCACGCTAACCAATTAGCAAGGAAGAAGGAAAGGTCCTGTCCTAGTTCTATTAGTTGAATTTATTAGTTAATGTGTAACACCAATTGTATAGCAAAATGAATAAATCAACTTTTGATAGATCATTGACTTAACAGGAGTCATAAATGGATGTTCAGACTGCCTAGAGAAAGTTTGAAGATACCCACATTGTGTCAGGGTATCTTATAAAATGCTTAATTAGAAGAGTAAAAATAGTAACCTTAATGATGAAAATCCTGGCAGAAACCATCTTAAATCCATTTGAATCACCAGTAACAGGACAAACTAATGTCATTTGCCTACTTGTATTGAAAATGACACATCTCTTATGGTGTTCCTGCCAGAAATGGATAGCCTGAGTCTGATCCTGAGGAAACAGTCCATCTATGTCCAGGGAGCCATTATGCAAAATAACTAGCCTTTACTTTTTAAGTATGTCAAAGCTAGGGAAGATAGTGACAGTCCAAGGAATTTGAGTTTAAGGAGATTCAAGAACCATAGCAATTTAGTGTGGTCCTGGACTAGATATGGTCTACTCTTTTGAAGGACTTTATTGGCATAAGTGGAATATGAATCAGGTCTATTTAGATTAGATTATAATCCCAAAGTTTTGAATTTTTACGGCTATGTTAGAGAATTTTGTTCTTAAAAAACATTTAAGAATATTATGATTATGACTTATTTTGGAGTAGGCAGACAAAAAAAATTGTCTTTGTTTTGAGACATGATTGTGTCAGATAAAACATTTTTTGTTTTTTTATGATATTGTAGATTCATGACAGTCCATCAGATTCCAAGGCATCTCAGAAAATGTAACTCTAACCAATCCAGTTTTGTAAAAAATGTATTCTCAATAATATTGGAAGGGGAAAAAATACATAACATGTGCATGAGTGTGTGTGTGTGTGTGTGTGTGTGTGTGTGTGTGTGTGTGTGTGTGTGTGTGCTTCCAAATAGAAAACAGTAAACAACTCAGGAAGTTTGGTAGTTACTCTCTAAAGTATGAAATATGTAAATGTGCAAAGAATTGAATGAATGCCAACACCGAGTGGATCTAGGAGTGGAATGAGGGGAGGATTATGGGCTTTGGTGTCTTAAAATTTTGTTTTGAGTGGAGATGCTATTATCAGATACAAAGTTATTAAGATATAAGGGTATATATGATAGAAAGTTTCTATTGCCCTGCTCTGCAAGTCTCTCTAATCTGCTTTTCCAGTTACTCAGTTTTCCTGCCTGAAGACAACCTTCTTGCACAGCTTCCAAGATGCTGAGTGCATGTAAAAGCAAATGAACATCTTTTCTTTAGAAAAGCTAGCCCACCTATATTAGTAAAATGCAGACATAAAATTGTTATTTGAGTTTAAAAAGAATAAGAGAAGCAGATCTAGATAAAAGGTTTGTTTTTTCTTTTTCCTTTCTTTTTTTTTTTTTTTTTGTTGTTTTTGGAGGCAGGGTTTCTGTATGGTCTTGGTTGTCCTGGAACTTGCTCTGTAGACCAGGTTGGCCTTGAACTCAGAGATCCTCCTGGCTCTGCTTCCTGAACACTGGGATTAAAGGCGTGCACCACCACTGCCCAGCAAGGAAGTTTTTAATGTGCTAGTTTTGTCGAGCCATTCAAGAAGTTAGAAGACAAAGCCAGAGTTCTGAAGAAAGCTTTTACTTTTTAGTGCGTGTGGATGGGTGTAATCACCTCTGCATATGCATGGGGAGGTCAGGTCAGTTTTCCTCTAATGCTCTTCACTTTAGTTTTTGAGACAGGATCTCTGACTGAACCTGGAGCTCTCCACTGTTTTGGTTTGACTGGCTGGCCAGTGGTCCCCCCAGAATCCAAGGCTCCACCCTCCACTCCATTGCTAGGGTGATGGACAGGGACCCTAAAGCCTGGCTTTTATGTAGATGCTGGAGATTGACCTCAGTTCGTCATGCTTGAGCTGCAGTCAATTTGAGTTGTCTCTCTGGCTTTGTTGTGCTGTGCTCTTCCACTAAAGCGCCTTCCTGACCCCTTTGTCCTGTATTTGGATTACATTATCAGAGAACTTGGAGGCTTTAGAACATGCTCAAGGAAAGAGTATAGTCCTAATATAGTAGTAATAGGTCCTTTGACTTAAAAGTAATTTGAGTTTTCTTTACAGACGTAAGAAGTAGGGTAAAGGAACAAATGTGTGTGCTGCTTTCCTCACATTGCATATAGAACAAATTTATTGCATAAAAGCTAAATTTTAGTTGTGCAGTTTTAAGATATTTCCCATTTATAAAGATTAAGTGGCATGCTACCTACATGAAATGGAATAGTCAGCCTCATAAAAGAGAGGAAGTTTTGGTTTATGCTACAGTATGGATGAAGGTTAAAGATACTCTGCTAGTCACAGAAGGACAGATACTCCATTTAGAAGTGGTTTCTAAAGCCAAATTTTTTAGAGAGTAGAAAAGTAGTTACCAGGTGGGGGGGACTATGATTCATTTTGGCTTTGTGGAAAAAAAGAGAGAGAGATTTCAGGAATGTCAGGATGCCAACCTAATAGAACAATAATTATATATCTATTGTAATATAATTTATTATGTCATAGGTGATATCTTCAGGAAGGTACCCGAGATCTAAGTTAACACATGGAAAGAAAGGGTGAGTACTTCTCAAAGTTTCTAAGTTCAGGAACTCTTAGGTACATCTTCAGGTCTTAGGGCTTGACTGTATTTTGCCAACCCCAGGAAAATAAGTGGGCTGTGCCTCCACAAGTAGTTAGTTGCTATGCAAATTATAAATCATTAGTGATTAAGTCCAATTCACTAATACTATGTCAGTGTCACATTGAGAAGAAAAGCACCAAGAGTGAGTCCAGATTTGAATTCTTTACGTCAAACTCCCTGTGTCTTCCTTCCTCTGTTCTATGAATCTGAGTGTGCCTGCCTGAAGGCTGTCTTGTGAATGTGTCCCTGTGTCTGTATGTGTCTGTTTTATGTGTCTGTGTATAAAAACAGAGGACTTTGCTCTGAATTTCTTGAACAGTACAGAATGCATCACATGGGGGAAGGAATAGGATATTTTATGGAAATCTTTAGCAGAGTTTTACAAGGGATTATGTCACTCCAGCTGACCAGACGATATTGTTATCAGCCAGTATCCATAATAGTTGCTCCAACCTTTACATGGTAGATTTTAGAAAGTTACTTTCAACTTCTGTGTTTTGGGCTTTCAGCAAATGATACACATAGGCACAGGTCAGGGGCATGGAAGAGGACATAAAATTGCAGTTGTGCATTCGCTTAGGTTGTAAAAGTTGATTACATGGGGAATCCGAGGCAGTTAGGTTGGGTGCTTCTCTTAAAGGCAGGTTAGACAAACTGTCAACACACAGAGTAGGAGAAGAGTCTTAGTCTTACGTGACCACAAGGTATATTACTCACTCTGGCTGTGAGGTCCAGCAAAAGTTCCAGTCTTTTAGAACAGAAGAGATATTCTCAGAATATTGCGTCACCATGTGGGCCATGGGCCATACCAACCTGACTGAGCGATTTAAGTGTCTAGTAGTCCTCATAATCTCCACAGTGTGTTCATTTCATGTGTGGTTAGATGAACTTTATTCTTTAATCTTTACTGGAAAGGAAGTGATTAATTACATATTTTGGGAAAAAGATACTTGTATTTTTTTTTTAAAGGTTATATACTTTGTTTTCTAGGACCCACCCAAGAAAAATAGCACATTTTAATGCAGATTCTGCCTGTCCTGTTTATTCTGATTCGGAAAGTCAGGTAATGGATACAATAAGCCAAGTGAATAGATACGATATGCTATTTTAATTAGTCTTCAGGTAAAAGCTAGGAAGTGGGACTGCATATAGTCCAAAGGTAAAGTATGGTTTGCACTGAGGAAGTACTATGGCTGTTGAGAAATGTATTTGAGCTAGACAGTGGTGGTGCACACCTTTAATCCCAGTGCTTGGGAGGCAGAAGCAGATAGATCTTGGCCTGGTCTATAAACTGAGTTCCAGGACAGCCAGGGCTACACAAAGAAGCCCTGTCTTGAAAGACCAAAAAAGAAAAAGAAAAGAGATGCATTTGAAGTGGCAGGCAGGGTGTATTTTATCTCTAAGTGACCCTCTTCTTCCAGACGGAGACTGTGCAGGGACTTGATGGCTGTGCTTCTTTGCTGCGGGACATTTTGAAAAATGAAGATTCAGGTTCTATTTTTTCAAAGTTCTTTGCTTATCACCTTTTGTCAATGAACTAGTTCTTAATGTTTACAGAAGTTTGTTTTTTATTATTAACAGGCTCGGAAATAGTATATTCGGAAAATAGGTGCAATGCCAGACCTTTCGAAGGCAAAAACTGCAGAGCTAAAAAGAAAGGACCTGGAAAACATACTCCTTCAGTGGTTCGAAAAGAGATATGTAAGCATTTCCCCCATATTTACTTAAAGGTTGTGGGTCTGAGAGTGTGTGTATGTGTTTGTGTGTGTGTGTGTGTGCATGTGTGTGTGTGTAGAGTGTGTGTGTCTATGTAGAGTGTATTTGTGTGTGTGTGTGTGTGTGTGTGTGTGTGTGTGTGCGCGTGTGCAATGCCAGGCATCTTCCTCAGTTAATCTCCACTGTTGTAACAAGGTCTTTTTCCTGAACCTGAAGCTCACTGGTTCTGCTAGAGTGGTTGACCAGCAAGCTAGGGATCTGTCTTTCTCTGCCTCTCCAGCACTGGGAGTGCAGTGCACCACTGTGCTGAACTTTTCACATGAGTGCTGGGGATTTGAACTCATACCCTCATTCTTGGGCAGCATGCACCTTATTGACTGAGATATCTCTCCAGCCCTTAAAGATAACTTAATTCTGGGATTTTGATAAATTATCAGGATGATGTAGTTGTCTTTGATTTTTATTTTATTTGGTTTAAGTGTGTACTTGTGCTTCTTTTTCTATAGTCAGCTTTTCATTGCCAGTCAGTCACTTTGCTAGCTGTCACTTTCTTCAAAAAGCAGGGTATGAGGTTCTTTTCTGGGTTTGCAGTATAGAAATTTCCAACTGAATGATGTTAGGGAAGTGTACAGTCAGCTTTGTTTACAGTACTGCCATTGTTTGGTTGGTTGTTTGAAACAGGATCTCACTGTGTAGCCCTTAGCTGGCCTGGAACTCATTATGTAGACCAAATTGGCCTAAACTCGAAGAGGTCTGCCTGCCTCTTCCTCCTGAGTACTATGATTAAAAGTGTGTGCCACTATGCCTGGCATATCCTTGTTTTCATAGCTAATCACAAACTGGTTGCATTTTGGGTATATACTTACATATAATAATTATTTTAAAATTGACTTGTGTGCATATAGTTTAAGTTAGTTAAAGAATAAACTTGTTGAACTGTGCAGTTAGGATATATGGCAAAAACGCCTGCCAATGATTGACATTGAATGTATCCAGAGACATGGTGGTTTATACTTTCATGGCTATCCTTGCTGAAAATTAAGTGTAGTGATTGAGGAAATATTTTAAAATAAGAACCTTTTGAGAATATTGTCTTTTAAAGACTTGTAGCACAAGACAGTCCAAAACAGAGTTGAAACAGTCTACATTATGAAGTCCATTCTTAAATTAACATAGAATTATACATATTTATGAGGTATAGTCAAATGTTTCCACCCATGTATACAGTGCTAAGTAATCAAATCATATTACAATGGGAATTCTGGGTGGAATCAGCTAGTCCTATTCTTCAAATGGGTCAAAATGTCATTCAGTACATAAGTGCATGCTTACATCTAGCACAAGGGGAAAAATTTAAAAAGTCACGTAAGACAGTCTCCCTATATATTAAGAGATAAGATGTAAGCAAAAAGCCTAGAAAATGGAAGTGGAAGAACTGAACATTGTCATCCCATCTGATCATCAGTTAAGAGTGAAAGCCAGAAAAACAGCTTCCTTCAGGTTTTCATCACCGTGTGCTGTGTTTCCCTACACTGTTAGTAGGGTAGCACTAGCCAACATGTGCCTACTGACCCCCTGAAATTGACTAATGCAACCAATGGGCCAAGAGAGGAAAAGAGAGAGTGTGTGTGTATGCACACATGATTAGTGTGGCTGTGTACCCATGTGCATACACATGGTATCTGTCTTTCCTTATTCACTCCCTCCCTCTTACTGAACCTGAAGTTTGTGGGTTTGACTAAGTTGGCTGGCAGTGACCTTCGTGGATCCCTCTGTCCTTGCCTCCCTACGTTTGGGTTAAGGGTCATGCTGTCAGCCCTTGCCCTGTTCTGGTTATCCAGACTCAGGCTCTTGTGTTTGAGCAGCAGGCACTTCACTGACTGAGTTACCATTGCAACCCCTAGGCTGGAATTTTAATAAATTTGAAAACTGATATTGATGCAATTATAAAACTAAGAATTTTGGAATAATTTGCGTGTGTAAATCTACTCTTTTAACTATAAATTATATTCAGTCAAAATGGAGATGAAATATTTCTGACTAGCATCTGATTTAAGGTATGCTTTGTGTAAAATATATGCTGAATTTTGAAGATTGAATACAGAAAGTTCTAGGCATTACACACTGAAATGTTAGTATTCTTGCTACATTTCCTTATTTATTGTTATGGTGTTGCGGGTCAAACCCAAGGCTTTCTACGTGCTAGTCAAGAGCTATACTATTGAGTTGCAGCCCCAGCTCTGGCTACATTTAAGTAACACATGGAAAGTAAGTCATCCTTTTAACTTTGTAGTGTGACTACTTAAAATTTTAAATTACATATATTGTTTATATTTTGTTTCTGTTGGACAGTCTTAACTAGGTCAGTACCACATAGCCAGTTGTGTTTTTAGAAATAATATTTAGGTTAATTTTGTAACTAAAGTTTTGTTGGAGTCTGTTGTTCATGTATTCTCCATGGCTGTGTTTGTGATGCCCTGGTGACACTGAGTAGCTGCGACAGAGACCATTAGCTCAGTAAGACTTTAATGTTGACTCTGGCCTTTTAAGAGAGAAGCTTATGTGGAGTTTGTTAATTTGTGTGAGAGGTGACATCTACTGGCAGAGACAGGGCAGTATGTGTAGCTCAGGTGACTGAGAGACTACAGAAAGAAGGTGGAGGAGAGCTAATGACCGGAGGACTTGGGCCTGGGAGCATGAAATCAGAATTCCTCAGGTTAGACAGTTCTTAAGGAACCAAAGGAAGTCTAAAAAGAGAGGCCTAGGACTCTTAAAGGAGAGGACAAGGCTGTGTGCTCTGTGGTTGTGAACAAAAATCTCCTGTGTTTCACCTTAGACTTCAAAGTGAAAGTATTTTTAGAGGTTAGAGTATTTTGTTCATTATAAAATTGTATTTTCAATAAAAACTGGTACTTTATAGGAAATTATTAGCTAATTTTGTTGTGGCTCATCTGGTAGAGAAGATCCATTATTGTTTTGGATTTTTTGTTTGTTTGTTTGGTTTTGGTTTTTTGACACAGGCTTTCTCTATAGTTTTGGAGTCTGTCCTGGAACTATCTCTTGTAGACCAGGCTGGCCTTGAACTCACAGAGATCCGCCTGCTTCTGCCTCCTGAGTGCTAGGATTAAAGGCGTGTGCCATCACCACCCAGCTTATTGCTCTGGATTTAAACTGTCTCAAAGGGATCATGTTTGGAAGTATATTTTTAGATAGCAAGATTTATTAACATGAAATATTTACTTACCTGGCCAGTTTGAAACTATTTGGTGATATGACATGTTGAGTTTTTACTATGTACCACATATTGTTCTTATGGGTTGCCAAATGTTATTTATAGCCCAAGTGTCTTGAGGTTGGTGATTTTTATTTGCATTTTACTCTGTGTTTAATAACAATGAGATTACATTAAAGTAGACAAAGACAAGTACAGTATTATCGGTTCACTTTAACTGAGAGGGCTCCTTCAGATAAGGAGTACCCAGACAAACACTCAGGTTTTTATGATGTGTGACCAGTGTTGGGGACGGAATGAGAGAACGACAGGAAAATTGAAGGAGTAAGTAGGGAACCTTGATGTGAGGTGGTGATTGATGATGTTAAGCAAATTCACTTTTCTACTCTCAAAATTATAGAATATACCAACCTTTCCTGGGGTTTCCATCTAGTGAGGAAACATTCAGGAGGTGGAGGAGACTAATGATTATCTTACCCTCACATGAAAGAAGAGATGGGTCTCAGCTCCTGAGTGCGTGTGTGCGTGAGAGAGGCTGCTGTCAGATGTCCCGTCACCCCTCATCTTGCTCATCTATTTGGTAGCGCTGGGACTTGAATCCAGGGCTACATGCATGTAGCACAGGTTTTCTTCACTCCCTCCCATCTTATTTGTTGAGACAGTTTTTTCACTAAACCTATAGTTTGTTCCTCTAGCTAGCTGACCAGCTGACCAGCGAGCTCTGTGGATCCCCTTGTCTCTTACTCCCCAGCACTGGGGTCACTGATGCCTGTGGCTATGCTTGGCTTTTTAAGTGGCTGCTTGAGTGGCAAGCACTTTACCCACTTAGCTGTCTCCCCAGGCCCCAGGCTCTGTCTTAGCTGAGAATTCCATCAGGCTTCTGGAGTGCAGTTTGAAGAGTTCACAATAACCTCCTAGTAGGGTTTCCCAAAAATGAACCTTTGGGTTCTCCACACCCCAGTAACGCCTATCAGAATTTAAAGATTCACTTTCTAAACATCGAACTTCTCACATCGTTAAACAGCATATCGTGTTGTGTGGTTATTGAAGGGACTCTAAATCCAAATCCATCAGTTGATTTTTCAACTCCGTTCTTTAGGTTTTTCTGGTTTTCTTGGATGTTGCCCCACAAGATCCCATTTGGTTAGGAGCTTTCCCATAACTGTTTGAGTGTGACAGTGTCTGTGAGCCTTGTGTTCCTGAGGGCTGGAAGAGACCAAACAACATCTTCTTTTCATCTTTAGAAAATTATCTTTGTCTCCTTGTGAATCTTACATAACATGTTCCTCCATGTTCAGGCATTGCATGCAGCTGTCCTCTCTAGCAGTTCATGCAGTCTTCATAAGAGTACTGGTTTTGAAGACTCGCCGCTGTGATAGTCTCCTGCATAGCAGGCAAGAGACAGAGTTTGGACTTCTTCCCTGGAAAGATGGAGACAGGGCCTGCAAACACTGCACCTGCCTTCTGTGGCACTTGGGTCTGTGAGGCGACTTTCCATGCACATGCAGTAGGCATTCTCTCTGGAAGACAGAGGTATCTGAATTCATTTTTGTAAGGACTTTGTCATCTCACCTATGCTTCCTATCGTGGTGTACTATTTGTGTTTTAATAAAGCTTGCCTGAAGATCAGAGTGCAAAGCAGCCACACTAGTCAACCATACATGCCAGGGAGTGGTGACATACACCTTTAATTCCAGGACTCTCGGGAGACAGAGGCAGACAGATCTTTGTGAGTTCAAGGCCACCCTGGTCTACACAAGATTGAATCTGTCTAAAAGAGAAAGAGAGCTCACACAAAGGTGATCTGAACACGTGGAATCATACAATCCCAGCACTACAGAGGTGGAGACAGGAGCTGTATGACTGGACAGAGAGAGGAATATAAAAGGGAAGAGTCAGGAACTCAGTGGAGTGTGGAATCAGGTTGTTGGAGAGTATTGCAGGATCTTCTTTTCAGTCTGAAGATTTGGTAGAGGCACAAGGTTTTGCTTTTCTGATCTTTAAGTTGAACCCTAATATCTGTCTCTGGGTTTTTATTATTCGTGCTACAGATTCCTGCAGAAGTAACAATATTATGTCAGAATAGGAGTCAGGCCTCAAAGTCTTCAGCAACCCTAAGCCCACTAGAGAAGGTTTTAATAATGAAGTGCAAAAACAGCCCTGCCTAGAGAAGCTAGAGTTTAGTCAGAGAGCAAAGATAATAAAAAAAAATAAATAACACAGACCAATATATGTTCCGTATTATGATTTAAGTAGACACTGTATGCTCTGAGATGGTGAAGAATAGTAATCACTAGACTCATATGATTGGTTTAGAAAAAGCTTCGTGGAAGAGGAACACTTATGTGAGCCTTGGTGAGGGGATTGTAAGAGATAGTTCGTTACAAGCAATGTTATAGGCAGGCGAGCCAGGCTTCCTGAGTTCTTTGCTAGCCTAGTGATGAAACATTCGAGTTGAGGTTCCAAGAGAGCTGGAAAGTAGGTGCTGGTCAGACTTTGGGAAACATTAAGTACTAGTTTAAGATTGAATTTATGCATTTTGATTACCTACTATTCTTACTGGTTGGCCTTCTTCTTCCTATGAAAACATAGAAAGTTACACAATGTCCTGCCTTTCTTATTCTGTTTTCCACTGAGAAGAACTGGACAAGGGACCAGGTGCGAGAAGCTTGTTGAGCGTTTGTGATAATACCCGTAACAGGTGTTGAAACTAAAGGGAGAGCTTCCAAGTAGCATTGAATGGAGAGTTTAAGAACTTGGGATGATTTTCTTCAGGGAGTTGAGTAAAGCCCTTCTATAAAGCATATGATCAGTTGAACTACATCTGAGAGTCCTTTTCCCCCCTAGGATACTAGAGTAAAAGTTGTTGAAGACGCGTATTTAAGAACTTACTTCCTTTCTCCACATTAGTGTCTTCAGAAAGTAAGAAATGGATATCTAGTGAAGCTTCGACTGGAAGTGAGAGAGACACACCAGACATAGCACAGCATTGGTCATTACGAGACCATTATAGAATGTACTCACCGATAATATACCAAGCCCTCTGTGAGCATGTGCAGACTCAAATGTCACTGATGAATACCTTGGCTTCAACAGATGGCCCCAGCAGAATGCCTACTGCGTGTCATACTGTGTCTGGTTTAGGTTAGTATGATACTTGAATATTGAATGTAAGCCGTGATTAAATCACTTTGTTGTTATATGAGCACTATAAAATGTGAATGATAAACTTTTTTTTTCACTTCTTTTAGAATCTCAGGCAATACCACATTCTGGTTATGGCTGTTACACTTCCACTTCAGTCTGGTCACCTCAGCAGCCGTCCTGCCCTCTAATGGTTCATTCGGTAGGTATAGTTTGTATACTAAACAAGAAACACCTTGGTTATGGAAATTGTCATCTTAGCAATGGAATATTGAATTAACCGATCCAATGTACTAGGATGTAAAACCAATTTTGTGTACTTTTTGTATTAGAAAAGTTTTACCTGTTAAGAACATAGGTATTATTAAGAAGCAATCCTGAGGGAAAAAACCAAGCATACCCAGTACCCAAGCACAGCCAACACCTGATGACGCGTGTATTTACTCATTTAACTCTGTGTCTTATTTTCTGTTTAAGTGTTTTTCTTTTTAAAATAAGAGCTATACTTTTATACAGTTATATGCTGCTTTTTTTCACTTAATACATTGTTAGTAAGACTGTGTTTTCTTTCTCTCTGCCTCTGTCTCTCTCTTTCTCGTTTATTTGGTTTTTTGAGACAGGATTTCTCTGAGAAACTGCCCTCGCTTTCCTGGAACTCACTTTATAGACCAGGCTGGCCTCGAACTCACAGAGACCTGCTTCTGCCTCCCAAGTGCTGGGATTAAAGGTGTGCACCACGAGACCTAGTTGACGACTTTTTATTACCATATACCTTTTATATAGTTGAAGCTGTGTTTTATGGGTATTTTTCTCATAAGACAAATGTCTTTGAGCTAAGATGTATAATAAAATCACTAGTCTCTGATTTGATATTGAACAAACAGCTAGTTTTATTATTTTAACATGTTCATCTACAGTCTATATACACACATGCATTTTTATTTCTGTGGTATTAAAAATTGAGCCCAACACTTTACACATGCTGCGAAAGCTGCATCCCTTACTGAATAGATCTTTCTTAAAGTTCTATATATGTGGTCTTTTAATAAAATATTCATTTTATTTATTTTTTTTGTGGAGATTTTGCCTGCGTGTATGTCTGTGCACTACATGCATGATGGCATTGGGTCCCTTGGAACTGGAGTTAAAGAAGGTTGTGAGCAGCCACGTGGATTCTGGGAACTGAACCAGGCTCTCTGCAATAGTGGCAGTACTCTACAGATGTGCTGTCTCTCCAGTCTCTTAGCTTGCTTCTTGTAATGTTTCTCAAAGTGAAAATATTTGTTTCAGTCCAAATTAGTCCAAAGGCTAATTTTTTGACGCCTTTAAAACATGTATGGTATTTGTAAACAATCTATTTTCATCATGACATTATAATGTTCTCATGTTGCAGAGTGAGCTACTTAAGCTCTGAAAAACTAGTCTTTGTTGGGTAGTGGAGAAATCCAGCTTGCTTGTAAGCTGAACAGTCACAAAATTGGTTTTTAATGGTAGAAAATTATTTTCTAATATTATTGATTTGTGTTTTTAATAGTCTACTAGTGATTGTTCATACTTTTGAAGGCTTTTGTTTTTCCTTCTTAGGGAGTTCAGACTGATGACGATAACCATTTTGCATCGCAAGATCAAGCAAGCTCTGTGAACTGCCCTGATGTTCCCAGGAATTCCTCTAGTGTTCTTCCTGGGATTCCATGTGGCCTTCCCCATACTGATGAAGCAGCTCTTCCCTCGCCTCAGCAGCCGACTCTTGCTAATTTGTCGTGGATGCTGCCACAACAAAGAGCTCCTAAGGAAGCAGACCTACGAAAGTGTTTCCAAACACATGGGTCTCTGTTTCCAGCTCATGGAAGAGCTGTTCCCTCGGACAGTCAGGCACAGCAAAGCCCCACTCAGTTACAGCCAGCCTCCCTGGCCACTAATGAAGAAAAATGTGCCAGAGAACAAATTGGAGAGACCACAAATGAAGGAAAGTATTTAAGCATACATGTGCAAGATGCAAAAATAGCCAAGAATGTACAGCAGGCAGAAAATGTGAGCCAGACTGCAGAAAAAGTCAGAATTGCCAAGTGCTTGTTGGGAGAGCTCAAGGCCCTGGTCGCGGAACAAGGTAGATGAGTATTTCAAACTTTTCTGTAATGTGGTATAATGCTTAATAGCAGTGCTATGTCTTCTAGCTGTCATTCCAATGACAGTGATTGCTAAGGAGTGTCTGGTGTTTTTCACAGAACTGTGTCTTAACCCAGTAAGGAAAGGAGTTCTGTCTGTTGTCTTACATTTTAGGGCTTTTGTTTGTTTCCTGAGACGGTCTCATGTATTCTAAGATGGCTTCCAGCTTGTGTAGCTGAGAGTGATGTTGGACCACTGGTCTTCGCTGGTCTTCCTCCACTGCCTGTGTGCTGGGGTTCCTGGGAAATATCAAGCACTTCCAAGTGTGTATTCTCTCTGTTTGATGCAAACAGACTTGAAAAGATCCAGTACTGAGAATCCATAGAAAGAACATTATAGTAGTTAGATGACTGTTTTTCTGTTTAACAAAGATCCAAATTTCCTTCCATTATTTTATAATTGACTGTTAAATTGTTCAACCCATGCCACTTACTGGCCTTTTAGTTTGTGTTTAGTATTTTTCTCTTAAACCAATAAAATGTTTTTGAGCCAAGCTGGTGGTGTTTTCATTATGTATGTATTTTTCTGAAGTAGTGGCTTTTGCTTGGAATGAATTGCAAATATCATAGCTATGAGTAGAAAGCGCAGTAATTGATTGTGAAGCTAACAGAATAGCTGCCATTTATACAGGCTGACATACATATAGAACTCTAAAGTCCTTGGGAATAACAACATAGTTAAGGTATAGGTTAGATATGCTAAAATTGTTACATTTCCAGAGCTTCAAATTAGACAGGGTTGTTTTTGTTTTTTGTTTTTTTGAAATAAGGACTAACTGTATAGCTCTGGCTGGCCCGGAACTTGCTGTGTCGACCCAGACTGGACCTACAGAAACCTAACTGCCTCTGCCTCCCGAGTACTGGCCTAGAGGTGTGCGCCCTACTCTTTCTCACCTCTGGCCAGACGTTCATTCATGCTCGCCACAGTGCAGTTAGGCGTCTAGAATACTCACCGGGGCCCAGCACTATGCTGTTTCACATGGGAGGCCTCACCTGAGTCTCACAGCAGTAACGGTCTCCACTCTTGGGAAGGAAATGAGTTTTGGATAACAGTACCTCATTCTGATCTCCGTCACCCAGTGACAGGCTGCGTTTTAGTTCCATTTAACTGTGAAGAAACTTAGACTTCAAGAGTGAAGTAATTGAAATGTTGGCCAAAGTATATAATAAATTAAAAAAAATCTCAATTAGAGAGGAGGAAAGACTAAAATCAAGAGATCTGATGTGCAGTATGGTCACTGACCATAGTAAATAACAATGTAATTTTCAATTGCTCAGAGATTAGGTTGCCAGCCTTCTCATCACAAAAAATTAATACATGAGGCAATGCATGTCTATTAACATAATTTTGCTATTGCACTACTCATACATAATTCAAAACATGTTATACACAATAAATCACGCAATTTCTATGTGGTTTGACTAAGGTCAAAACTGCAGTAGTGGTTGAGCCAGCACTGCACCTTCAGAGCCGCAAGCAGAGCCACTCTAGAGAAAGTGAAGACTGCTCAGTTGCTGGACATAGTTGTTCACTGTGTGCGTGTGCTTTTCACCAAAGTGTTCAAATACTGTGGCATTGAATACATTTTTATAACTTGATTATACTTGCAATACTATATTAAGTAAACACTTTGAAAGAAAGGAGGAGGGGACAAAAAAAAAATGATAGAAGATCTGATACTTGCTCCTTACACCTGTTGGTCATGTGTAAACATAGCTGCTCTCTACAGTTAGTACCAAAAGAGAGGGTTATGCTTGGTCACAGTAGTGCTTTATAAAGTTAAATAATGGCATGTCCTAGAAAACCTACTTACAATATTTTGCCAAATTAATCACTCTAAAATTAACTATATATATATATAGTTAATATATATATTTTCAAGTCAGGGTTTCCCTGTGCATCTTTGGAGCCTGTCCTGGTACTTGCTCTGTAAACCAGGCTGACCTTGAACTCACAGAGATCCAGCTGCTTCCTGAGGCGATTTGATCCTCCTGAGTGCTGGGATTAAAGGCATGCACCACCACCACCTGGCCCAAAATTAGCTATATTTTTAATGCAAGATCAAAGATTTTATTACCGATGTTTATAGAGTAGCCAATTATAGGAAACTTCCACAGCAATGATGAAGTCCACTGTAGATCTTTTATAAATATCAACTAGGAGATATGTGTAAATCTGTTTCCCACTTCACTTAACTGAACCAGAAAATCACTAAATATAATACTGTGATTTAAGATTAATCTTTCCTTACTTGATGTAACTTCTTTAGAATTAATTGATCTGAGTGAGCAAATACAGACAGCAAGGTAAAGAGAAATAGAATTTGTATAATAATCATGAGTAATGAAAACTATAATGAGTATATATTTATCTATAAAGATTTTTAGTAATATATGCTAATAATCTTCAATTTAAAATACTGTTTTTACTAACCTGCCTTTTATAGAGGACTCCGAAGTTCAGAGATTGGTAACAGAAGTAGAGGCATGCATATCTGGACTTTCAGCAGTGAGTGGCCGCACAAACATAGACGTTGAAATAGCGCTGGCCCTGCAGCCACTGAGAAGTGAGAATGCTCAGCTGCGGAGGTAAGACTTGCTCTTTAGTGTTTTTGTCTATAGCTACAGGAGTTCCACAGCCAGATGCGAAGTGTGATAGCTAGGACTTCCTAAAGGAAATAGATTGTAGTCTTCCAATATTTATGCCTTTCCTTTCTCATCTTCCAACGGCGTCTATATTCTTCAACTTTCCATTATTTCTGCCCACTAGGATACATTTTCTCCCACCAATATCCCTGATGTCACTTATTAGCATGTACCTAGGAAGGTGTAGCTGCCTCATGTAGTTTGTGTGGTAGTCTAAGTTTTTTATAGTAACAAACGTCTAAGTCACAGAAAAAGTGTACAAAAGGGAAAAGATTCCTTCTACCTTACAAAGCTACTGTCTTAAGTATGTTTTCCAGGGGACAGATGGGGACAGGGAGTGTGAATATTACGTGTCTTGGACCAAAAATAGTCATTTCGCCATCCTTAACATTTGGTAGTCTAAACTTAAAACCAGTCAAATGCTGCCTTCTGATACAATTGCCTGCAACATGTGGTCAGGGAAGAGAGCCCAGATAAGGGAGCTGAGTGCTGGTAGCCCTGACACACAACATGTGGTCAGGGAAGAGAGCCCGGATGGGGGAGCTGAATGCTGGTAGCCCTGACACACAAAATTTACTTAAATTTTTAAGTACTTTTTTCTTTTTAGCCCTATTAACTTACTGGAATTATATTCTTAATTTGCTTAAGAAAGACTTAAACCAGTGAAGTAATCTTGAAATGTAGAGGAAATCACCCATATAATATCAGTATTGTTTTAACTTTGAGTGTTTCTGTGATGACCACTAAAGCTTAAGTCCAGGATCTGTTGTTGTGCTTTGTACTGGAGTGAATGTGCCCTGACTGTTACCGTGGGGATAGATGGGACTGGCAGGGACCTACACGAAACTTGAAAACTGTAAAGGATTCCTAGTTGGAGAGTAGTTCAAAGTCATGGGTCTGTAGCCCACAGAGATGACATCTAGTGAGATTTCCTTGCTTAGGATCATTAAGAGGTCATTTGTGGATAGGGTTGCTCTATTTAAATTCTAATAACACTGTCATACTGTCACCAGCCCTGATCTGAGGGATCCCTGTAATAGTATTAATCTTTCAATATTAAAATCAAGATTAAGTAATATGGAATGGATAGCAGCTACTATTGAGTGTTCGTCCTGTGCTGGCTGCTATTCTTTTATGCGCCGTCACTCGAGTCCTCCCCGTAGCTGTATACAGTATTATGCTGTTTTCATCTGGAGAGGAGGAGACCAAGACACAGAAAGGTATGTGATTTGCTGAAACTCGTATATTTAGGAATTGAGGGAATCAAGGTGATTTGGTTTTAGAGTCCCAGGTCTTAGCTGCGGGCTTCTACAGTAACTCCATGGGGAAGTAGACACTGATTTAATTAAGGGTCACTCTTCAGGTGTATTTTGCAGAACAAAAGAATAACACTAATAAGCGCCTATTATTTAAAAGAGTGATAATCCAATAATTGGTTTCTTAAGCATACCAGAACCTATCTGAGAACATTATCCTCTTAGCATGTCTCCATGGAAATATTATTGGTCCTCACTTCCGTCCTCAGAACATTGCAGAATTGCTGGCGTTCATTTGTAAACCACCCATGAAACGGAGGCTTACCCTTTAATTTGTCACCAGTTGTTTTTAACTTTTCTAAAGGTGACTTAGAAAAATGAACTCAACTGGTATCCATTTCTGTTTAATTGGCAGCAGAGATTTTTAACTGTCTGTCCTTAGGTAAAAAAGACTGTAGAACATTCTCCTGCCACTGTTAGTTACTTGACCTTTTAGAGGATAAAATTACTGAAAAATGAATTTGTTAGAGTTTCTTAGAATAGGCTGAGGCTTCCATGTGGGAATTTTATACTATTTTTATCTTTATTTAGAAAGAATAATTCATAAATCTCACTATAAATAAAAACTAGAATGAGTGGGCTTATTTAGAAGTGATTTTCTTTTTTTTCCTTGTAGACATTTGTAAACTACATGTTTTTAACTGGAAACCTGATCCTTTCCCTTCCCACCCACCCCACACAACTTAGTGCATCGCCATCTTGTGGCAAAAAGGAAAACTGCTGGGTGCCTTGCTTCCATGGTACTTTGGGCATTTTCATGTCCAGATCTTCTGCGATATTTGAAACACAGTAGTCCTTTATTTATTCTTTCTGCTCCCAACCCACAAGATACCTGTAATCTGTAATGTTTTGTTGACTCTAACTATCAGATCCCCTAATACATCCCAAAATATCCTTGATGGAGGTTCAGAGTAGAATGTTATGTCGTATTAAGAACCTTCAGTTTAGAGACTACTTTAGTATTTGTAAGGTGGCTTAGGATTTATGATCACTTTCTGATTGCAGACTCAAATATAAGCTCATTAGAGTCCAGACAGAGCATAACAGTTTGAGAGCAAATGGGCAGAGTTGAGGAGAGGTGGTGGGAAAGCCGATGTGTGAAAATTTAGATTTATTCTGTTGTCTGGAGAAATAAGTAAGACTATTGCAAGCCACTCGAACTTGGGTCATATGAACACTGAATTGTTGTATTGGTTTGGGGCTTTTGTTTTTTTTTTTTCTCCTTCCCATTTTAGTTTTTACTGGATTAATAGTCCAGCATCTCCTAACAGTCTTATTTCCTTTTCCAAACACTTTACATTTTGTGTCTCATCGTTGTCCCTCGTCCCTCGGTGTGTGTGAGGGGGGAGGTGTGGGATTCAGTGTTCTGAGATGAATCCTGGGGCTTTGCATGTGCAGTGTAAGCTTTCTACCACTGCTTTATACCCTAAGCTCAAGCTCAAAAATAATGTTTTGGAGGCCTGGAGATAAAAGCGCTTGCTACACATGTGTGAGGATCTGCATTTGTATCTTTAACACCTACATAAAAAAATCCATATGGGCCTAGACAGAGCATAACAGAGATAGAGATAGGGGTCTGCGAGCAAGATGCTAGCTACACTAGCGAAGTCGGTGAACTCTGGGTTCAGGGAGAGACCCTTCCTCAGCAAAATAGAGAACGATCAGAAAAGACAACCAACATGAACCTCTGGCTTCCACATGCTCATTCACACTGTAGGTGCATATGCACAGCACTTGCACCTTCATACATGTGAGCATGCACATATTACACACACACACACACACACACACACACTGTCCTCTTTTAAAATGTACTAAAAAATGAACCATTCCATCATACTACATACAAGTTAACTTTCAGTGAATGACAGTACAAAGCCGGTAGGAGTGAGCATAGGGAGAGTCCTTTATCTTTTACTGGAGAAGATTTCTTAATAATCCCAAAATATAACCTAGAAGAGGTAATTATATTGAAATTCAGAACTTTAAATTTTGTTTTTCAAAAATTTAAATACTGTTAACCCAAAATGAAGAGGCAACCAACAGACTTTGGAAAAAACGTGTGCAAAATGAATCTTACAAAGAACTTATATATAGACTGAATACAGAACAATTACAACTCTGTGTTGTAATTCTATTTTGTGTTGTTTTCAAAAGGGGTAAAATATTTGAACAGGAACTTTATTACAGAAAACACACAGAGCCAAGCACAGTAACATATACCTGCACTTGAAAGATGGAAGTTAGAAGCAAGGGTAATCCTAAATTCAAGGGAAACCCTACACAGGAAGACCCCTCCCTCTAAATAAATAAATACAAACAAATAAAACAAGGCTTGGGTTGAGGACGTATGTGGCCTAGTAGGAGATCACTTGCATGGCATGTGTGAAGTGTAGCTGGAAGTCTTCTCTGTCCCATCCAATGTCGCTGGACCGGTTTCTCTCCCACCTGCTGCTCCCCACAGCTGCTTATAAAATAATCATTCAGAAGCTTAATATTAATTATAATTGTTTGACTGATGGCTCAGGGTTCTAATGCATGGAAATCAAATAAGAACACAAAAAGATAGTTGTCATTATCAACCAATAGGAACCTGCAGGGTAGGAGCACAATGAAACATCATGGTATACTCATTGGAATAGCAGCAATCAAACGAACAAACCATTATTAGTGAGGATGTGGAGCCATCTTGGCTAGTAGGAATGTAAAACGGTAAGAGCACTTTGGAAACAAGTTTGGTAGTTTTTTAGAAATGATACGTAAATTTGTCGAATGATCTAGTTAGTCTACTTTTCAGCATTTTCTCAGAAATGAAAGCACATATGTCCATAAAAACTTATGTTCATAGGAAACAAATGTCGACAGGTGTTCATAGTGCTATTCAGCAATGAAAAGAAAAAGAATTGTTGGTACATGCAGCAGAATGGGTGAACTTGAGAATCGTTATGCTGAGTGGAAGAAAACAGGATGTCAGCATATTTATTTCAGGATTCCATATCTATAAAACTCTAGGAAATGAAAACAGTCTAAACCATGGTTAGTTGTGTGTCCAGGAAAGGAAGGGTATGAAAGTGGCCTGAGGAAACTCCAAATGATGTGAAGCTTACTATTGTGAGGGTTTTATCACACCATATGAGAAAATGCACTTTAAATATATGCATACTAGTGTACATATGCTTTATCTCCAAACAGTTACGTTAAAGTAAACCAATTAAAGAATATTTACTTAAATGTCATCTGTCTTTGGTTAAAATAAAATATATTTAAACTGAACACATTTAAAGTAGTATATGTAATATCCATTTCTGAGAGATTGTTTTTATTGTTAATTTTCAGTATTTATAAAACAGCAAAAATTTAAAAGCAGAGAATAAGAGAGAAAAGAGTGGCTACTGGTACAGGTGGGCTTGAAGGAGTGTTTTCATCAATGTGGGAGGAGTTTCAGGGTGCACCTCAGCTAAGACACAGGAGTCAGCCAAAGGAATGAAGCTGCAGGCACAGAACTGAGAGAGGACAGGGTCAGAGAGAGAGAATGAATTCTATGTTTCTATGTACAAGCATACTCATGTGGAGGAGCGCCTTTCTCAATGGCTCTTCATCTTATTCCTGTGAGATAGGGCCTGGAGCTGAACCAGAAGACTACTGTTTTGCTAGGCTTGCTGGTCAGTGAGCTCTGGTCTCCACCTCCCAAGTTCTGGGGCCGAGGTCATGCACAGCATGCCCAACTTTTTCTCATGCTGGGGCTCAAACTCACATGCTACACAAGCTCTCTCGCAACTGTACCTTCTGCAGGCCCTCCACACCATAGGAGGGCAATGCTTAGAGAACAGGATGAGGGTCGGAGGCTGTAGCAAATGATAGAAAGTTCAAATTGGCTAATGTTTTAAAGGAGAAGAACCTGAACAGCAGCATTCAAAAAGATGATAAGAAAAAGCATTTTCCCATATAAGGTACCTGCTGGTTTTCTGGAAGATACCAGAAGAGGTATTCTGTTATATTCTGGGTCATCACTCTGTTCTGCCGTTTCTAGATCTGCATGTTTTGTTATTGAGGGGAACCCTTTAGGAAAAAAAATAGCATCTGTCTGCCGCTTATTCTTCTCTACTTTGTAATGTTTCTTAGAGGTTTTTGGGGTTTTTTTTTTTGTTGTTGTTGTTTTTCGCCAGTGGTGGATATTGAACCCAAGATCTAGCACATGCTTCGAAAGTGCACTATCACTGAGCTAGCCCCAAGCCCTTTTTGGTGATCTTTCTATGGCAGTACATATGTATTTTTTTATTTTTCGATGTATATTAGTATTTCATCATATAGATGAGCTATAACTTGTATCACATCTTAAATTGTTTTCAGTTTCTCATCGAATATTACACTATATATCTTGTATATATCTGTAATGTTTTACATGCTTTTGTTTATATAGCTATTTCTCAGACTAAGTAACCTAGGGTAAAACCAACTTTCCAGAGATGGAGAGATGGCTTAAAAGTTAAGGGCATTTGCTGCTCTCACATAAGACCCAGGTTTGCAAGACTCAGCACCCACATGACAGTGATAAGCATCTGTGACTCCAGTTCCAGAGGGTCTGACATTCTCCTTGGCCTCACTAGCATCAGGCATACATGTGGTGCACAGACATGCAGGCAAAACACCCATACACATAAAATGAAATTAATTTCAAAAACTATTTTGTCAACGATATATGTTTTATAGCTTGGATGATGCCAAACTGTCATCCAAATGGTTACAATAAATTCCCACTGACTGAGAAAATTCCCCTATACTGTCACTAATGAAGAGCTGTTTCCTTTTATTTTATATTTTTGTAGTTTATGAGTGTGTGTACGTGTGTGTGTTCTGTACATTCATGAATTTGTGTATACACCAATAGTAGTATCATGCCGCTATGTTCAACTTCTCATGTGACCACTAGGAATTCAAACTCAGGCCCTTTGTTTCTGTGGTAAGCCATCCCCTATCCTCAAGCAGTGCATTTCTTGGATGCTTCTTAATCACTTAGCTTTCTTAGATAAATTGATTATTTTATCTTTTTACAGAACTTCAATTCTAAAACAAGATTCAAATTGTGATGTGTTTAAACTTTATATTCTTTACTTGATGGTTGTTGGATTTGAGTCTTGCTTAGGGATGCCTTCCTTAGTTAAAGATTATTTATATTTTCTTAAAAGTTTGTGTTGTTGGATTTTGTGTTATTGGTATATTTTGTGTTCTTTACTCTATTAAGAATTAATACTTGTGAATGGTATTTGGTAAGGGTACTATCAATTTAGATTCAATAACTAAATCAAATACTTTAGTTCAGAAAGTTTCCAGTCCTGGAAAGATATTAAATACCAGAGAGTTTTTGCTTTGTGCTAATCAGTACCTACTTACATATTCTTGTTTGTGAAGCAGATACATATTGTAAAGACAAAGTTGATACCAACATTTGATGAAGTAGCTATTAAAAATGAACTTTTCCATCTAATAATGAAATTACTGGAGGCATAGACTTATGTGTCCCAAGTTGTTAATGTATCACAGACATGAAGCAGAAATATGTCTGGTAGTTGACACCTTACAGGTATTCTAGTTGACAACAATGAGTTATTTTTAAAGGTAAACTACAGTAGTAAAGATTCTGTAAATGTATACACACACACGTATTATTTCAAAAGAGATGTGAAGGTTAAGATATGGAAAACAAAGGAAACAGCTGGACGTGATGGTGCATGAGTATTGTCCCAGCACTTGAAAGGCTGAGGTAGGAGAATCTGAAGTTCAAGCCACTGTGAGCTACAATACTGAATTCCAGGCCAGTCTTGGAAACTGTGGGACAAGGTTTATGGTGTCCTGAACAGTTCTGCAACTATCTGTCCTGGTTCTGGTGGTGCAGATCTGTAGTCAGCTACTGAGACAGAAAAATTTCAAGTTCAAGACTTGGAAATTTGATTGAGACTTTGTCTCGTTTGTGTGTGTGTATGTGTGTGTGTTCTATGGATATAAAAAGTACTTGTCGGGGTCAGGCTGCTATGTTCAAAATGGACCCCTGAATAGCGTGGCTTTGTTGTTTTAGATCTTGTGTTTGGTTTGGGATTTGAGATGGACAGGTAATGATAGTATTTGTCTTTTTTGGTAAATTTATGTATTTTTGATAGGGTATCAGATATACACTGTAAAATGAGTTTAGGATTCTTACAAGTCTTCATTATTTCCTTTAGGCAGCTAAGAAGTTTGAACCAGCGCCTCAGAGAAGAAGAGAAAACTCCAAAGGCTCCTGGTAACCTTGAATGTAGGTAAAAGAACTTTAAGAAATGAAACAGAAGTCCTTGACACTCTGGAAATGTTGGTGCAGACTTGTGCTTTCTCAATTACTTTGTCTAAGTGGATTTTCTGTTTTTATAATTTAAAACAGTTATTGAGTACACTCTTAATCCCAGGACTCGTGAGGTAGGAGGATTGCCACAGTTTGAGGCCAGCCTGAGCGACATATCGAGTACTACTCCAATCAGAAGTATATGCAGTAAGACCCTAACTAGAGAAAACAAGTTAATAAATATGGATATATCTTAAATAACCACATAAGTATTCTGCTTGTTGACTCTCCTGTATTTAAGGTCTTCTGAAAGATACTTGGGTACTTTCAACCTTTCCAACAGTGTGAGCAACAATGAAGTGAAGATCTCTGTCCCAATGTCTGCACATACATACACATTTTACAGGGGAAATGAAGATCTCTGTACCAATGTCTGCACATAACATACACATTTTACAGGAGAAATAAAGATCTCTGTATCAATGTCTGCACATACATACACATTTTACAGGTGAGATTTCTAGGAAAATTGCTAAGCCAAAATGTATATGTAGTGGCTGTTTTGACAGATTTTGTTCTAAATGGGGTCTTACTGTGTTGCTCAGGCTGTTCTTCGACTTCTTGGCTCAATTGATCCTCCATCCTTACTCAGTTGCTGGAATTACAAGGTGAATACCAAATTGTCTTTATGGATCACAGAGCTTCACAGAGAAAAACAAGAGCATAAGAACACATGAGAATGATTTTTAATGTTCTTGGAGTTTTTTCTTGAGTCTAATGTAAATGTGATGTTACAAAGAAGTACATTGATGCCCTAGAATTTTTTTCAATTTCTGAATGATAAAATATGTTCAGAAAGTATCAACAGAATAGGGAAAAGTTCTTTTGTAATGATATAACAAGCCCATTTCTTTTAATGTATAACTCTCTTGCAAAGCAGGGGAAAATCCGAACAACCAACAGAGTAAGCACTTTTCAAAAATGCCTAGCTTCAGAGTAATTTATGGTAGGTCTTTCTGGTTCTGCTGTTAACAAGGGTGTGGGTAGGAAGAAGGCCAGAGAGCAGGCCATATGGAAGTGGGAATCAGCAGTTGCCTCTCTAAGTAGCTTATCTCTTTGTATTCTTGTAATCATTTACCTTGGTGTACTTCTTCGGAGAGTATTTCTTACTGTTTATAATAATTTGCTTACTACAAGCTCCATGAGAAAAGGGACCTTGTCTGTGTTGCTCACTGCTGCATATCCAGATTCTATTAGTGATTCATACACAGTAAGCAGTCACTTAAGACTGCATTAGATAAACAAAATGTTGCCATATACTTTCATGTAATTTCATTTATTCTTTGAGAACTTCACATTTATGTCTGACATTCTTAGTCTTTTATTTCCAGCACTTTGACCAGTTATGAGTCTGTATTGTTTCCCACTGGAAAAAGAAGTTTCTCTGACCACGGCCAAGAGCAGCATAGATCTATAAGTATAAACATAAATCTTCAAAGGCTAGCTTGACAGCATAACCATTTAGCAAAACAACAATAAACAAGTTCCCCCTAGGGCCTATGACCTCTCCAGTCATGAGGTTTACAGTACGAATTCCCTCCTGTGTAGCAGGGCTCAAATCCAATCAGAAAGTGATTGGCTGCCTCCGTTACAGTTCGGCACTCTTTAGTGGGCACGTCTTGCCTAGCAGATCAGTACTGTGACATACCAGGTCCAGTTGTAGGTATGACTACTAGTGTCTCCTCCCCTACCCGCAGTTTGTGCATTCCCTGGGGTTTCTCTTGTTCATCTGTAGTCTTACTCTATTGTGATCAGATATATAACTGTAGGAATTATTTGAGTGTTCCTATATTTGTCAAGAGTTGTTTTGCATCCTAATACACAATCTATTTTAGAGAACGTTCCATGAGCTGCTGAGGGAAAATGTGATTTCTATATTGTTTGGGTGGCATATTCTGTAGATATCTGTTAAGTTCATTTGACCTGTAATATCAGGTATTTCTGTTTAATTTTTGTCAGGATAACTTATCTGTCTGTGAGTGTGGGATATTGAAATCAGCCATTGCTATTGCCCTGGGGTTCATTTCTGACTTTATATGTAATTTCATGAGATTGGGTACACCAGGAATCCAGGGACATACATTTAAAATCTTAGTGTTCTCCTGATTGATTGTTCCCTTAATCAGGAGGAAGTAACCTTTATCTTTTTTTTTTTAATAGTTTTGGTTTGAAGTCAGTTTTGTCAGGTATTAGAAAAGTGACCCTTGTTTGTTTTCTAGGTGCAAATTACTATTTATTTAAACTTTGTTCCATCTCTTTTACCATAAGGTAGTGTCTGTCTTTTGTGGTGAGGTGAATTTCTTGGAGGCAGTACAAAAGTACTCCTGCCTTTTGATCTAATCTACTAGCTATGTCTTTTGATTACGGAGTTGGCTCTGCATTGGTATTCAGTTGTTTTTAGAAGGTATGTATTGATTGCTGCATTTTGTTGATTTCATTGTGTTTAGTTTTTCCTTTTGTCGGTTATTACTCTAGCATGTGTTGTTCTTTCTTGTGACCTCATAGGTGGAACTCTGTTTTTCTTCAGTCAAAGACTCTTTCTAGCATCTTCTCTGGAATCAGCTTAGTGGTCATAAATTCCTTTAGTCTAATTTTATTATGGAAAGTTTTTACTATTTTTTCAATTATGATAGATAATTTTCTTGGTGAGCAGTCTGTGTTGGCAATGCTATTCTTCAGAACTTGAAATTTAGCTTTTCAGGCCCTCCTAGCTTTTGATGTTTTAGTTGACAAATCTGCTACTCTGATGGGCTTGCCTTTATATATGATTTGGGGTCCCTTTCTTGCTGGTTTCAGTTGCTCTTTGTTCTGTATATTCAGTGTGTTTATTCTATTTTCTGTTGCTGTGATTAAACACTCTGACCAAAGCAGTTTAGGGGAGGAAAGAGTGTACTTGGCCTGTGCTTCCAGGTCACACTCCATTACGGAGAGAAAGAGGTCAAGGCAGGAACCATTGAAGGAACCCTGCTTTCTGGCCCATTATTAGCTAGCTTGCTTATGTAACCTAGGACTACCTGCCTAGGGAATGCCGCTGCTCATAGTTAACAATCAAGACTGTCCCTCACAGACACATCTACAGGCCAATCTGATAGACAATTGTTCAGTTCAGATTCTCTCTTCTGGTGGTTCTAGGCTGTACCAAGTTGACAGTTAATGTTAATTAGGAAAGTGTTTTAATTGTAATCTGACAAGGGGAGGTTGTTTCCTGTTCAGTGTTTTAAGTAACTTTTTTATCTGGATTTGAATCTTTTCCCAATTCTGAGAAAATGTATGTTATTTTTCTATGCATGTAGAATGAGATTCTTCTTCTGTGCCCATTACCTGTGGATTTGGTCTTTTCTTTTTTCAGTGTCAGGTACATCTTGAAATCCCCATGGTGCCTTGTTATTTTATCTTTGTCCTTGTTGAATTGTTCCAAGTCTTCTACTTTGTCTTCAGACTCCAGTGTTCTGTCCTCTCCTTGATCCAGTCTGTTGCAGAGACTTTCTACAGAACTTTTTGTTTGAGTCACTGCTTCTGGTTTTATTTTCAGCAATTCAGAATGGGTTTTCTTGAGCATTTCTCTGTGTTTCTTTTTGCTGTTGTTTGTGTCTTTGAACATATTTTAAAAGATTTTATTCTTTGTGTGCATGTGTGCGTGCTTGTTAATGTGTGTGAGTACTCATGGAGGCCAGGAAGGCATATTGGGGTTGTAAGCCGCCCAATATGGGTGCTGGGAACCAAACTCTTGTCCTTGAAAGCAAGCACTCTTTTTTTCTTTTCTTTTTTTTTTTTTTGTTGTTGTTGTTGTTTTGTTTTGTTTTTCGAGACAGGGTTTCTCTGTAGCTTTGGAGCCTGTCCTAGAACTAGCTCTTGTAGACCAGGCTGGTCTTGAATCACAGAGATCCGCCTGCCTCTGCCTCCCGAGTGCTGGGATTAAAGGCGTGTGCCACCACCGCCCAGCGAAAGCAAGCACTTTTTAATGGCTGTTTGGCCAATCTCAACACATAATCATTATTTTTAGTTCTTTGCTGTAGAATTCATCAGATGCCATTGCTGTAGGAACAGTAATTTTTGGAGAAGCTGTATTGTCTTGGATTTTTTGTTTGTTGTTTCTTATGCCACAACACTGAGGTTTATACATCTAGTATTATTTTGTTGTTTGGTTGTTTTTTGTTTGTTTTAATAAGCTGTATTTTTTCAGTTGGAGGATTTGCAATGTTTAAGTGGTCTTTATATCAGGTAGAGTTGAGTGTGTAGTTCAGAAAATAATTCCTCAGTCTAGGAACTCAGGGTTGCTAGCCTTATGGAATGAATTGCTGGTGCAATTGCACAGAGTTGGAAGGGGAAGTCTTTGGATCCTTCTGACTCTGGAGGTCTCCAGTGCTGCTATGTGGGAGAGGGGAGAGTGCCATTGGTCTCTGCAGCCTCAGCGTTCTTGGAGTTCTGGCAAATGCAGGAGGGGAGCTTGTAAGTTTCTAGTAGTGTCCTGGACCTCTGCGCCCTGCTGTGGTTCTGCTGTGGTTTGTGTGGCGCCTGTGAGGAGCATTTCCCTTGCTGCTTCCAGTAAGCCAACTGGAAGACTTCCTGTTGCGCTCCCATCCTTGGTTTTCCTGCCTGCTTCCTTGCAAGGTCTTCCTTAGGCCATTTACAGACCTCATCTCTTGAAGGCAAGGGCTCACTGTGTGTGTGTGTTATTTCTGCTGTTTTCTTTCACTGCATTTCGAAGACGAGTCTTCCAGTCTGCCGCCTTACATGGAAGTCTACCGTGCACTTTTACAGCTCCGACAAAGACTGGTAGATCTGTGGACTGATACCAACAGTCTACAGGGGGGAGGTGTGAAATTAGCAACTGTGGGATAGTATGATTCTTTTCTGTTTAAATATATATTTTATGTAAATCAATATCAGAGTAAGTATTTGCCAGTAAAGTAACCGAAATTAATAGTGTATGATTCTGGTGTGAGAGCTAACGGGGTGGGGGGGGGTAAGGGGGACATATTGAGAATTATTTGGTGGCGTCTTTGGCATTTTTGTGGAATTTGAGATATTTATTTGCAGATATATTATTCATTTGTTTTAAAAGGTAAAAGCAATTTATAACTAAAATATCAATTGGAGAAGACATTTATTTTGTAAAATGTATTTAATATTTACATAGCATTATTGTGCATTGTTACTATTGAGTGAAATCAGTAAACTCAGGGACTTTACTTTTCCTAAAATCAGGTATTTTGGGGGCATGTTTTAAAAATTGGGAAACAACTGTTTGTGTTTATCTTACAGTGTTCTCCCTGCAGTCATTGAATATGTCACTGCAAAGTCAGCTGCAAGAGTCACTGAAGAGCCAGGAGTTACTACAGAGTAAAAATGAAGAGCTCTTAAAAGTGATAGAAAACCAGAGAGATGAAAACAAAACATTTACGACTTTGTTAAAAGACAAAGAGCAAATTCTTCTGCAGAATAAACAGCAGTTTGACATTGAGATGACCAGGGTAAAAACTGGTATGTATTTGAACTGTAGCTATAGTCTTTGTTTCTAAAGCAGGAAGGAAACTGAAGTTGCTCTTTTGTTTGCTTTAGAGTTGGAGGATGCCTTGGCCAATGAGAAGAATTCTCAGTTTAAATTAGAGACTGCAGAAAAGGAAAATCAGATACTGGGAATAACACTACGCCAGCGTGATGCTGAGGTTGCTCGACTTAGAGAACTAACCAGGTACACTCGCTTCCTGTGGGATAACCCAGGCCTCTTATGAGATGTCTGTATAAACCCCCAAGCCACAGACCTTTCTTCCTCCTCCCCTGCCCCTTCCTTTTAATTTCTAATGTTTTGGTGTATTTCACCTTAAAGATTCCAGACTTGTAAGGCTTTTTTTAAACCTTGGGGTTGTAGATTATGGGGAACCAATTGACTCCAGCGAAGAACTGGACACCGTATAGTGAAGGGACTCTGTGTCCCTGGCTCTGACACAGAGAGGCCTGAGTGGACTCTCAGCCGTGCTGCCTATTAGCGGGAGTAATCCTGTGCATGATATTTAACCATTAAAGCTCAGTCATAAAGTTGTCGGGGGACCACAAAATAGTTCATGATGTGCATCTAACGTGTCAAGTCCTCATACCACATGATATTGGGTACGTCTCTTAACCTCTTTGACTTTTTGATTTTCATTTCATCAGTAAAGTGAGAGATTTAACCACAGGCTCTAAATGTCTTCATTCTTTACTCAGTCTCTTTCCAAATAAATAAATCTATATTACTTTTTATACTTTTATAGAAACCTTACAAAAATCAGTTTTTTTTTTGAGACATTTGGTAATCATTGGATTTTTAAGTACTTTTAAACATTTCAGAGAAGTTAGTAATTATAGGCCGGAAAACCAATAGATCTGACTATTCCTTTGGTGATCCTGGAAGCTCATCATTCCAAATGATTTGTTTTTAATTATAAGCTTTTTGGGAGCTAGATGTCTGTTATATATAAATTATATGTCATATATAATGTGCTTAGTTTATGAATATACTTAATAATAATTTAATGTAGAAATTCTGCTTTACTTTAGCATACCTCTTACTAGCCTGATTTTTTTTTTAACTCAAAGGTTTATTTTGCAATGTTGTTCAAGAATAAAGTATTTCTATACCTTAAGAAAAAAATTGTGAGCCTTTACCTTTAGGTATGATAATAAATTGATATAAATCAAGATCTTTTGTCATTTGTTATTGTAATTTTCTGTTGTCAAAGCCTTCCAACACTAATTTTCATACTTGCTTTAAGTCCTTCTTTTAAAGGATAGAAGCATTAGAAATGAGCTAACAAATTGCAGTAATGACTGTACTACATTCTTCTTGGCAGAACTTTACAGAACAGTATGGCGAAGCTGCTCTCAGATCTCAGTGTGGACACTGCCCGCTGCAAGATGGGGAGTAATCTCACCAAGTCACTTCTGAATATTTATGATCAACAGCTTCAACAGGACCCAGCCCCTCCTCACACGTCCGTAATGAGCTACCTAAATAAGCTAGAGACAAATCACAGCTTTGCTCATTCAGCGCTCCTTAAAAACGAGGAAGCCACAGAGCCACACAGGCTCTATGAAAAAGTGCTGCCTGCACAGGGCCCTCCACAGAGTGACACCAGGGCGGTGGGTGGGGGTTCTGCTCCTGGAGTGGCTTCTGCTGCTGTGGTAGAGGATTCCGATACAGAATGTGAAACCATCGCTTTGACAGAAGATGAGTCTAACGTGGATGGTACACTTTATATTCCTTTTGCAAGAAGCACTTCTGAAAAGCAACCACCACTTTCTAAGAGACTGTCACCCCAGCCAATGAGAAGTGTTGCTACAACACAGCTAGCCAGCGGCATCACACTCACCTCTAAAAGAGAACCTAGACTGTGTGTACCTGTAGCTTGTTCTTCACGAAACGATGCAGAAGATGCACCTGGGAGTCTTCCCAGCCCATCTGACACAGAGGACATGCAGCTCCTCAGGAAAATAAAGGAAGCGATTGATAAGATCCCTACTGCTGCTGCTGCTCAGGCTGAGCACCCAAAGGAACAGTCCACACATCATGGGCCGTCAGCTTGTCACAGCCCTGTTGTCCCAGTGAAGGGCAATGTCATCAGTGATATCAGCTTCCTAAATTCCGACTTGACGTCAGACTGGAGCATCTCTTCTTTCTCAACGTTCACGTCTCATGACGAACAAGACTTCAGAAATGGCCTGGCAGCTTTGGATGCCAACATTGCTCGACTCCAGAAGTCCTTAAGGACTGGCCTTCTGGAGAAATGAGTTTGGAAGAAAACTGACTGGGTGCTTTTTTTTAATAGTAGAATTTGGCTAATTCATAGTATATTTTAGGTTTCCTTACAGAGAACATTTTAAACTATTAATTATGTATGAAATAATAATGGAATAAATTTATTATTGCACTATTTTAACACCTGAAGCTTATAAAGACAAATTCTCTTAAGAAATTAACAATTGCTAAGAAAAGAAAGTTGTGGCTAACTAAGCAAGTGTTGTGTCCCCCACTGTGTCACAGAGAGAGTCTTCCGTGTGGAACTGCCGGGTCGGTGGTGTGGGTACCGAGGCCTGCAGCTGTCCAGAAGGATAATGGGAAAGGAGCTGGCAATTAAAGTTTCCTCTCTGCTTTGGAATATCTGTTGTTTATATGTGAGTGATAGTGTGCTTATATGTGGGGGTCCTCTAGGTTATAAGCCATGCTGTTGATGACATGCATTAACATTTCTGAGAGAAAGGTGCCAGTGTAGCCACTTCATACAAAGCATTGGTTGGTACAGGGAAATATAGGTGATACCCTAAATAGACGTTTTATTTATAATTTTTCTGAATATACATTTTAAGACCTTTCAAAAATAAAGTCAGACTGATTAGGTAATGCTGACAACCAACTTTTACCTTAATAATTTTGTTTTTTAGTAAGATTTGGGTTTTTCTTACTGTCTTTGAAAATGACGGAGTTTGCACATCTCGGCACTGGTGGTGATTCTGCCTCTCTGGCCCAGTTTTTCCCCATCATTTAGCTGAGAATGTTCTTCTATAATTAACATGAACTGTGTTGCCCTCTCTGCTTTTCAGTACCAGCCCATTGTCCTATCTTGCCACATAGCCCAAGATGACCTCACACTTCCATCTTCCCGCCTCAGCCTGATGCTGTGATTACAGATGTGCAATGGATGCACCCGCACTTTCCAACTGCCTGCTGTCACCTCTCTGTGTAAACACCTTTGACCTCTTAGAAGCTAAGTCTTGTGCTGTCGGTAACTCTTTGTACAAGTCACCTGTCTGCTGTAGCTGAATTTGGTACTTGGGCAGCCTCTGGCATTCAAGCATTCTGCCGAATCCAAGATTTCCTCCTGCTGTATTTTCATAGTGCTACAACCTCTGAAGGACCCTGATAGACTATTTAATATATCCAGACTTCATAGAGGAGCTTTTTTAGATATGAATGCATTAAAATGAGTTGTAAAGTATTGTCATAGACTTGTTCATTAACATTTTAAGTATATTTACTTTCAGTGTTCCTAAGTTAATTTGTTTACTTATTTGGAGGTAACAGGTCACAGCTCTTCATCTAAGTTCAGAAACACAAAATAATATAAAGAAGAAAACCTGGATCATCTTTCTGCTCTCAAATGTCAACTGTTGCTCATAAGCACAAGTAAATTTGGGGCCAGTTAGATGGCTTTGCAGGTAAAGGTGAACGGAGAAACTGGCCCTTAGAGTTGTCCTCTAACCTCCGTCTGTGCGCCCTGATAGATCTGTGCCCACACACTTAAACCCTTAAGCTCTTTGATATGGCAATTCTGAAGATGCACAAGAAAGGAAGTGTTTCTCTTACTATACATGGACACCACTTCATTCCCGTGATCTCAGAATGCATAGGGACTCCACCTCACCAGCAAGCAAACAGTTGGTTCTGCAGAAACTCCAATCCAGTTCAGACACTGTCCCTGGAGGGAGAGTCAACAGATTGTGGTCTCAATGCCAACAGACATTAAACATTAAACACCTGCTTCAGATGCTAGTCACAAGTTCACAACTGACTGACCAGCTGTATATCAGGGTTCCTATGAACCCCTTAATAGACTTGATCAGTGTGCTGGTGAGTTTTTGTCAATTTGACATAAATCTAGACATTATCTGGGAAGGGGGAATCTTAATTGAGAAAATGCCTCCATAAGATGGCCTGTATGCAAGTCCATAGGGTATTGTCTTGTGCCAGGCTTTTTCTTTGGGTCACCGACCAGCTCCCAAATCATGACACAGAGACTCGTTATTAGTTATGAGTGCTTGGCCTAGCTTAGGCTCATTTCTGGCTAGCTCTTTTAACTTCAATTAGCCTGTTTATCTACATTTTGCCTTAGTACTTTTTTTTATCTTACTTCTGATATCTTTCCTGCTGTCTCTATTGCTGGCTGGAAGCTGGCTGGTTTCTGGCCCTGGGTGTATCCCTCTTTCTCCCTTGTTCTCTCCTCTTGTTCCCTCAAACCTAGATTTCTCTCATTTATTCTCTCTGCCCGCCAGCCCTGCCTATCCTTTCTCTACCTAGCTATTGGCCATCCAGCTCTTCATTAGACCAATCAGGGGCCTTAGACAGGCAAGGTGAAACAAATGCAACACATCTTTACAAAATTAAATGCAACATAAATAATTATAACAAGTCTTTACACAGTTAAAATAATATTCCACAGCATTTGTCTTGATTACTGATTGATGTGGGAGAGCCCAGCTCACTGGGTGCAATGCCATCCCTAGGCAAGTGGTCTTGGGTTGCATAAGAAAGCAGACTGACCAGTTGGATGATGGTGGTGGCTGTTCACTCCTTTAATTCCAGCACCTGGGAGGCAGAGGGCAGTCAGATCTCTGAGTTCAAGGCCAGCCTGGTCTACAAAACTGGTTCCAGGACAGCCAGGGCTGTTACACAGAGAAACCTTGTCTTGAAAAACCAATAAGTAGAAGTAAAGGAGGAAGAGGAAAGAAAGACTGATCAAATGCCGGTAAGCAATATTCCTCCGTGACCTTCGGTGTTTGCCTCCAGGTTCCTGCCTTGACTTCCTGCCCTGACTTCCTCAATGATGGGGTGTGACCTGAGAGTTGTGAGATAAATCCTTTCCTCCCAGGCTGTTTTTTGTCATCGTGCTTTATCAGAATAGAAAAGTTTGCTAGTGCAGCTCACAAAACTCAAGAAAACACGTTTATAGTTTTATCTTAAAGAAGGTAAACAGCCAGAAAAGGAGGTGGATAGGACAATGTGTGGAAGGATACTACCTACAGTTTCTGTCCCTATCAAATTGGGTTATTGTATCCTCTAAGTGTATGGGTCTGTTCTTGCTCAACCTCCTATAAACCACATAATCCAACTGCCTAAAAGCTCTCCCTCCCCTGCCCTTCACTGAGATGTCTTTGCAGGATCACAGTTGAAGCACAGACATCTACATGGATCAGTGGTTCTCAGCTCTCCTAACATTGCAACCCTTCAATATGGTTCCTCAAGCTGTGGTGACCATACAATTATTTTTGTTGCTACTTCGTAACTGTAATTTTGCTAGTTATGAATTGTCATGTAAATATCTATTTTCTGATGGTCTTAGGCAACTCCTGTGAAAGGGTTATTTGATCCCCAAAAGGGTCACGTCCCACAGGTTGAGAAACACCGACATAGATAAATGATTGGACAAAAAAATCATGATATAATGCCCAGCAGGCTGTTTAAATTCTTGGCTTCTGTACAGCATTCCTCCTCCTGAGTATGACAGGCTGAAGTGAGTCTTATGATCTACTATCAGAGGAAGTAGGTGAGAATTCAATATAGGGGAAAGATTTTTCATTCTGCGATGCCTTGAGGTGAAATTCCAGTTCTGGTCTAGGGGGAAAAGAAACAAGGTTGAAAAAACAACCAAAGTAACACTCAGTGTGTATTCCCTCCTCACTTTAAGTTAAATCCTTTTCCAGAATCTATACTTAGTACTAATAATGATGTTTTGTTGGTGATGAGTGTCTTAGAGACTCAAAAAGTCCTGCTTCAACCACATGGGAAGAAGGGCAGAATTCCTTCTTTGGTGGAAAAGCATGTAGCCAACCCAACAACTGACCGAGGATATGCTCCCTGTGTTGTGATCCCTACTGTACAGGATGCATAGTGAGGGAATTGGTTTAAGTTTTCATTAAAGTCAGAGGCCCATTTCTAAACTTATAAACATAGGATGTTCAGAATCAAAGCAGGTAACCAGTAAGAATTTTATTCTTTTGGCACAAACATTCCCTTAGTCACTCAAGTCCATTGATTTCTATTCAGACTTGCTTAAGGGTTCTGAGAATAGAACTCAAACCTCACGTTTCTCTCCCCATGTTTTAAAACTCAACTTGGAGGGAATTGGGCTTAACTAAACTAAAGCAGTTGGCCTGAGCTGGACCTCCCAAGAACTTCAGAAATGGTAACATCTTAAAAAACTTCTTAAGAACTTACAAGTTGAGTTTCAAAAGACTTTAAAAGCCATCTTCATAACTAGAGGGAGAGTCTTCTATAGTGACAGTACTGGAGGACCCCAAGCACATCCAGTATCCATTTTGTCCAGTGACAACTTCCTACTCAAGCCCACCATACTGCTTGTGTTTGCCTTGCTGATACTTGCCGGTTGGTGTTCAGGCTTCTCTACCGCGCCTCATCCCGTTCATTTCCCACGGCACTTAGTAACTCTCATACAGTGGGTGACAGTAACTCCTCTCAGACTTCACTAAATCCCTGACGGACAGCTCTAGGCTTCCTTGGATGTTTTTTACTTGGCATTAAGCACCCATAGCAGTTTGTTGCTTTATTACATCTAAGTTGCTAGCCTTAGCCTGCTGTTCGGAAATCTTATTCTTTTTATTCCTATTATTTTCAGAGGCAAAAATCCCTTTGCTAGTAAACACACGCACACCACTGTGCATGTGATAAGAGGTATAGATCCTTTAAATATATATGAGGAGATAGGACAGAAACTTAATCATGTCGTATGTGCAGAATAACTTATCCACCAGCCTTCCTGACTGATTTGTGTGAAGGATAAATGGAGGCAAAGCTTTTGAAAACTGGCCACTGTGTAATCTGTAACTTGTGGCTTTTTTGTTTGTTTGTTTGGTTGGTTGGTTTTTTTGAGACAGGGTTTCTCTGTGTAGCTTGGAGCCTCTCCTGAAACTTGCTCTGTAGACCAGGCTGGCCTTGAACTCACAGAGACGCACCTGCCTCTGCCTCCCAGGTGCTGGGATTAAAGACGTGTGCAACAAATGCCCAGCAACTTGTGGCATTTAAAGAGCTCTTATTTACCATTCTGTTTGTCTTTGTTCTGGTGTCGGCCAGTTTGCCAACAAGACTTTTAAATTATAGATACAGCAATGATGAGTGGATGTGATCTGATCAAATGAAACAGGTCAAATGACTTTCTTATAATCTTGTTGCAGTTGTCTTAAAATGGGCAACAACCGAGTTGGCTACCTGAGCTATCATACCATGCTACAGATCAAATTAGGGATGCAATTTCCAGATAATCACATTGTCATTCCTGGAGGTAAAATGATATCATGTTAGGACAGATATTTCCAAATAAGTAGTCAATTGTTCTTAAGGAAAAGCTCACATTTATTGCAGAGTCAAAGTACCTCTTTTCTCCTTGAGGTCACAATGACTCGAAACAGGAAAACCAAAATATGGAGTTAACAAAACCAGATACTAATTTACTGCCGTGGAACACCTTAAACGAGGTAGAATAATCTTCAGCCTAGTTTCTTATGTTTTCTTCCTGACGTCAATTGACAGTCATAACTGAACACACGGGACCACACAGGATTCTTGAGAGCCAAGGTATAATAAGCCAAGAATCCCCTCTGGGATTTGTTGTGTGTATTAAACAGGATAGCATGGAGTTGCTCTGGACTAAAGACGATTCCCATGAGTGCTGACTGCCTCTGGCCGCTCGTGTGTGTGTGTGTCTGTGTGTCTCTGTGTGTGTGTGTCTGTGCCAAGCTCCTAAGTTTTGTTTTGTTTTTTGTTTTTTTTTTTTTTGCTTTCTGAAGACATACCATTCTTAAAATCTTTGTCCAACATGTGACTGATAGAACAAGACTCCCGCCTGTCACTTGGCCAATTTTATTATGAGTCATTATTAAAAATGATTGTGTTTTTTTCCCATTGGCACCGGCATTCAGTGTGAGTCCTCTCAGTTTCCAGACTCCAGCATCATCTTCGAACCTTCATCTCATGGAGACTCCAAGGAGACATGCAATACCACAGACTATCCCAAACTTGGCCCCTTTGAAACAGGGAATGTGTATTTGTTCACATCTTAATGAAGAATGTGGTCAGCTGTTCAGTAGGGAGAACACAGCCAAGTATGGATTTTCACCCCACCATTCTTTCCAGATTCTTCACTTGGCTGTGAACTACAGGTCCAGAGAGAGGAGATGAAAACCAAATATCTTAAAGCCAGCTGCTCCAAATCAAGCAGAACAGACCCTCTTGGAGGGTGGCAGTTTGGCTCAGGATGAAGAAACGGGCAAAAGAAAAATAATTTTCAAACCCAGAGCTTCAATGGATGGAGAAAAAGATAACCATTGTTTGTTCTCTTCTCTGCTACCTTTTCATCCTCCCTCTCTCTCCCTCCTTCCTTTCTCTCTACTCCTCTCCCCTCTCCTCTCTTCCCCTCTCCTCTCTTTTTTTTGCCTACCCTGAGTCTTTCTTTCCCTTCTGCTCACTCTCCTGTGGTTTGCACTTGCTGTCTTAGAATAGGGAAATGGAATGGTTGAGACAGGAAATTAAGGCAAGTTGATAAGCACACACTTGATAGAGTGTCTCACTGTTTAGAGACTGATCTATGCATACCGTTCTATGTTGTTGTCTACCTAATCTCATGATCATTTTGTCACCAAAGATTTGGTAATCCCATAAAAAATTAACAAGATCTTTATAGGATAAATAAATGGAACATTACACAACATTAATGGATTATAGGTGTCAATAGATAAAGATGGCCACTCTTCAAATTAACCTATAAATTCAAAGTGATTCTATTGAACCTTTCTTTTTGGTATGATTATGAAGTGATTGGTTAAACTTATTTGATGTGTTTCAGCCCATTACGGTTGTGATTTTTTATGAATTCTCACGCTGTTCGTTAGATCCATGGAAACTCTGGTGGCAAGTGTTCACCAATGTGACCGACATCAAGACATCTCAGTTTTATTTCTCTGATTTCTCCTGAGTTTCAGCAAGCTCATGTTTGTGGGTCCTTTGGTACTATCAGTGAACTATTTATATTCTCTGCGTGATATTCTATTTAGTTGTTGGCCATTGCCTTTCAAAGGGTATTTTGTGTAGAAAGAGAAATGTTGTGTCAGGATAGCAGTTTCTCAGACATATTGCTATTCACAGAAACTTTTTTTTTCCAGACAGGGTTTCTCAGTGTTGTTGTGGAACTTGCTTTGTAGACCAGGCTGGCCTCAAACTCAGAGATCCGCCTGCCTCTCCCTCCCAAATGCTGGGATTAAAGATGCATGCCACCACCTAGCTCACTCACAAACGTTTCTAATAACTAGTGCTACACAGCTAACAGTTACTCACTCTGTGCCTTGAATACACTTTATGTCCTTGCAAATAACATGTTGATTTGAATTCAGTTTTGTAGTGGTTTGGTATTTTAACAATTTGATATATACACACTTTCTCTTATATTTTTGTGCGTGTATTTGTATGTGGTATATGAATGTTCTCATATGGGAGGCACATATGTATGTGCGGATGAATGTGCACATATGTGCACATGGCTGTGGAGACCGAAGGCTGACGTTATTGCCTTCCTCAATTGCTCTTTACTTTACACATTGAGGCTGGGTCTCTCGTTGGCTCTGGAGCTAGTGTAGCTAGTTAGCTTGCTCCAGAGACCCTTTGTGTCTGCCTTCATCATTGTGGGATCGCAGGCAGGTTGCCATGCCCATCTGGCATTTAAGTGGGTGTTGGGGACCCAAACTCAGATGGTCATGCTTGTGTGACAAGCCCTTTCCTTACCAAGACATCTCCAAGCTCCTTCCTTACAGTTTTCAATAGTTTTATAGCTGTTCTTTGGTATTCTTTATTTTACGTCTAGAACCATTTTATCTACTTCCAAGGGAAAACTGATTGCAATAGCAATAAAATTCCTTATTAAAATTTCTAGAGTTAAATTTAATATGAAGTCTTTCCTCCTAGGAAAAGGATATGACTTTCAGTTTATTCAAATCCCATATTGTACCTTTTAATTAATACTTTTTTTGTTCACCTTTAATAATGAAAATCTTGAATCATCTGGTTAAATTTATTCATAAACATTTAGAATTTCTGTCACCACCATACTCAGAGTGGGTTTGTGTTAGCATCATGAATGACAACCTAAGCATATGAGGAAACTTCCCACGTAGAACATCAGTCATTGGAATGCGTAGATTGAAAGCCGCCGCTCATTTCCTAGAGGAGACAAACGGATGTGTGCCTTCTATGACTATTGAAGTGTGGCCATGCTGAGAGATGAGTCCTGGAAGAGCTACAGAGCCCTGGATCTAGACCACGGCTCTCTTAGCTAACTTCCTGATGTCAGGCTTCTGTTCAGGCCAGAGTTGTTGACCTGATGGTTTTTCTGATGGGTACAGGGACATGGAGGGAACCATTCTAAAATGGGCAGGGCTAATTCAGAGCAGAAGTTTCCTCCAGTGGATTTAACTTTCAAAGGACCTGGGTTCAATTGCCAGCCTCCACATGGCAACTCACAGTTGTATGTAACACTAGTTCCAGGGCTTCAGACACCCTCTTTTGACCTCCATGGATACCAGACATACACATGTACATACAAGCAAATCATCCATACACATAAAATAATTCTTAAAATATATTTTGTTATGAGATATTTTGGTTGGGGGGTATTGTTGACACAATATTAGGTTTCTCTGGAGGACAGAACTAACAGGATATGGAAGTAGAGTTGTGTGAGGGGACCTATGAAGACAATTGACTCATACAGTCACAGAGACTAAGAAGTCCCATGATGCAAGTAGTGTGGCATCCTCGGAACCAGAGAGCACGAAGCTCTTCCCCTCAGTCTGGGGACGTGGAGAGCCGCTGCTGTAAGTCCTCAACTCCAAAATCCAGAAAGCCTAGACTTCTCAACTCCAGCGACAAGAGAAAAGTGCCCATCATTAGGAAGAAGAAAGACACATTCTCTCAGCTTTTTGGTCTTCTGATTGAACGGTCCTGCCTACAATGAGAGTGAGCCTTTATGTCAGTCCAGAGTCATGCCACAATCTCTTTTTGGAAAAACCTTCACAGACACCCCAGGAAGTGCTGTAGCAGACATGTTATGACAGAACAGTTATGTCTACAAATTTCACCAGCAAGTGCCATGCAAGCAAGAACCCGCCCCCCCCAAAAGACCCTCGGTCTTTGAGGTTAATAATTTTGCCCTGGGCTGCACTGGTGGCCATCTGTGGCACATGTAGGAATGGCCTACCTTCAGGCTGCACATCCAGTTATTTTTCATTTTTATTTAAAATGTTTTAGTTATTGTTAACATATGCACTTGTATCTGATGTACAGCTTGGGGTATATATCACAGCACACCATAGATGTCAAAGGACAACTTTGTAGAGTCAGTTCTCTCCTTCCACTTTTACATGAGTCCCAAGGATCAAACTCAGGTTCTCAGGCGTGGTGACAAATGCCTTAACCTTGTCAGCCCTCTAGGTAGTTTTTAATCCAGTCAAGTTGACAACTAAAAGCAGTTTAACAGCAACTAATGCTTACTAAACCATATTGTCACAGATAGGTGATATAATCAATGTATTGATTCGCTCACTCTGGGTCTTGCTTTTTTCATTACTAGAATAGAAACAGCAGACCTGGTCATTGTCAAAGTCTTGACGCCAATCTTGGAACAGACATATACACAGACACATATAGGCACACACAGACACACACACACAGAGACACACCAGTATTTTCCACACATGTTACTGGAAACAAAGCAGAGATATAAAAATCAGACAGTGGATGGGATATGGTCACATTACAGATAGGAGTAACTGCCAACAGTTAATGTGCTATGGGATGATGTTCGTGTACACTGTAAAGATTTGTCACTAATATTGTTTTGATTAAACTCTGATTGGCCAGTAGCAAGACAGGTAGTATAGGCTGAGAAACCAGACTAGGTGAATTCTGAAGAGGAAAGGCAGAGACACAGTCACAAGCCAGACACAGAGGAAGCAAGATGAAAATGCCTTACTGAGAAAAGGTGCCAAGTCATGTAGTTAAACATAGATGAGAATTATTGGTTAAGTTGTAAGAGCTAGTTAGTAATAAGCCTGAACAATAGACCAAACTGTTTATAATTAACATAAGTCTCTGTGCTTATTTGGGACTGAATGGCTGCAGGGCAGGGCAAGACAGAAACTTCTGTCTTCATTAGTGAGTTCTGGATATTGGTGCATGTTCAGCCAATGAGGAGGAGCTTATAGCTGGAGGTGGTTGGTGTTGTGAGCAGCTACAGATCAGGCATTTGGTCTGTGCAGATGTTTACATGCTTGAACAGATGTGTATTGAGGAAGTCATTCTGTCAGGTAGTGTGGATTGTAGAGTGCAGGGATAAGACTAGTGGCACACAGACAGTTGGAAGGCTGTCACCACCTGTGGGACAGCAAAGGCAAGTGTTAGTGCTGAGAAAGGAGAGGAATTTGCCATCCAACAGGCAGCTGATGGGCAAGGGCTGTGTCACCTAGCTGCTCTGACCTGACAGCCAGATAGGTGTCAGTGCTAATTTTACCCTCTACCCCCACTTCCCTTTTTGTCCAAGAAAGGTTTTTTCCTAGTTGATATCTTTTGGTAATAGATTCTCATTGTGTAGAAATTAAGCTTGCAGAATTTAGTAAATGAGAGGTTTTACATAGAAGATGTCAGATGTGCTTTATATGATCCATTCGCTCTGCTCCTCTCCTAACTCGATCACCATCACTTTTTGTCTTACCCACTGTTTCGTTGCTGTGAAGAGACACCATGGCCATAGCAACACTTATAGTTTCAGAGATTTAGTCCATCATCATCATGACAGGGAGCATGGCTGTGTGCGGGCAGACATGGCGCTAGAGAAGTAGCTCAGAGTTCTGCAGCCAGATCGGCAGGCAGCAGAAAGGGAGAGCTGCCCTGCTCTGCTAAGGGCTTTTGAACCGTCAAAGCCCTCCCGCAGTGACACAACTCCTCCAATAAGGCCACACCCACTGTGACAAGACCACACCTCCTAATCCCTCTCAAGTTGTGTCACTCTTTGATGACTAAGCATTCAAGTAGATGAGTTTATTGGGGCCATTCTTGCTTAAACAACTACACTTTCTGAAATTCGAATCTGCAAGGTGTTTGCAATGGTTAGTTGGGGGAGTAGAGGACCCACAGATTATTAGAACTCTTATATAAAAAGGGGGGGGACTGACAGAATGTAAAATAAGAATGTAACTATGTAAGTTCATAGTTATCCACTTAAGCCATTAGTGTTTCTCTTTAGACTATTTAAAACAGAGAATTTAAGTTTCCTGAAAGACCTTCAGTAGAAACCCAATACATGAATGTGGGGCCTGAATGAAAATTTCCACTGTAAGCTTAGGCATTGAACACTTAGTTCCCAGGTGATGATGCTGTTTGGGACATTTAGGAGGTACAGCCTTGCTGGAGGAAGCAGATCGCTGGGATAGGTTTTCAGTAGCCTCGTACCTACCTCCAGTTTGCTTCCTCTGCTTTGTGCTTATGGTTGAGATGTGATCGCTCAGCTTCCTGCTCCACTCACTGAGCCTGCTCTTTACCTTCACGCCTCTCTGTCGTGATGGACTCATGCCTCTGGAGCTTTAAGACAGAATCAACTGTTCCTTCCATAAGTTGCTCTTAATTTTATCACAGCCACAGAAAAGTAGCAGGAAGTTTGTCTCTGGAGACAGGCTTTAAGAGTGTGTAGCCTAGTTCTGCTTCCAGTTTGCTAAGGTAGAAATCGGTATGAGGGAGTGGGTGCTCGCTGTGAAGAGCCTGGCCGTGTTGCATTTGTTGTTGTCGTTGAGAAGTGTGAAAGACTTCAGACTAGAAAAGCAGTGGAGGCCCAGACCAAGATGGCCCAGGAGACCCTCTGCCTTCCTCAAGAATGCCTGGGCAAAGGAGCCAGTGTTGGTGGTGTCCTTCTCTGTCTGGGGCCTTGACATAATTATGCCCATCGTCAGTCCCTACAGCAATATGCCACCATGATCAACCAGACCACTCCCTACAAGGCACACTACCCAGCGCCTGTGTGAGATATTGGGACATGTCTGATGTGCCCAGCCACCCACGGGAACCTCAGGGCCCAAGCCTGGAATGGCAGGAGAACCTATGAATACTCCCAATGTTGGAAGAAGTCCCTCTCCCTGTTGCCCCCCAATAAAAATGTGAAAACCAACACCCCAAAGAACAAAGTAAAAAGAAAGGAAGAGAGAAAGGAAGGAAGGCAGAAAGAAAAGCAGTTGAAGGCTGCTAGCAGAGCTTAAAGGGTAGTTCTAAAGGAACCTAGACGACAGTATAAATGACAGCAAGGTGACTGTAGAGACCCAGGTCAAAGGGTTTCAGAAGGAAGCAAACACTTTAACAGCAACTGGGATAGAGGCAGTTCCTCTAATGTTTTGGCAAAGAATCAGGCTGCCGCCTTGTTCTGAGAGCATGCCTGTGACTAAATGGAAAAAGAACAGACTAGTTTTTTTGGTGGAGAAGACAACATAGTGTTGGATCTGTGGCATGGCTGTTCCTGACAATGCTTATGCAGGACTGCAGTGAAAAAGGGTGAGTGGGGCAGGAAGGAATAGAAAAGATAGAGTTTGGCGAGAAAATGATCCTGAAGAAGCTGAATGTTACAGCCAAGGCATGTGCTGGAAGAGAGGCTGTAATGAATTATTGAGGAGATAAATGCCATTGAGGAAAGTCCTACTCTGTGCTGGAACTAAGGGAAAGATGCTGGGGGTGGAGCCAAGAGCCCAGCTAACTAGGCTTCTAATTGATGAAGGAGAAGCCTAAGTGTTTTCTTCCCCTAGAAGGCAACTGAATGAAGCGCTGCTACTAATGGGATCCAAGGCACCAGGGTATCCCAGACGGCAGCCACACTCTGCAGAGTCATCCACTGTGCTGAATGTGGAAGCATAAAGGCTACACTAATACACCCGATTCTTCTCCTGTAGTTCCAGAGAGCTGATGAATCCGAGCAACATGTGGCAGAGAAGTCCCTGCATGAAGGCCCTAAGTGGGCAGGGAGCCCTAAGAGGCCACTATGTGAAGCAAAACAGAAGCCTGAGTTGGTTGTAGAGACCTCAAGATGTTGGAGATGGCAGACCCCTGAGCTATCTGCAAAGAAGTACTCGAAACAGGGAGTGGACCCAGACCAAGAGAAAGGTGTATACAGTAGGCAGTGAGGCAGGACATGGAGCTGCAGGAGTTGAAGTTTGCCCTGCTGAGTTTGGTCTTGCCTTGATCCAGTATTTCCTCATGATTCCCTGATTTCTCCCTTTTGGAATGGTGATGAATATTCTATGCCATTATATGTTTGAAGTATGTAATTTGCATTTTTTATTTATAGGGGATTGCAATTAAGAGATTGCTCTGAGTCTCAGAAGAGACTTTGGACTTTTAAATAGTATTGAGACTGTGAGAGATTATGTGTACTGTTTTAGTCAGTGTTCTGTTGCTGTGAAGATACACTATGACCATGGCAACTCTTATAAAAGAAAGCATTTAATTGGGGCTGTCTTACAGTTTCAGAGGTATGGTAGCATGCAGGCAGACACGATGCAGGAGAAGTGTCTGAGAGTTCTACATCCAGATCAGCAGGCAGCAGGAAGAGAGTCACTGGGTCTGGCTTGGGCCTTCGAAACCTCAAAACCCACCCCCAGTGACACACTTCCTCCAATAAGGCCACACCAACTCCAATAAGGTCACACCCCCTTATCACTCCCAAGTAGTGCCACTCCCTAAGGACTAAGCATTAACATATGAGCTAATGGAGGCCATTCTTATTCAAACTGCCCCAGGGATCTTCTAACTTTGTGGTGATATTTTGTTTGTGATCTAACAAATAAAACTTGCCTGAAGATCAGAGTGCAGGGCTAAGACACTAGTTATCCATAGAGGCCAGACAGTGATGGCACACACCTTTAATCCCAGCACTCAGGGGATAGAGGCAGACAGATTTCTGTGAGTTCAAAGCCACCCTGGCCTACACTGAGATTGAATCATTCTAAAAGAGAAACAGAGCTCATACCTTTGATCTCAGCACTTGGGATTACACACCTTTAAGCCCAGCACTAGGGAGATGGAGACAGGAGTGATATGGCTGGGTGGAGAGAGTGATGTATAGGGTGGGAGGAAACAGGAGCTGAGGGCATTCAGTCTGAAGATTCATAGGGACAGGATCACCTATTTGGTCTGAATATTCATAGAGGAAAGAACTCTTTAGTGGCTGGCTGCTCTGCTTCTCTGATCTTTCAACTCTCACCCTTGATATCTGACTCTGGGTTTTTATTATTAAGACCAATTAGAATCTGCACAACAAAAATTGGACTAAATGCATTTTGCATTCTGATACAGCCACGAGTCTATGGTGGCCAGGGAGAGGAGTATGGTATTTTGAAAGAGATGTACCCTCATAAGTCTTGCATTTGAACATTTGGTTCTGTTTATGGTGCTGTTTCCAGTTCTGGGGAGGTCCTGGAGGAAGCACATCACTGGGGATAGGCCTGGAGAGGGTGTAGCTTTAGCCTACTTCTCCTTCACTTTCTCTACTTTGTGCTTGTGTTGGAGCTTGATCTGTCAGCTTCCTGCTACTGCTGCCATGTCTCTCCATCGTGGTGGATTCTTATCCCTCTGGACCTGTAAGAGTGCTGATGCCGGCTCCCACTTTGCCACCCCAGACACTTCCTTAAACTCTTGTGATTGTAGTCTTGATGACAGTAAGCCTTAGCAGATGGGCTTCGGAGACATGTGCAAGAGGCTTCTCCCTCGTGATCCCAAATGGGACAGTTTGAGCTTTAGAATTGTGGTATATGGAAACTCATTAAATATATTTAAATTTATGAGTATATAATGATATTCAAAAGAAACTGAGCTCTAGCTCAGAGGTGGCAAGCACCTGTAATACCAGCATTTGGGAATCTGAGGCAGAAGGATTGTGTGCCAGGTTTGAGACCATTCTGGGCTATGTAGTGAGACACTGTATTAAAAGAAAGAAAGAAAAAAAGAAACAAAGTCTAGTAAATATCCTTATAGGGATAAAAACAATTTTGTTGTATCTTAAGTGGTAAATTAAAAGGGAAAGTTTATCCAGCTCTTTCTGCATGATCTTACCTCACAGTAGGAAGCCAAGTAGACAAGAGGTATATCCTCATAAATGTATTCGATTAATAAATAAAAAAATGTAATTGTCACCTTCAAACAATTAATTAATGAATCTAGGAATTGGGTGTTCACTGCTACTAACCCCCAAAAATGAACAAAAGCCTGGGCAAGGGGGTTGGCTCAGTTGGTAAAGCATTTGCTGTGTGAGCCTGAGGACCTGAGTTTGGATCCCAAGCATCTCGGTAAAAAGCTGGCCTGGCAGCATACAGCTGCAGTCCCATTGCTGGGAGGCAGACAGGAGGGTTCCAGAGGCTTGCTGGCTAGCCAGCCTAGGGGAATCCAAAAGCATCAGGTTCAGTAAGATAACCTGTCCCAAAAAAATACTGTGAAGCAATGTAAAAAAATATACCCAATGCCAACCTTTGGCTTCCATGCATGTGTGCAAAATCCAGTTATCTCCTGTCTTTTGGGGAAAAGATGTGTCACCATGTACAATCTTACAAAAGGTATCAGACCTTGGCCTGATGAAGTCTGGATTGGCTCCTAGTTTGCAGTCAGCACAGGCGCAGATCAGGCTGAATGTGTGGTTCCCACCCTGGGGAGCTCTCGAGGCCTCAAGTTCTTCAACAAGTTAATTGTAAGGAAAAGACTCCAAAGACACATCTGTTGAAGGAAGGCTGCTTGGCCGCTTGTTGGTTCCCCAGCCACCCAGACCCTGGAAATAATCACACAGAAACTGTATTAATTAAATCACTGCTTGGCCCATTAGCTCTAGCTCTTTATTGGCTAACTCTTACATTTTAATTTAACCCATTTCTATTAATCTGTATATGGCCACATGGCTGAGACTTACCAGGTAAAGTTCCATCCAGCCCTGGTGGGGCTACATGGTTTCTCTCTGACTCCTCCTTCTTTCTCCCAGCATTCAGTTTAGTTTTCTCCACCTAGCTCTGTTCCTCTATAGCTCTGCTATAGGCCCAAAGCAGTTCCTTTTTTTATCAATGGTAATCACAGCGTACAGGGGAAAATCCCACATCACACATCAAGTTAAAGACACCGGCAAGATGAGCCTTGGAAGATACAACTGGTTAAGAGATTAACAAGGGCTGGAGAAATGGCTCAGTGGTTAAGAGTGCATGCTACTCTTGCAGAGGATAGGTCCCCAGCACTCACATCAGGCAACTCTAGATGTGGTAACTCCAGGTCAGTAGGATCTCTGTCTCACTATGTAGCCAGGGTCCTACCGCAGCCACTCAGGTGCCAGGATTACAAAGGTGTATGCCGCTACAGCTATACAGAGCTATATTTCTTGATCTGAGTCATGACTCCAGGGTGCTCCCTTCATAATAACTCAGTCTATGTGTTTGTCTTTGGTGTTCTCTACAAGCAAAAGAGAACCAAACCAAACTAAAACTAAACAACTCCAAAGAAAGTCCAGACAGAGAGATCAGGAAACTTAGAAAGATTTCATAGTAAGTTCAAGCAAAATGAAAAGGCAAGTCCCCAAGCCAGCTTTTGTTAGTTTGTTTTGTTTTGTGAGACAGGATTTCTCTGTGTAACAGCCCTGGCTGTCCTGGAACTAGCTCCATAGACCAGCCTGACTTTGAACTCAAAGAGATCTGCCTGCCTCCCGAGTGCAAGGATTAAAGACTAAAGCCACCACAGCCCAGCCAGCCCAAACCAGCTTCTAAAAGGACTTTGAAGGCATCTCCCAAACTCTGAGAATCTTCACAGACAGTAAAAGGAATATGTCAGAGAAACCGTGAACTAATGGTTCAGAGCTGAGAGATGCCTGGAAAACCATCCAACAGAGACCCTACCAGCTCTGGAACTGTAGCTAGTCCGCTGACCTCAGACAGATTAGAAAATCAAAGACCAGAGTCAGGCAGGACCTCAACAGCCCACAGGGCCAGCTCTATCAGAACCAGATCTAAAACTCAGCTCTCCCCATCTGGGACTTTCCCATGACAGAAGCCACCAAGAGAATGCTTCAAAGGACACCACGGTTTGGTTTTCTTCGGAGAAAGCAGGTCCAGAAACTTTCTAGGATGGGATCTGATTAGCCTGAGGGATGGGTGGGTTATCCTGGGCTCGGCCTGCAGCCAGGCCGTCTTTTCTCATTGTCCCCTGCTTCTATAGCCTTTCCCGCGTCTGCTCCTTCTGCCATCCCTGTAGGTCTGGCGACCTCTCTCTCAGTCTAAGTGGTTTCAGTTCAAACTTGCACATTTCAGATTTCCTAGTAACTGCATGTCCGGCATGGTTGCAATGACCTGTGGCAAGAAAATCTAATTTGTAAATGTTAAGTAACTTGTCCAAAGGTTTGTAATTAGAGGGGGGTAGAGTCAATTCCAGAATCCACATATTAAAGTGCTATGTTATCCTATCTACTTAATTTGCTTTTCGTCATTAATTGAAGGAAATTGCATGTAATTTCGAAAGAAAGTGAAGCCTTTCAAGATACTTTGTATAAAGTGTTTCAGTACACACTGTGTGTGTGTGCGCGCGCGAGCGCGCGTGTCCCTGATGTTAACAGCTATATCAGTGAGAGAGAAAATTAATTTTCCAACGTGTGATGCCTGTTTGTTCTGTGTTGAGAGTTCTTTCATGAAATGCACAAGTAAAATTAAAAAATCGGGGGCACCGCTGCTAGTGGCGCGCTGGGAAGAACTTGGTACGGGTGGGGGCGGGGGTCCAGACCGGGTCTGTTGCGGGTGTCCTAGGCACAGGGGGAGTGGGCGTGGCGTCAGGGTGTCAGGTCCATTCCTGGAGCTCCATGCAAATGACATGCAAATAAGCGCGTGGAAGTTGCAGCTCCGTGAGCTTTCCCAGTCCAGAGAGCCGAGCTGCCGCCCTCCGGCTCGGTCCGCTCCCGCCCGCCGCTCGCTGTCGCCGCGCAGGGTCGCCACCTCGGCGCTCGCTGCTCGTCCAGCCAGAGGCGCCGGTTCGACCGGCCGCGGAGCCCGACGCCTGCGGCTGCACGCCAGTCCTCGAGCGCCCGAGCCGGCTCGCACCGGTCGTCGCCGCGTGGGTGAGTGAGCCTGCCCGCGCTTTTGTCCTGCCGCGGTCACCGGGCTCCCGGTGGGAGCGGCGAGAGTTAGGAAGCCAACACCAAAAGGATGGCTCCTCCTCCAATCCCGGCCTTTGCAGCCAGCTTGATGACCGTCTGGTCCCCACACCCACCAGTGTGATGCTGGAACGTGGACAGTCTCGCGGGCTGGGACTCGGTTTGCTCTCTAGCACCGCATCGAACCCGCCCCGCTTCGCCTCCCTCACTTTAGCCAGGGCGCCTTCCTGAGGGACTTTGTTAGAGATGACCGCTGTTGGGAAGTTTGGGATAGATAGTCTGATTCCCTAAGGGTGGCTTAGATCGTGCCCCTCTCTGGATCTTAGGACTCTATAACCCTTCAAAGCTCAAAGGACTGAGTTTCTAAGATTGGCATGGCAGATGGAAAGGTGCTGTTGGGGAGAGTGTTTGAATTTTTTTAAAAGTAAAATTGAGGTGAGGATATTATAAAGAGAAAAACTCCTCTCCACGGTGCCAGGGCTTAGGGAACTGGCTCACCTCTGCTAGACTGCAAAGATTGGGGTATGTGAATTTCCCCTTGTCCCGCCACCCCTCATACCTCAGCCCTCCAGAGCCTGCTTGAGAGCTGCTTCACCCTCCCAGCGAGGTTGTACCCGTCCCTGGAACAATCTTTGCTTGTTGGTTAAAATACACAACTCTACTCCACACACACTTTGGGTATCCACACACCAGTCTCTGGGGGGAGTGTGGTATCGCTGTAATCTGTGTTCCTAAAAGGCCTCTAGGGTGTTTAGAATTGTTTTGTTTTTCTCTCCTTCCCTTCCCCATCAACTATCCTTTTCTTGTCTTGACCACCTTCACAACTGTCTTCTGTGGTCTTAGCCTCCTTCTCTGCTCTGCCCCAGAAGGCGATGCCTTCACTTCTGTCCCCTAGGCTAGTCAATGGTCCTGTCCTGGTCCAGAGTGAGCTTGTCAGTGTGTTCCCACCCTCAGGGTCCAAGGGTTTGAGCTAGGGCTAGAAGAGACCTTCTGGAATTCTTGTTTCTGAGTGGGAAGTGATTGTACTCTGAGGATATGCGCAGGACTCTTTGTACCAAGCAGGTCAGCCCCGGGGCTCACTGGCGAAGGGATCACTCTCAGCATGAGTTTGGAGAACCATCCCACTGTAATGCACATTTGTACCAGCTACTGTTTCTTGTTCAGTTGTGTGTGTGTGTGTGTGTAAGAGACTGGAGTGTTGGAGGGCACTATGTTTGGCCGTTGGAGGAGGAGAGTAGCTGGGTTAGGGGTAAGGGGACATGTGGGTAGTAGACGTGACCGTTTAGGTCCTCAGAGTGGTTTGTGTGTGTGAGATTTGCCGACCCTTCCACAGGAGAGTTTCCACAGGGGTAGATCTTAGAGGATATGTATCAGAACTTAGGGGCAGTCCTGATCCAACTGGTAAGACTTGGTAGGTCTCCCTGGAGCACAGTAGACAGACAGCTGCGTCACATTGAGCAGGGAAGGGTCTGCAAAGGCGTGTCTGGAGTCAGCTGTGCCGAAAGGACACGGACCTGTGCAAGGTGTGCAGTGGTGGTGACTGGTAAGGTCTCTCCTCAGTGCGTTCTCTGTCGTCCCCCCCCACCTTGGTTTTTCCCTTCAAAGGAGAAGATGAATCACTGCACACTTCATTTAGACCCATTTTTTTCTGTGAAATGCAACTACACAGGGCTACACAGAGAAACCATGTCTCAAAAAATCAAAAATAAAGCAATAAATAAATAAGTCTCTTGTTGGTCAGGCCTACTAGCGTCTGTTTTTAATCCCAGCACTTAGGAGGCAGAAACAGGAATATCCCTGTGAGTTTGAGGGCAGCCTGGTCGACATAGTAAGAGACCTTGCTAAAAACAACATCACCAGATAAACAAAACAAACAACAACAAAAACCTCCTGTTCTGTCCTTTTTGCAAAGCTAGTGAAACTTAGAGAACACCCCTGCAAAGTGACTTTTCCAACAGAGGACTTTGATCTTGCCCACATTCAATGGAGAGCAATTAAAATTTCTTTGAGATTATAATTACAGCATTCCCTCTTTCCCTTTCCTCCCTCTGAACACTTCCTTATACCTCTTCTTTCTTTCTCTTTCTTTCTCTCTCTCTCTCTTTCTTTCAAATTTATGGCCTCTTTTTCATTACTTGTTATTATATTCATAATGTATATTTAGATACACACACATATAGATGTATATTTCTAAATATAACCTGTTGAGCCATTTCCCCCTTTTGGCAAACAAGGGGTGTGCACAGAGGACATTTGCATGGAAGGTCTTCATACTTGGGTGCTTGGGTCCCAGAAGAGTCTGTTGGCTGTCATGGGGGCTCAGAACCAGGCATCATCCAGAGTGTGGACAAAGCAGTGTCACTGCAGCGAGCCCCAGTTCCAGGTGACTTCTTTCCTTTTCCTTTGCTCCCTCAGCCTCCTGTCCAGCAGGAGTAGTGAGGTGCCAGGCGACAGTCTGCTTGTCAATCACTTCCCTCCCACGTGTCCCGTTTTGCAGGTGCTGGCTCATTGTTCTTGCTTGAATTTTAGCTGCTGACTGTTTCCTCCAGGTTTAAAGCTCACATGCTTGAGACTGTGGGACCTCACTTTTTCACCACAGGCCAGTGGGTTGTCTCTTCTACCTTGGTACCCGCTTCTCAGATACCAAGGCTGTAGCATTTGTGCACTGTGTCAGGACAGCCAGCCTAGTGGGGCCAGGGCACAAGTAGGGTCAGCAGGGACTGCCCCTTGAAGCTCAGGGACTAAAGAAGGCTGACTTTTCAGATGCTCCCTGGGGTCTTCTCTTCAGTGCCCGGCTGCTTAAGGTCCCTGGGTGTCTAAGGGTGAATGCTCACAATGGGAACCCCATGAGGAAGCTGTGGGAATTTTGTGTAGACCCAGCTTCAATTCCCCAGTGTTGTCCCATCCCCCACTTCTGCTTCTTCCGTGCCTTCCCTTTCTGCCCACCCCAGCTCTGCTCCTCCCTCCTGGGTCTTGAGTGCAGAGCCCTCTGGAGACCCAAAGCCCACAGGACAAAGGAAAGGGGATGAGGAGAGGATTTCCCTTTCTTTCAGATCTGCAACTTGATTTCTCCCCCCAGCTCTGGGCCCTCAGGCCTAATGTTAATTTGTTAATTCAGGACTTTATAAATTACTTCTTGTAATCCTCAGGGGACACAGGTAATTTAGGAGCATAGTTGAGGTTAAAAAAAAATTAAAAACTGTGTATCTTTTTTGTTTCCAGAAACTAGTGATTTTTTTTTTTAAGTACAGATAGTTCTTCAGAAAATTGGCAGGAGGTGGCAGCAGGGTGGCAGGTGCATTGTGACGTTTAAGCATGCATTCAGACCTGCCCTGCCTTGTTTGCTTACTGGCTGGGTGCTCTCAGGCACAATCCTTAACCTCTGTGAGCGGCCTTTAACATCTTTATCTGACCCCGGAGAGAGCAGTTTTAAAACTGAGAAGACTAGTCGCGTGATAATCCAGTTAGGGAAGTGCTTGCCTTCCGAGTGTGAAAACCGGCAGTTCATTCCCAGAAACCCTGTTAAAAAGCAGCCATAGTGACACAGGCTCATAGTCTCAGCACTGCGGAGCCAAAGACGGGAGATCCCTAGGACTCAAGGCCAGCCAGCTTAGTAGCCAGCCCACCTACTAGGTGATCTTCAGGTCTATCACAAAATACTGGCAGATAGCTCCTGAGAGAAGATACCTAGGGTCGACTTTTGGCTTCCACATGCACATATATGCATGCATGTCCATACACATGTTCCCTCACACACACACACGCACGCACGCACGCACACAGTGAAATGGACTACAGAATGGGGGAAGGAGTAATCACTATTATAACATTGATTAGCACCATGTCCATGGGACAGCTATAAACGGGCCGGCACACATATCTACTCTGCACCTAGCTGTGTGGGTGATTGTAAAGCAAAGGGTCTTATGCCTTTGAAGCTTGGGTATGGGTGTGGAAACAGTTGACGAGGATGAAATAAATAGAAAACAGGGACGGTACAGAATTTCAAAGACATTCAGGGGCTGCGGTGGTGGGGAGAGCCTCAAACATGAGGAAGAGAGCAATGTAGCTGTTCGCCAGAAGAAAGGGGCAGGGACACTTGGCCCCATGTCTGAAGGTTCTCAGACCCTTCTCAGCTGGACCCTGGTGTGACGCCTTTGACCCCCTGGTGTTCTCCCAGCCATGCATGCCTGCTTCTCCTAAGATTTATTTTGTGAATGATTTTCATTTCTGGGCTTGTTTTCTTTCTGCCCAGACTCTTCCAGGAATGAATTCAATTTTATGCTGAATCAAAAATAACGAGAGGCAGCAAATCTATGGCTATAGTAAAGGTCCAATCCCGTAAAAGACTCCTGAGTTTCTGGGGCTCTGTGTTTTCTTCCGGTGCTTCATTTATTGTTGCTGATTTTCTTGTTCTAGAACTGCAGGGCACTGGACTAATGGAGTCACACCCAGCTGACCTTTGCATGCCTGAGGAGGTATGAGAAACCAAGCGATAGAGGTGAAGCACCCATACTACTTAGCCCCTGTTTGTGCTGCTAGTGGATGGTGACAGGGTGGGAAGGCCAATGTCCTTTCCTAAGCCAGAGGGATGGGTGCACATTGACCCCATTATTTATTCCACTTGCCTCTGTAGAGTCCTTAAGAGTCGTCCTCTTTATTCTTATTTATTTTACATCGTTATTTACTTTTATGGGTATGGGTGTTTTGTCTGCATGTGTGTCTATAGATCACATGGATGCAATGCCCACAGAGGCCAGAAGAGGGCATCAGATTCCCAGAACTGGAGTTACAGATAAGTTACACTATGTGGGTGCTAGGATTAAATCAAGTCCTCTGGAAGAGCAGCCAGTGCTCCTAATGCCTGAGCCATCTCTTCATCCCTGCTTTGTTAATCTTAAAGCACAGACTGACCATGCCACCCCCTTCGGAAACCTGCTAGTTCTGTTCCCTTGGAATAATCTCCCCTAGAAATTCAGGAACCCCACCCACAATCTCACTACAAGTCCACACACTCACTGCTATGTCCCACAACAGCCTCTGCCTAGTGAATGTTCTCCGTTCTCTCTAGCTTATTATCTTCTGGAACATTCTCCACATGTCTCTTTGCCTGTTAAGTTCTTCTATCCTTGCCTGTTTGTTCAAGAAATGAGTTGAGTTTCTAAGTCTTGACACCAATGGAGGCTGCCTTTGATCTCAGTCTCAACATCTTGTAGCAATTTGTTCTTGTAAAATTCTCTTTAAGGTGACAGGTCATGTATTAATGTGGAGTTTTTTATTTGATTTTTTTCATGGTAAAAATCTATCTATCTATCTATCTATCTATCTATCTATCTATCTATCTATTTGATTTTTTCAAGACAGGGTTTTATCACAGAGCCCTGGCTGTCCTGGAATTCACTCTATAGACCAGGCTGGCCTTGAACTCTCTGCCTCTGCCTCCTGGGTGCTTGGATTAAAGGTCTGTGCCGCCACGCCCTTGAAAACTCTTCTAGAGAAGGGCTTGGTGGCTGTCTATTCCTTACAATAGGGTTCCAGAGCCCACTGGTAAAGTTTCCCTCCTAATCTGATAGGCTCAGTGGGTTCAGGGACTCTGCTGTTTGGTTTTTGTTTTCACAAAGCTCCCTGGAGGATTCTGAGAGCAGCCAAAGTTGGGGCTCAATCCAAGTTGGTTTTCCATGGTTTCATCATTTCTTTGATTTGTGTATTAGCAATACTTCTTCAGAATCAGCAAACCAACTAGATAAAGAAAAAGAAAAGGAAGGAAGGGAAGGAGGGAATGAGGGAGGAAGGCAGGGAGAATAAATAGCTGTGCAGTGGCATTTTGTAGTTTCTTAGGAAGCAAGCATTTCCTCTGATTTACATATTCCAAATGCTGTCCAAACGACAACATCCCTTTGTTTGTAGAGTTGGGACTGATTTCTTTAACCTTAGTAGAATCACAATATAAAGAACCCTTCTGAACTGTGTTTGTTAGAGTTACACAGGATTTCAAGATGAAATGCTGGTTTTTATAACCAGTCTTCATGATTTTTGAATGTTCACCAATCCTTGTTCCAAGACAAAAATCTTGGTTAAGATGTGTACTTTTTGTCGTTTGTTTTTATATTGTGTTGGATTTGATTGTCTAGTGTTTTATCTGTGATTTTTTGCATCTATGACTCATGAGATAAAATTGTTGTCTTTTCTTTGTCCAGTTGTGTTTGAACCTCCAATTTTTAACACCTTTACATCTTTGGAATGAACAGAACCACTCTCAGAAATACTGAAGTCTACCAGAATTTCCCTGTTGTGAAATATTACTTTAACTGGGCATAGATGTCTTACATTTGTTCATGTTGCAGAGTATTACTTTAACTGTGTAAAGGCGTGTTACATTTGTTTATGCTGTATTTGCGTTATGTAAATATGTGTTGCTCTTTCACCTTGTTTGCCTAAGGCACCTGATTGGTCTAATAAAGAGCCAAATGGCCAATAGTGATGCAGAGGAGGGACAGGCAGGGCTGGCAGGCAGAGAGAATAAGCAGGAGGAAGAATCTTGGCTGGGAAAGAAGAGAAGAGAGAATGAGGGAGAAAAAGAGGGAGGAACCTGGGGCGGCCAGCTAGCCAGCCACACAGCAAGCAGTGAGAGTAGGGTACACAGAATGAAAGAAAGGTAAAAGCCCCTAGGCAAAATGTAGGTGAAGAGAAACATAAATTTAAGTTGTAAGAGCTGGTGGGACAAGCACAGACAAGGCCGAGCCTTCATAACTAATAATATGTCTCTGTGTCATGATTTGGGAGCTGGTTGGTGACCCACAGAAAGCCTGATACATTTCCCTACATTTCTTTTAGGTTCAACTTACGGCTTTGGTTTTTCTATAAGTAAATAATACTGCTAAAAGTTGATGTCCTGAAAATTAACCAGAGTCTTTGAAAAATAGACTTCAGTACTTACGTTATTTTCTTCTGTGATAAAATACCTGGGGGGGACAAAGGCATCCTAAAGAAGGATGGATTTATTTTGGCCCATGGTTTGGAAAGGTATAGTCCAACATGATCTGGAGAGTATGGCAGAGTTCTTGGCAGCTTGGATCAAGAGCTGCGGAGAGAAGAGGCTGGCCTTCCTCTTGGCAGGTCGCAAGACGGCATTTAGCTACGAGCCCTTAGCTGTATCTGGCTAGCCTAGTACTGATGTCTTTTAAAACCCTCTCAGCAGTGTCTGTCTTGCAGAACAGGAGATTTTTCACTTTTTGATCAAGTCCCATTCGTCTTAAGAATGGATTATGCTTTTGGTATTGAAGCAAGGGTGTCTAATTTACATTATGTGAATTCGTTAGGATATTCTTAAGATGTTTTATAGTTGCAGGTTTTACATTGACGTTTGATACAGTTTGATTTTGAGTCAGCTCTTGTTCTTGTTTCAAGACAAGAAGTTCTTTTCTGAATAGAAATGTCTAGTTGTTCAGTGTAGAGAAAACTGCCCCTCCCTGTTGTACCTTTGTTGAAAGTCAATTGAGTGTGTGTGTGTGTGTGTGTGTGTGTGTGTAGCATAGCTGAGTACTCCCCCCCGCCTTGTTTTATATGTTTTTCTTAGTAGTAAACTTTTGTATCTTTATCAAGCCTTTTAAAATCAAGAAGTTAATTTACCTTACTTCCTTCTCAAAGTCATTCAGTGATTTAGAGCTTTTGCTGTTTAGATAAATTTCAGAACCATTGTGTTGATGTCTACATTAAAATCCTGCTGGAAGTTTTGTTGTCATTGATTGTTTGGTTAAGTTTGTTTGTTTTTATCTTTTTGAGACAGAATCTGATGGTTACTCTTGTAATTACAAATAGAGACAGGTGTCTGGGCATACCTGAAAGGCATTGTGTAGATTAAGGTTAGCTTCTGAGAATGTCTGTGAGGGGTTGTCTTGACTTCTTTGTATTTATCTGTGTTTCTCTCTCTCTCTCTCTCTCTCTCTCTCTCTCTCTCTCTCTCTCTCTCTCTCTGTGTGTGTGTGTGTGTGTGTGTGTGTGTGTGTGTGTGCGTGTGCGCGTGTGTACCTGTGCCTGAGGAGGCCAGAAGAAGGCATTGAATCCCCTGGAGTTGGCGTTACCTGTTGTGAGCTGCCCAGTGTGGGTGCAGGGAACCGAAGTTAGACCTCTGCCTGAGCAGCAATTGTTCTTAACCAATGGGCAATCTCTTCAGCCCCGAGACAGTCTTGATTATCTTCTTGTTGTGGGTGGGAGCATTCCTCTGTTAGCGGATCCTGAACTGTATAAAACGGAGACAGCAAGGTAGTTACTGGCTTGCATTTTGTGGTCTGACCAACTGCCTTTTCTTCTCCATGGTGATGACGTTGTGAGCCAGCCCCTTCCTCCTTTAAGCCACTTTGTCAGGGTGTTTACCATAGCAACAGAAAAGGAGATTAAGGGTCTTCATTGCATGACCTGGGCTAGCCTGCAGTGCCCCGTGCAGATCAAGTCTCCGGTACCCAGCAGCCCTGGCGCTGCTGTTACAGGTGTGCGCCACCTCGCCCAGCCTCAAAGTTTGCTGGGCTTTGGATCAATAGCGTTTTTACATTAAGGAGAGAGCTTACATCTTGGGAGTGTGAGTGTGTGTGTAGTATGCCCATTAGCCGTATGTCTCCACTGATTTGTGTACTGTTTGATTTCTTCTTCACAGTTTTTGTACATTTTAGCATATAAGTGATGAATGTACTTTGTTAGATTCTAGGGGTATTCATTGTATGTTTTCAGTACAAACTAAAATACTACTACTTTAGTAAGACCTTATTTTCAGATTGATTATTACTATTATTTATAATTACAATAATTTTATTTTAACAGATTTTTTTAAAATTTGAAATTTGGCGAGTATACTTATAGTACTCAGGGATCTAATGTAACTGATACCTAATTATAGTTAACCGACAAATAAAATGTTTAATTTGAACAGTCTTGGAGCCTGAGGTAAAGAATCAAGCTTAAGCCCTTACCTACCTCTGCCTCTAAACTTTCCCTGGGCATTCTTTTTTGAGTTGATTTTTTAAATTGATCTTCTATTATGTGATATTTCTTAAGTCTATTACTAGTACTTTATTTTTAGATTCTTGGAGATTTTCATTGTAGAGAATAAATATCATCTTTGATAAAGACTTTTATTTCTTCTAATCTAATAGTTTGACTTTCATTTATTGTTCTTGGTTTGTGTGTTAGTTTTGCGGTATAATGTTAAGTGATGGAGACCCACATCTCTGGCTTGTTTTCTATCACTGGGGCCAGGCGCTTAGGCATATATGATTATGTACTATGTTAGCTGTAGGACTTTTGTACATGCGCTTTACAGGTTTGAGGAAGTTTGATTCTATCCTTACATTGCTAAGATTGCTTTTTTTAAAAATCAGAAATAAATATGATTTTTTCCAAGTACTTTTTTTGGGTCTGTTAAGAATGTTGTACATTGCTTTTCTTTTTCCTATGAGTTGGTAAAGCTTTCTGTAAAGGACCAGTGTGATATTATGATATTTAAGGAATATGTATTTGCCTTTATCTCCAGTTCCGGGCACAGAGCTTCCATACCTACAAATTTCCTGGGTGGTGCGGGCAAGAGCAGAGCCTTTAGTAGCTATTCAAAAGGCGCTCCAACTGTATTTCCACGCTGTGTATAGATTAAAGCTAGGGGCAGGTTGTCAGCCGAACCAGTCCTGTAATTAAAAGGTTGCTCCCCAACCTTCAAGAAGAGGGAAAGGCTACGGTTTAATTAGTTGCCAATGGCTAAAGGATATTTAATCAATCATGTTGTTGTATTATCATGGAACCCCCATATAAGCTTCTAAATCATGGGGTTTGAACAACTTCTGGATTGGTGGATGCTAGCATGGTGGTATGCCCAGAGGCTCCTGACATATGCTTCTGGATTGGTGGATGCTAGCATGGTGGTGTGCCCAGAGGCTCCTGACGTATGCTTGCCCTGCGTCTCTAAGCCACTTGGCCATTCCTGCATTGTATCCTTCATAATAAGCTTGCAAATGTCAGTAGCCAGTGTTCTCGAGTTCTTAGAGCTGTTGTAGCAAATTAATGAGCCAGAGGAGGAAGTGTATTTTGTTTGCTTTTTAATAGCTGACCAGTCTGAATTATCACAGGCCCAGGACTTGGTACTGGCATCTGGAATGGGGAATGAGCCGTTGATCTGTGAGTGAGGTAACCTAGGGTAAACAATGTGGGACCTGAACTGAAGTGTACGACTCCCAGCTGGTGTCCCAAGTCCCAGAGACTTGAATGGTATGAGGGAAATCCCCAGACCCCTTACCTTTGGGACAGTATGTTGTAGGACTGAAAAACAAGTCATTGTAACTTTAGACTTCGTGGTCTGTAAGATCCCATGTATTCACTGACTCTGTTTGGCCCTTATTGTGAGAAAACAACCAGAGTCACCGGATGGTGGCGCCATGGTGGTGCTTGCCTTTATTTCTTTAATATATATATTAAATATATATATATTGATTTTATTGAGCTCAACATTTTTCTCTGCTCCTCTCCCATCCTCTCCCCTCCCCTCCAGCCCTCTCCCAAGGTCCCCATGCTTCCAATTTACTCAGGAGATCTTGTCTTTTTCTACTTCCCATGTAGATTAGATTTATGTATATCTCTCTTACTGTCCTCATTGTTGCCTAGGTTCTCTGGGATTGTGATTTGTAGGCTGGTTTTGCTTTATGTTTAAAAACCACTTATGAGTGAGTACATGTGATAATTGTCTTTCTGTGTCTGGGTGACCTCATTCAAAATGTTGCTTTCTAGCTCCATCCATTTGCCTGTAAATTTCAAGAAGTCATTTTTTTTTTTTTGCTGTGTAGTACTCCATTGTATAAATGTACCACATTTTCCTTATCCATTCTTTGGTCAAGGGGCATTTAGGTTGTTTCCAGGTTCTGGCTATGACAAACAAAGCTGCTATAAACATAGTTGAGCACATGTCCTTGTGGCATGATTGAGCATCCTTTGGATATATACCCAAAAGTAGTATTGCTGGGTCTTGAAGAAGGTTGTTTCCTAATTTTCTGTGAAATTGCCACACTGACATCCAAAGCGGCTGTAGCAGCTTGCATTCCCACCAGCAATGCAGAAGTGTTCCCTTTTCCCCACAACCTCTCCAGCATAAGTTGTCATCAATGTTTTTGATCTTGGCCATTCTTACAGATGTAAGATGGAATCTCAGAGTTGGTGCTCGCCTTTAATCCCAGCACTTGGGAGGCAGAGACAGATGAATCTCTTATGGGTTTGAGGCCAGCCTGGTCTACAGAGCGAGTTCCAGGACAGACTCCAAAGATACAAAGAGAAACCCTGTCATAAAAAACCAAAACAAAAAAAAAAAAACCAAAAACAAAAAACAAACAAACAAAAAAAAACAAACAAACCAGAAAAGCCCAGAGACAGTATATAAATAAGTGGGTAGAGTTGTGTGTCAGTGGATCTTCATTCAAAAACGGGCTCTGGGTTAGACTTGGGTCACCCTGTGCCCAGCCATGCTTTCTGACTCCTGCTTTTTCCTGTTGCTTTGTCTAGCCATGTTAGTTGATTTGTCAGTGTTGATCCTGCCTTGGATTCTAGGGAGCTTCACTTCCTCATGATGTGGTCATACTTCCCTGTGCTGGATTCAGCTTGCCAGCATTTAGTGGAGGGCTCTTTGTGTTTGTCCTTGAGTGTATTGATCTGGCTTTCTTGGGACATCCCTGTCTGATTTCAGTGGCAGATGTGATGGGTTAAGACATGGTCCCTCCCATTTTCTGGAAGAGTTTGGAAGTTACCAATTTTATAAATTGTTGCTTATTACTCAAGTTTTGGGTAGGATTTACTTGAGAAGTTTTTAAATTTTGATGGGGTGGTTCTCACAAAATATTTAAAAATAAATAAAGGGCTAGTCAGTGGTTTTCAGCAGTTTGTGCCTTCTGAGTAATTTGTCTTATGCGAGTGTAGAAAGTTTGTGTTTACTTATTTTCCTTTTAGTGCCTTTAGGGGTTATGGTAGCATCTCATCTTTCATTCCTGATATCTGGAGTTTGTATTTTCTCTTGTCTTCATTAATTTGACTCAAAACCGTCAGTTCTATTGGTTCTTTGTTTGTTTCGTTGACAACCCCCCCCCGCCTTTTTATTTTCTGTTTAATACCTTGGTTTCTTCTCTGTTATTTCTTCTGCCTTGGGCGTAGTTGCTCTTTCTTTTCTACCATGTCAAAGCCCTGGCCAAGGCCACTGACCTGACACCTCTTCTAATAACTTACAGGTGTTTCCTTTCTGGGTCAGAAGACTTGGGAAGAGGGCCTTGGAGGTGCAGAAGTGTTTTTCTCTCTGTAATCATGTCTAGGGAAAGTTTTAGTGATGACCACCCAGGTTCTTGCAGGGATTCCCTGAGGCTTTTGCCTGGGGTGAGGTCAGAGGAAGGAAGGCTGTTTTCTTTAAGGGTGCCAGTGGCCGGTCTTCCTTCTGCCCCTGTATTCACCATTCCCAACGCGGTCTGTGGAACACGGAAGAGGGAGCTGGGGTTGCTGCGGTTCTGGTGGTGGAGGACTCTCTTGATGCTCTGGAGGAAGTGAGTGAATTTTTGGTACGGAGGTGCCAAGCGGTCGATATTTTCAGCTTCACAGGCTTCCTCTTTTGCCCCTTCTGCTACTGTAGCATGAGAGCAGCCACGGGCATATATACACGATGGGCATGGAAGTATTTTAATAAAGTTTTGTTTTCAGGGAAAGACAACAAGATGTTCAGCTGGGTTTTGCCCATTTCAGTAAGCCACAGTTTGCCTACCCCTGCTATAAAACATGCCAGTATAGTTCATTTTGTTGTTGATTTTCGTCTTTGAGCCAGATAAACTCGTTCTGTAGATAAACATCACTTGGTTCGGAACATTCTAGTCTGTTTCTTAGCTTGTGTCACCGCCTTGCTGTGTGCTTCTCAGCGTAAGGTCACAACAGCGCCACCATGTGTCTCCCATCAGCTGGGCATTTGTGGCTGGAGGGGTACTTGTTGTGCCCATGGGTGCCATCTTTGCCACATAGTGTTTGCACAGGTTGGGTCAGCTTAGAGACCTGCAGGAAGTGAGGGTTATGTGAAAGAGTTGGACTCTGGAGTTCCAGGCAGAACTTTCAATCCTGAGTGTTTTTGAACAAAACACTCAAGTTTTGTCTATGGATTCTGCTCTCTAAGTATGCTTCCCTTTCACTGAAGGGTGCAGTTAGCACCATGAATTTGGGTCTCCCAGTGCCAGCCCCATGCTGGCTTTCTGAGAGGACTTGAGTGGACCCTTTCTAGGGCCGAAGTCCCTGTTAACACAAGGGTGTGCGCTGTGTGTGTGTGAGAAGGCCTAGCATGGAGGCTAGGCCCCGTCAGCTTCCGAATGACCTCACGCTTACACAGCTCTATCTCACTGGTTGGGAAGGGCGGATATGGCTGGATAGGATGAGTGTCTGGGACGGTGGAGCGAGATGGTTCAGCAGGCAAGAGCACTTGCTGCTCAAAGCTGATGGCCTGAGCTTGATCCCTGGGATCCCATAGTGTATGCCTCACAGTTCTCTGACCTCCACACATATGTGGAGGCCAACACCACACACACACAAACACATATACACGCAAACACACACACACATACGCATGCACACACAAACACGCGTCTGCGCACGTGCACACGCACAAACACATATACACAAACACACACACTAATACACACGCACATACACACGCATACACACACAGATCCCCTTTTTAAAAGGAAGGGCTGAGGCTACCAAATCCAGTTCAGCCACTTACTGGGTGAGTGACCCTGGGCATATAATTTAACAACTTTGAATTCCAGTTCAGTCATCTATAAAAGAAAGAGGCCGACAACTTCCCAGCTTTGTTATCAGGTTTACCTTAACCTCTGACCTGGGCCGGGGGGAGGAGCGAGGAACAGTAGACCAGAGTCTACAGAGATTCACAAACAAATTGAAAACCTGATGGGGAAAGTCATCGGAACAGCGCTATAGTTTGGACCCGTGCCTTACATCTTTCTTGCTTCTCACTACAAGGTGAAGAGTTACCTTGTCAAAGGCCGGAAAGAATGGGACCAACCAGTCATGGACTGGAAGCTCCAAGACTGTGAGTCACAATTATGTAGTTGATTGTGTTTGTGATTATGACGCAGGTCGACTAATACAATTAGGATGTGGAAATACAAGACGCTTGCTTCCCTGCTCCTCGGGTGTTTCTGGGCTGAAGGGTGGCAGGAGAGACCCAAGGGCTGGGTCTCTGAGTTTTCTCTGTAAGCAGACGCCCCTGGGTGTTGCTTTGAACTTTCTGGCTCGTGTTACTCAGTCAAGTTCTCTGGAATGGGGACCTGGGGGTGCCAGGTTGAAATTGGTGGAACCAATTACATAACCGGTGAAATTTAGTGGAACCAGGCCCATCCTCATGACTGCCCAGTGATGGGAGAATGACGATTCCTCTTCCTGTGTTCCAGGGTTCCTGCTCTCTGCCAAGGTCATAGTTGCCTGGGCACAGCTGTCTGGGGATGAGGACCTAGCCTCTCCTGCAGTTAGTGAATTAAAGACACTTCTGCTTCTAGCCTACTCAGCCCACCCCCGACTCAGGCCTCTCATGTTGCCCTTGTTCCCATTTTATAGATGATGGTCTGAAGCTTAGGGAGTTAAATTTTTAAAGATCAAACTACCCTGTTAAATCCATGACTCAAACTGAATAGAGGGTGTAAAGTTGTGGCCGTTTGTTATCTCTGTGTGATCTTGAAGAAGCTTCCTCATCTATATAGAAATAGGGGTAATGGTAATGGTACTATCTCCTCTGGTTTATATATGGATCACAAGAATCCAGCAATGCACACAGCCCACTTCCAATGTGCGTGGCATACAGCAAGTGTTCATAAAGCCTTAGGCATTGTTATGATGCCCTTTTAAAAGTGTTCTATAATTAAGGCTTACTGTTTTTATTCCACTGTTACGGACAACACTGCTATGATCATCTTTATCCAGATGGTTTATTTGCTCTGTTGTGTTGTCTTCTCGGATTGCATCCCAGGAAAAGCGTAGCTAGGTGAAAAGGTATGGCCCTCCTTTGCGCTTTCGTGCCATGTTGCCAGACAGCTCCGTTGTGGGATGTTCCCAGCAAGCAGCTGCTGCTAGACGCTTTGGAGAGGCTCAAGCTCCTAAGGTATGTCTGGGTGCCAGTGTGAGCAGATAACGAGAGGGCACTAAAGAGAGAACAGCCACCTGGGGCCTGGAGTCGCTGCCTCTGGCCTTTCTAGCAAGATTTTGCTCTGCCAGCTTCTCCAGAAGCTTTTCCTGGCCACACTGTCCATGCCGCCAGCCTCACTCTGGTTTTCATGGCCTTCTCACTGGCTTGTTTTCCTCTTGCTCTCAGCTCTTGTCCAACATGGGTTTGTTTTAGTAACGTCTTTCTTTGTCTCTTTTCTCCTATTACACAGTGAAATCACTGAGACCAATTTTAAAAAAAACTTAAAAGTTACACCGCTATATTTACTTATTTTGTGCATGTAGGGATATAGGTGTGGGCACATGCTTGCCATACAGAGAACAACTTGTGGGTGGTTCTCTTCCTCCACCGTGTGAGTCCTGGAGCTTGACCTCAGGACTTTAGGCTTGGCAGCAAGCACCATCGTTCTGGTCTGAGGCAAAGATTTTTTAAAATATAGTATTTTTATTTATTCTTTGAGAAAGTCATAGACATACATACATACATTTATGTATGTATGTCTATTCACCCCTAAGTTTAACTTCTCCCAGATACCCCCATTCCCCTTTCCAACTTTATGTTATTGTTTTTAAATAACCCACTCAGTCCAATTTGTGCTGCCCATACACAGATAGGTCTAGGCTACCCACTGGAGCATGGCCAGCCTACCAGGAGCCCAGTGGCCGTCCCTGCCCTAGCAGCCATCAGCTCATGAGCCCCTCCCCCACCCGTGCTGGAATGCTGTCTGGCTTGATCCTGTGCGGGTCCTGTGCAGGCAGCCCCAGCTGGTGCCATAGTCCATGAGTCTATGCAGCGGGCCTGTCATGTCCAGAGGACACCGTTCCGCCCCAACATTCCCTAACTCCAGCTCTTAGGTTTTCTGCCTTCTCTTTTGGGATGTTCCCTGAGCCTTGGGGGGAAGGGGTATAATATAGATGTCCTATATATGATTGAGCTCTCCACCAAGACACTGGTCCTCTGTGCTTTGACCGTAAGGTCTCTATATAATATTAAAGTCGCACCAATTGTACACCCTAACCCACAGCCTGTGTGAGCTAAATGCTGAATAAAGGAAGGTGTTGCAAACTTGGTAAGGGGGACAAAAACTGGGAAGGGCCTAAGCAGTTATTATCTTTGAGGGGTATTACTCTGGTGACGCGTGGGCCCCTCTCCTAGGCTACCAGGGCTTGTCATCAATCTATTAGGGATTGTTTGGGGTCTCTATTATTGATAGTAAACTACCTCATACATAGTGGCCTAAAATAGTAATTGTTGTATTATGTGCAAGTCTTTTTTGGGGATCATTAATTTGAAAAGAACCAGGCAGATGGCTACAGGTTAGAATCGTGTGAGAACTTCTTTACCACCCACTGGGGTCTAGGCTTGAAGACTGGGCTCAGCAGGGAAGCACTCAGAGCCACCCCCTGCCTGTGGCTTGGGTTTCCTCAAAGCAAGGTGCCTGAGTGTCTGGAGGAGGTGCTCCCACAGGGACACCTTTAGAGAGCTGGCATTCAGTGAGAGCCCGTGTGAGCTTTGTGTTGTGTCCTTACCTGGCCTCTGGGGTCACGTGTTGTCACTGCTGCTGTATTCCATTGGTTGGCACAGTTATAAGCCTGCTCACATTCAAAGGACAGGAACCAAAGCCCTTCTTTCCCCTTTGTGACACCTTCCTCACAGGACTGTTCTTGCTACCTCCATCTTTACAAGACAAATTGAGCTTCTTTAGGACAGGTCTGCCATGCTTATCTAAAATGCAGAACCTTCTGCATTTATCTGACACAAGCTGAGCCCTCGACAACCAAGGGAAGAAGGGAGTCGACGCTGTCGTGGACGCCCTATCACACCTGTCACAGAGAGGTGTGTGGTCGTGCCAGATGGAGAAGACCAAACACATGATGTGACTGAACACGGCTTGGGGAGAGCACGTGATTAAATATGTTCTACATGGCCTTCACCTCCAACAGCTGACATTTCCGGCTCCTCAATATCACCTGACTTCCCCACTTTCTGTCATCCATTGGGCAACATTTGGATGTCTACCATGAGGGTTTCACTTATTAAATGAGCTTGGTTGCCCCTTGTGACCGTCCTATGAGATGATGCTGTTAGAGTCTGCATCTTGTGTCTTCTAAAAGATATGTATTAAGGACGTGGTCTCCAGTTTGGCTGGTGTCTCATTACTTTCTGTAACAAGATACCCTAACAACAGCAACTTAACGGAGAAAGGTTTATTTTGACTCAAACTTTGAGTGGGGAAGGTGGAGGCAGAAGTTTCCTGTCCCGGCTGTCTGCTCCCAAATAATCAAAGGCTTAATATAAATTATAAATGCTCGGCCAATAGCTCAGGCTTATTACTAGTTAGCTCTTAACATTTTAAGTTAACTTATATATTTCTTATTTATGCTCTGCCATATGGCGGTACCTTTATTAGCATGGCACATTTATCTCTTGCTCCCTCTGTGTCTGGCTGACTAATTCTCTGACTCTGTGACTCTACCCTTCTTCCCATCCTCAATTTGGCTTTCCTGCCTAACTTTATCCTGTTCAGCCATTGGTCAGTCAGCTTGTTTATTAAACCATTCATAACGACACAGTGTGCTGAAGGATTATTCCGCAGCGTGAGTGTGAAGCTGCTGGCCATGTAGAGTCAGGAGGCAGAGAGTTACAAATGCCTGCACTCAGCCAGCTTCCACCTTTTTCTGAAGCCTGGCACTCAAGCCCTGAGCATGGTGCAGCTCTCTTTTGGATGGACCTTCCCACCTCAGTCGAGAAAATTCCCCTCAGGTGTGCCCCTAAGTCAACCTTTTCTAGATAATCTTCCAGGGCGTGCCTGGAAGCTTGTCTCCTGGAAGATTCCAGATCTTCTCAAATTGACAACACTCATTATCACAGAGAGGTAGTGGAATTTTTAAGAGGGGGGGCCTAGTTGGAGGGTTTTGGTCACTGGGCATGTACCTTTGAAGGGGACGATGGGACTCCAGCCTCTTCTTTCACTTTCTCACTTCTTGACCATGAATCGGGTGAGTCTTACCCACCATGGATTTCTGCTGTGATGTGCTCCCACAGGCCCAAGGAGTTGGAACCAGCTGATTAAGGACTGTTTCCTTTAAAACTGTGAGCCAAATAATCATTTTCCTTTCTTTGCTGATTTTCCCAGGTGTTTGTGATAGATATAGAAAGCTGACTATAATGGTTACTATCAGCTGATAACTTGGTGAGATCTAGAATCACCTTGAGCTGGGCCTCTGGGCTTGCCCATGGAGGATGGTTGTTTCCATTAGGCTAATTGATGTTCTATTATCTGACTGTTGTGGTGGCAGCATTCTGAGGGCAAGGACTATACCAGAAAGAAGGCAGTGAGCTGAGCACAAGCGTTCATCACCTTTTGCTTCTTGATTGTACGGCAAAACCAACTCCCCAGAGCTCTTGCTGCTGCGATTTTTCCCACCACGATGTGTTGTGACCTCAAACTTGGAGCCCAAACATACGGCTTCTCCCTTAAGTTACTCTTGTCAGCTCTCCCTCCACAGCTGCTAAGCACAGCAACAGAAAGATGGAGCTAAAACACTCATACAGGATGACTCTTGTCATAGCCCATGCTTCAGACAGGGAACTGGAAGGGCAAAGATACCAGGAGGCTGCCACAGGCACTTCCTAATACGGTTGGGAGAACCACAGTCTTACTCCAGAGCGACCTTGGAAGGTCCTTGGGGCAGGTTGACTTGTGCTTCGTGGTACTCTTCTTTGAATGTAAGCCAGGAGGGGGGCTCAGTGTCATTCCCTTCGTGATCCTAATGTACAGTCAGTGCTCCAGAACGTTTTCATGAAATGCAGCCCCTCCATGTCTTGCCCTGGCCTAGTCCAGCTAAAAGTTTTAGTTTTAGAAGAGGAGACAGCAACACTGAACTGTTGTGTTTGATGACCATTTCAGGCCACAGCTGTGGATGGAAGCTCACTGTGAGTCTTTCAACAACTCATGGCAAGGTGACTCAGCATTTTGGGCTCAGATACAAGAAATATCTTCAGACAGGGCTTTTCTTGTGTGTGCGTGGTTTGTGTGTGCCAAAATTTAACCAGTTGTTCTTCCTCAGTCAAGCAGTTTGCTTTTTATTGGGAAATCTACATCTTAATGTATAGATAGAACACTATGTCCTTGGCTCGAGGATATAAGAAACTGAGTATTTTATTGTCAGGTCTGGGTGTTATAAGGGATAAACTACCAGCGAATCTGCAGCATGAGATGGAGAAGCAATGTCCTGATCAAACACCGTGAGGGGGGAACTGTCCCTCCTAGCATGACTCAGGGCTTGTACAAGGGTAGAGAAAGAACCACAAGTCAAGAGAAAGACAGCAATACTGGCTTCCTGACAGCATGAAATTTGCCATGCCCCTGATCTGGAGCGCTGTGCCAGGATCGAAAGATATGAGTGAGCTTAAGACCTGCTCTACAGCAGGGTACCGTACATCAGCCCTGGGTCAGGACTGCATGGCGTGAGCCCTGCTCTACAGCAGGGTACCGTACATCAGCCCTGGATCAGGACTGCATGGCGTGAGCCCTGCTCTACAGCAGGGTACCGTACATCAGCCCTGGGTCAGGACTGCATGGCGCGAGCCCTGCTCTACAGCAGAGTACCGTACATTAGCCCCGGGTCAGGACTGCATGGCGTGAGCCCTGCTCTACAGCAGGGTACCGTACGTCAGCCCCGGGCCAGATCACTGACTCCCATCGAGCGGTTCTCTTCAGAGAGGGTGGCTTGTGTGGCGCTGCTGCTCAGCCCGGTGCTGGATTTTCATCTCGCCATTATGTTTGAGAATAAATAAAGTTCCATTTTTATTTTTTGTAAGAGAGAATTACATTCTATTTAACTGTGTCTAAAAAGGTTGAAGAGCCTGTCACTTAAAAATTTATACTTGTAGACCGGTGGTGGTGGCGCACGTCTTTAATCCCAACGCTCAGGAGACAGAGGCAGGTTGATCTCTGTGAGTTCGAGGTCTACAAAGAGAGTTCCAGGACAGTCAGAGCTGTTACACAGAAAAAAACCTGCCTTGGGAAAAAACAAAACAAAACAAAAACCCACCACCACTGCCAATAGCAACAATAATAATAAAAATCACACCTGTGTATAAACTTTCTGTTTCTATGACCCAAAGGAAAGTACTGGCAACAGTTTAATGCCTATACTTTGCTAAAACCAGATACTGAGAGTCATTTCAATGCTAGGCCATTGTTAATTTGTGTGTACCTCTGGTGATGTCGGTTGTTTTTAGCGATGTGTCAATTGTCTGTTTTCACCTTGTGTTATTTTTTTTCTATTAAACTATTTGTCTTGTGTTATAGAAGCTCTCCATAAGATAATGATATTTGGACAGACCTTGTGACACAGTTTCATCTTCTGAACATGGAATCGAGTTTTGGAAATGGGTGACATGTGATGTGGCTGGGCTGACTTCAGCAGTGTTGCTTTGGTAACTGTGTTTGGAACGATGTAAGCCTGTCGTAGACTTGGCGTCTGAGATGACCAAGACTCCACAGTGTTGGAGGAATGACTGGGATGAACAATGAACTGACTAGTTGAGAAAGCTGTCAAAAACATCATGAATGTGTGCAGTAATATTTTAACTTAAAACAGATAATACAACTTTGCAAACTTTCACTCTAAGGGGATACTTTTTGCCTGTAGGTTTGCTGACAGGAGTAAACATTATATTTCTCACTTGGACTGTACTTTTAAGACATGGTCTATATTGCTGGAGAGATGGCTCAGAGGTTAAGAGCACTGGCTGCTCTTCCAGAGGTCCTGAGTTCAATTCCTGCCAAACACATGGTGGCTCACAACCATCTGTAATGAGATCTGGTGCCCTCTTCTGGCGTCTAGGTGTACATGCAGGCTTCAGAACACATAAATAAATAAGTTTAAAAAAGACATGTTCTATACCCTTTAACGTGCAGAACATTTATAGTTCTTATAATTTTTCTCACTGTTTTATAGTCATCTCATTTAAACATAATTCAACAATTTTTAAACAATTTATTTTTATCACCCAATGTTCACAGAAATAATTTTTATGTTAATATTTAGTGACTTTATAGATTTTTAAAGTTTTATGTAAATTTAGCCATACAATTGCAATAATAAATATAATCAGCACAGACAATTTTAAGCCTGCTGACCCTCGGCAAGCACATAGCTTTCGGCAGAGGGGTGGATTAGAGAACCGGAGATGGACCTATCAGTCCTCAGAACTCAGTACCATGTGGCACCAGTCAGTATCTTGACTGTGGAGAAGAGAAAGTTTTGACTTCTGGGATGGAGGGAATTAAAAGGGGCTTTTTTACTCTAGTTCCTGCGGAGCAAAGGAAACAGAAGAGCAAAGAAATAGACTGCAGAATGAACAAAAGCATTTGCAACTCATCGCTTCAGCAAAGGATTAGTGTCCAGAATAGATAAGAAACCCCAAAAGACTCAACACCTGCAGTCTCAGTGCTGGAAGTCTCATGGAAGACAGTTGTGGGGTTGGGGATAGCTTGGGCTATCTAGTGAATCTCAGAAAAGCGCAACGGCAAAAAAAAAAAAAACATTTCAGAAAACGAGTAAATAATGTGCATGAATGTTTCCTAAAAGAAGACATGCAAGTAACTGACAAGTACATTAAAAACTGGTCAGATCATTAGTCACCAGAAACGTGCAACTGAAAACCACCGCGAGCTGTCATTTCACCCCAGTTAGCACGGCTACGTCTACAAAGATAAAACTAGCATGTGCTATGAGAATATGGAGAAGGAGGAAATCTTACACACTGTTTGTGATTATTTAAATCATAAAACTTGTAGACATCAGAATGAAGATGCTTCATAAGATGACAGTAACAACCACAACTACCATGTGATCCAGCAAACCCGCGGGTGGGTGTATATCAAGGACTATCAAAGGTGTCTGAACTCCCATGCTTCTGGCAGCACTGTTTGCAATAGCCAAGACATGGAATCATATAAGCTATGTACACACAGTGGAGTATTTATTATTGAACTATAAAAAAATGCCATCTTGTCATCCGCAGCAGTATGGGTAGATGGGAAGGCCATATGATAAATGAAACAAGCCAGTCATAGAACGACTGTGTTCTCACTCACTTGTTCCCACGCATCTGCAGGGCAGTTCCCATGTCCAATAATTCATGACATATTTCCAAATAACTGGGAGAGTTTTGATACTCCCAACAGATAGAAATGATGTTTGAGATAGACGTAATCACTTATTTGATTATCATGTATTATATACACATATCAAATTATAGTGCTATAGCCCATGTATGTCTCTAAATATCATATATTAGTTAAAGTAGTTGTAAGGGACCTTTGAATCTGAAATCTCAAGAGACTCATGTTTTAAATGCTTGGTCTTCAGTTAACGACGTTATGAGAAGTTCTGAACTTCGGGGGATGGGGCCAGCTTTGAAGGTTATATCCACCCTTTCCTTCCCACCTTGCCTCCTCTTCTTCCTGGTTCTGCTGCAATGGGAACGTCCTGCACCACACACTCCTGTTCTGAACTCTTCCTCTGTGTCTTGCCCATGGTATGATGGAACTGTGAGCCAAGTTCAATCTGTCAGGCGTTTGGCCACAGTGATGCAAAAGGCGCTGATAGAGGACCTCATAAATTGTGTCAAACTACCTTCAGATGGCTATTTAAACTTCCCTGAGGATACTATTGCAGAAATACATATATATTTTCATGATATTATTTTATTATTTAAAATAAATTTATATATCACACATATATATTCTTTGAAATATATTGATCAATATATCAATATATTACTATGTCAATATGTATATTGATATATATCAAAGAATATATATCTCTATACACACACACACACATATATATCTGATATATATATCAAAGAGAACGAATTGCTCAAATAAGGGTTAACTTTTCCTCTAGCTAAGATTTATTGGGTGACTGTGTGTACCACATGTACTAAGTGCTTTACTTGGGTTATTTAAACTCTTTATAAGATTAAACATCCTCACAACACCCAGTGAGGTATAGGTATTATCTCTACCATATAGATGAGAAAACACACAGTCAACAAATTTGAAACTAGCCACGTTGATGCAGTGACCCAACTCTAAACCACAGTATAAAGTCTCTGAAAAAGCCTGAAGAGGTGGATATAGCATCTCTATGATGTGATGTAGCAGGTGAGCTGGGCACAGGGCTGCGTGCCTGCAATTCCAGTACTAGACAGGTGGAGTCAGAACGATGAGAAGTTGAAAGTCTTCCTTGGCTGCACAGCACAGCAAGTTCAAGGACAGCCTGGACTACAGGAGAACTTGACTCAAAACTAAAAATATACCTGTATGCACACGTACACAGATAGGTACAGAGGTTTTTGTGGGTTTAAGCTGTGAGAGGTCTGCACTGTTCTGTGTGGCTAAAGTGCTGTCTACACATTGTTTTCTAAAGGTGTCTGTGCAGCCAGGGGAGATGGTTTCATGGCACACAGCAGTGGCCACTGCACTGTTACATGAGGAGCGGGCCTGCTTTTCATCCCAGCCACCCTTGGCTGTGTCCCGCTGCCTCTCTCCAATTTCAAAATGGTGGGCATACCATTTCTGCTAGCTCTGGGGCCTCCAGGTAGGAGCCACATTCAGCATTTTAACTCTGAGAATGAGCTTTTTAACTGAGTTACAGTCGAATCTGCCACGCAGAGCAGTGCGCAGCCTGGAAACATCTCTGTGTATGGCTGGGGAAATCCGCCATGTTTTCCCGCCTGTGCATGCCTAGCAGACCTGATCATGCTGCCTGCCCGGGCAGGTGCCAAATCACAGGCATGGTCTCAGTTACTTTGTTCCCGACCCCGAGTGGGCACACAAACATCCGGGCCCACAAAAGTCATTGAAATGCTTCATAGCCAGAGTTCATGCTGGTGGCACAGCCCAGGAAGTCCTGTTTTAAAACCGCGTGGCTTTTTTTTTTTAACAGCTGAATCAGGAAAATCTCTCTTAAAGGAGCTATGGCACGCCGCCAGCTGTGCTAAACTCTATATTTGTGTCTAGAATTCCTTTTTAAGCCCTCTCAGGTTTTATATGGAGTTAGTTGGCCACGTTGGGCAGCCAATTTGTAGTAAGAGGCGTGGGCGGGCCACAGTCCCAGCCGCCTGGCTCCCGGTCGCACGGCTATCTTATACCCGAAATAATTACACAGAAACTGTATTCATTTAAAACACTGCCTGGCCCGTTATATCTAGCCTCTTCTTGGCTAACTCTCACATCTTGCTTTAACCCATATCTAGTAATCTGTGTATCACTATGGGGTCATGGCTTACCAGGAAGATTCTAACCTATGTCCATCTCAGGCTGGAGATTCATTGCGTCTGCTACACTGCCTTCTTCCCAGAATTCTGTTCTGTCTACTCCGCCCACCTAAGGGCTGCCCTATGAAAAGGCCAAAGCAGTCTCTTTATTTAACCAATGAAAGCAATACAAATACAGAAGGACCTCCTACACCAGTGCACACTGACTTAGTCTGTTTCTGGCTCTTCAACCAGAATTTCTGATTATCATGTTAGTAAGTTGATCATAAAGGGATGAGTTTAAGATTCTATTGTCAGGTCTGAATACCTGCATCTAATGTCTGATGGTCTGGGCATAGGCCAGCCTGAACTTATATTTTCAGGAACAAAACAGAAACTAGTCAGGCGAGAACCTCGACTTGAGTCAAGTATCATTCATTAATCTACTTTTATGTGGCCTAGAACTGATTTCACATTCTGGGGACTCAGATTAGTAACATCCAGCCCCATAGGAGATCCTGGACATGGGTGGGATAAAGCTGTAACAGTTATAAACAAGAAGGCAGAAGGCACTCCAGGAGGACCTTGCTTAAGACAAGTCACACAGATGCAGGTAAAGATGTTTCAGGAGCTCAGGTGGGGGTAAGCTGTTCCAAGTAGTTTGGTGGCAGCTACAGAGAGGTCTGTGGGCCACAGCTCACATGTGAGGGTGCGGCCTTAGATGAGGCTGGTGAATTGAATAAAGACCATGTCACGCCATTTAGGGGACTTTGAACTTAAGTGTGGAGAACATAGAAAACCATGACTTCACATACGGTAGCAACACGGCTCGATTGGCTTTAACTAAGGTCCTGTATTAAAGTGATGAGTGACTTAGAGATGGAGTACTAGCGGACTCAGATGATGGTAGGGGTGCTAATTCATTATTGGAATGATTCATGTGATGAGCCCCGATCAAAGCCCATTAGAAGTGAGTGTTGAAGAGATGAGGACAAGATTCCCCACAATGACACCCTTGTCTGAGCATCAGGAACACTGGACTCAGGCCAGGGAGACAGTGATTTACTTCTGGTTCTCCTACTAATGAGCTGATCTCTCTGTCTCTGAGTCTTCCCCAAATGGGGATGCCCCCCTGTCCAGCTTGTGTCCTAGCACCAGTGAGGCCATGTGTGCAAAAGCATTCAAGGAAGCTCTCTGGAGTCAGCTGGACTGGGTGAGAAGAAGCCTGGTCCTGCAATGAGGCCTATGGCTAGCTCAGACTGCCGCAGAATTATGTAAGAGACCAAGGCAGTGGGGGAAGGTAAGAGTCTGCTCACATTTCAGAGAATTAGCTCCAGTTTTTATTTCCTTAGTTCTTTGAGGCTTCTACTCTGAAGATCTCAGTTCCCCCAAGTCATGCTCTACATTTGCTTGCTTATTATACATCTTCAGGGCCAAGGCCAATACCACAGGATCTGGGCGCTGTCGCGAGTGATAAAAATAAGCTTGAGAAGCAGACAGCTCCAGCAGCAGCAGCAGCAGCTCCCAAGGCTCAGGCCCCGAAAGCGCCCAGAACTCCACATCAAGAGAGGACTCGAGTCCTCGATCCCTCAGTTTACCTTATGCCCAGAGTTGAGTGTCTCAAGGCCTCAGTCCCAGACACAGGTGTGAGGTGAACTGGAGGCGGAAAGGATGCCTATGAGCTAGGGGAGAGGCTCCGCATGGACCACGGGGTTGGACTTGCCCCTGGGTAGGGAACTTTGAAAAGGTGCCCACGGCTATAGCCCATGGCATACACTTTTTAAATACCCCAAAGAAGTGTTCTCGGATTGCAGGAATAATAGACAAACCTATACCCTGGATTCTGAAGTCATAGCTGACCTCAAGATCTACTCTGTGTAGACCATGAAAACCACTGAGCTCGTCTGAGCTAGTTTCCTTCACTGAAAAGTGGGAATAAGCTGGCTTACATTGTATGACAAAAGTATGGGGACAGTGGGAGGGAAAGATGGATTGGAACAATGTATGATGACATTCGTGTATGATAGTATGTAAGTATTTGAATAGGTAGTAGAGTAATCATTTTCCTTGTTGGCTCTGACTAGGCATCTGATATAAAATCAGCTCGAGGAAGGTTCACGGTTGGAGGTGATGCGGTCTGCCGTGGTGGTGAAGTCTTGGCAGCAGTCTGCAGTCAAGGAGAGAGCAATGGATGCTGGTGCTCAGCTTGTGTTCTCCTTTTTACTCAGCTCAGAGCCACAGGCTGGGTCTTCCCTCCCCAGCTGGCACAGTCTAGGACTACCAGTCCTACATACCTATTGGTTTTCTTCCATGGTGATTCTAAGTCACCATGATACGTTGATAGACAAGCTTAGCCACCACAGGCACGTTGTTGACAGCCAAGCTTAGCCACCACAGGTAGTGTAGCTAAATGGAAAACTGTTAGGAAAGGTTTGGCAAAAGCAGAGACAGAATGAGCACACTTACAAAGAAGCTCGCCCACCCTTCATGTGTTTGGGCCAGAGGCTGACATCCTCATTGAGCCGGGTGAGCTGGGAGACAGTTCGGCACACTCCTGGATGACAGCGGTGTGTGTTGCAGAGCAGTGTGTTGGGCTGGAAGTGAGCTTTCTCTCTTTAGTGCTCAAAGGCAAGAAGATCCCCTTTCCCGGGAAGGGGGCGAGGGCAACCTACATATTTTAAGCTCTCCATGTATCAGCTCCAAATATAAGTTATGTCACTTTATTATCTTGTGACAGAGCAAGGATTACGGCTCAGACACAGGAGCTGCTCAGATGCAGGTGTCCTATGTTCTGCTCTGGAAAGAATGGCCTGGTGGTTTAAGGTCCAGCACATTGCGGTGTTTGTTCTTTCCACCCTGTGGTTTCTACCTGAAATGTTTATACTTGAATTAATGAATTATATTCATCTTACATTTGTGTCAAAATTCCATGTCCTAGTTGACTCACTCAGCAACAGATTCAGGGGTTAAATGATCAGGACCCGTGGGTCTAGGGCATCTGGCTACTGTTCCTTGGTCACATTTGAGGCTGCAGGCTTTATGCAGGTAAGGATGCTTTTCTTATACAGGTATCACTACTTGACATTCTCAGATTATCCCGCTTTTAAAAGAAATTTCATCTTGGAGAGAAGGATTGGGTTCTTAATTTATATTTTGAAAACTGCGTCAGTTCCAAACTCTTATCTCCAGTGGTCAAAAAGAAAGTGAGGAAAATGTAAATGAATACAGTAAACCTTGGATAGCATACAGTTCTCTCTCTTTGTCCGTGGGACATTGACTTCAGGATCCTCCTAAAGACGTCAAAGTCCGAAGATATTCAAGTACCTTATGTAAAATGGCACCATATATACATGTAACCTTTCTTTCTTTTTTCTTTAGATTTATTTATTAAGTATACAGTGGTCTGCCTACATGCATGCCAGAAGAGGGCACCAGATGTCATTACAAGTGGTTGTAAACCACCACGTGGTTGCTGGGAATTGAACTCAGGACCTTTGGAAGAGCAGGCAGTGCTCTTAACCACTGAGCCATCTCTCCAGCCCGTAACCTGTCCTTTCTATGTCTATTAAATACTCTCTCCTTTTAGAAAAAATTGTAAGTGTATTCTGTTTTTGTGTGTATTTGTGTGAGTGCATGTGTGTACACCATGGTTTGAGTGCAGAGGTCAGAGATCTTCTACCTTCTTTGAGACAGGTCTGTCTTTTGTTGTTTGCCACTGTGTGGATGGGAGATGTGTGCTACTGTGCCCAGCTTTTCATGGGATGATATATTTTTCCCCTATGAATGTAATAATTTCTTTGTTTAATTTATTTTATTTAATTAATTAATTTCCCCAACCCAATCACAATTTTCCCTCCCTCCTCTCCTCCTAGTTCCCCTCCTCCTCTCCTCCCTTCCATTCCATCTTCTTTCTTTTTTTAAAAAAAAAGTTTTAAATTGATTTTTATTGAGCTATACATTTTCCTCTGCTCCCCTCCCTGCCTCTTCCCTCCCCACTTCAACCCTCTCCCAAGGTCCCCATGCTTCCAATTTACTCAGAAGATCTTGTCTTTTTATACTTTCCATGTAGATTGGATCTATGTAGGTCTCTCTTAGTGTCCTCATTGTTGTCTAAGTTCTCTGGGATTGTGGTTTTTCAGAAAAGTAGAGGCCTCCTATGTATATCAGCCAGCCATGGCATGTCAAGTTGCAGCAAGACTAGGCACCTCCTCTCCTATTAACAGTGGAAGAGCCAACCTAGTAGGAGAAAGGATCCCAAAAGCAGGTGATGGAGTCAGAGATAGCCCCTGCTCTTGCTGTTAGGAGTTCCACAAGAAGACCAAGCTATATAACTAACATATGTTCAGGGGCCCGAGGTCAGTCCCATATACGTACTCTGGTTGGTAGTTCAGACTCTGTGAACCCCTGTGAGGCCAGGTTAGTTGACTCTGTGGGTCCTCTTGTGGTATCCCTGGTCCTCTGGCTCCCATAATCCTTCCTTCCCCCATCCCACAGGATTTTCTGAGGTCCTCCTAATGTTTGTCTGTGTCTCTGCATCTGTTTCCATCAGTTGCTGGGTGAATCCTCTCTGATGACAATTGGGGTAGGCAAATGATCTATGAGTATAGCAGAATATCATTAGGAATCGTTTCATTGACCTTTTTCCCCCTTTTTTGTCAGTCATTTTTGGTTATGTCCTAGGTCTCTGGGTTGTCCAGCCTCTGGATCCTGGCCCTCGAAGCTGTGTAGGGGTGGGCTCCCTTCCATAGTATGGGTCTCAAGCTGAACTAATCATTGGTTGGCCATTCTCATAATTTCCCTGCCACCTTTGACCCAGCATATCTTGTAGGCAGGGCAAATTGTAGGTCAGAGGTTATATGGCTGGGCTGGGGTCCCAGTCCCTCTGCTGGAAGTCTTGCCTGGTTACAGGAGATGATCATTCAGTCTCCATATTTCCCATTGCAAGGAGTCTTAGCTAGGGTCATCCTCATAGCCAAATGGGAGTTTCCATTGCACTACTTTTCCAGCTCATCCCAGAGGGGCCCCTGCTTCCAGTTTCCTTACTAGTACTCTCTCTCTCTCTCTCTCTCTCTCTCTCTCTTTCTCTCTCTCTTTCACCTCCTCCTCCTCCTCCCACCTGACCCCTCCTCCTTCCTGTTCCCATGCCTACCTTCCCATCTACCTGTGATGTCTATTCCAATTTCCCCTTCACAGTGAGATTCATAGGCCCCTGCCTTGGGTCTTTCTTGTTACTTAGCTTCTTTGGGTCTGTGGCTTGTAGCATAGCTATCCTCTACTTTATGGCTAATATCCACCTATATGTGAGTATATGCCATGTTTGTCTTTCTGGGTCTGGGTCACCTCATTCAAGATGATCTTTTCTAGTACCATCCCTTTGCCAGCAAATTTGATGATGTCATTGTTTTTAAAAGCTGAGTAATATCTCGTTGTGTAAATGTACCACATTTTCTTTATCCATTCTTCAGCTGATGGACATCTAAGTTGCTTCTAGTTTCTGGAGATTACAAATAAAGCAGCTGTGATCATAGTTGAGCAAGTGACCTTGTGGTATGGTAGCGCATGCTTTGGGTATATGCCCAGGAGTGGTATAGCTGGGTCTTGAGGTAGGTTGATTTGCAATTTTCTGAGAAACTGCCATATAAATTTTTAAAGTGGCTATACAAGTTTACACTCCCACCAGCAATGGAGGTGTGTTCCCCTTGCTCCACATCCTCTCCAACAGTGTCTCTTGTGTTTTTAATTTTAGTCATTCTGACAGGGGTAAGATGTAATCTCAGAGTCATTTTGATTTGCATTTTCCTCATGGCTAAGGATGTTGAGCATTTCTTTAAGTGCTTCTTGGCCATTTGAGATTCCTCTGCTGAGAATTCTCTGTTTAGATCTGTACCGCATTTTTAAATTGGATTATTTTGTTGATGTCTAGTTTCTTGAGTTCTTTATATATTTTGGAAATCAGCCCTCTATCAGATGTGGGGTTGGGGAAGATCTTTTCCCATTCTGTAGGCTGCTGTTTTGTCCTTTTGATGGTGTCCTTTGTCTTACAGAAGCTTTTCAGTTTCACAAGGTCCCATTCATTAATTGCACATCACAGTGTCTGCGTGATTGGGAGTCTTTTTTATCAGGTTCCATGTATCTGGCTCCATGTGGGTCAGTTTGCACTCTTCTCCGTGCTGACATCCAGGTAGAGCAGCGCCATTTGTTGCTTTCTTTTTTCCTTTGTGTATTTCTGGCTTCTTTATCAAACATCAGGTGTCCATAGGTATGTGAATTTACATCTGGGCCTTTGATTGAGTTCTGTTGACCAGCATATCTGTTTTTATGTTAAACCATGTGGTTTTTACTACTACAACTCTACAGTATAGCTTGAAACCAGAGATGGTAACACCTCCAGATGTTCTTTTATTGTATAGTATTGTTTTAGCCATTCTGTGTTTGTTGTTGTTTGTCCATATGAAGTTGAGCATTGTTCTTTGAAGTTCTGTAAAGAATTGTGTTGGAATTTTGATGAGAATGACATTGAATCTGTGTATTGCTTTTGTTAAGATGTTAACCCTACTAATCCATGAGCATGGGAGATCTTTCAATCTTCTGATAAGTTCTTCAATTTCTTTCTTCAAAGACTTGAAGTTCTTGCCATACAGGTCTTTTACTTGCTTGGTTAGAGTTACACCAAGATATTTGATATTATTTGTGGCTATTGTGAAGGATCTTATTTCTGTAATTTCTTTCTCAGCCCCTTTATCTTGTACGTATAGGAGGGCTACTGCTTTGTTGTTTTGAGTTAATTTTGTAATCCAGCCACTTTGATGAAGGTGTTTATCAGCCTTAGGAGTATGGAATGGTGTTTTAAAACAGTCTAGAGTCACCTGGGAAGAGAGTCTCAGTGAGGAGCTAACTAAATTAGGCTGGCCTTTGGGCTTGCCTGTGGGGATTATCTTGATTATATTAGTTGAGGTGGCAAGGCATGCCCACTCTGGGGGTGGGGATCCTGGACTGGATAAAGTGAAGAAAGTGAGCTGAGCACAATTCATTATTCATGCGTCCCTTCCTCTTCATTCCGGGTTATGGACGTAATATGACCAGCTCCCTCAAGCTCCCACCACTGGGACTTCTGTGATGGGCTGGAACCTGGGACCGGGAGCTGAAATAAACCCTTTCCCACCCATGTTGCCTAGAATGTTTTTTATCACAGCAGCAGGAAATGAAACTAAGACTGGGGATTCCAACTCAAGTCTGCGTGTGTCGTCTCTCTCTGTGTTAAATCATGTGCGCATGTGTACGGTTTTTGTGCTCCTGGAGCCTGGTACCTCTGGGGCCATTTCCCCAGTCCTCCTTCAAACAGTCTCTAGATTTTACAATATTGTTTAAGCAATAATAACAGGAAGAAAAAGTATGCGTGTTCTGATAAGCTCAATTTTCAGGACGTTTTTGATCCATTAGTTGACTGGATTTGAAGATGTGCATAGAGAGGACCAACTATAAGTAACTATGTGGATCTTAAGAGAACTCCAAAATTGCGCTTGCTCTGTCCCTGCATAGCAGGTATGGGAGAAGCTCCTGTGACTGACAGGGTCCTTCAGGCTTGACCCAGATGTGGGTGACTTGTGAAAGTAACTGTCTAGATGCGGTTGTGGGCTGAACTCAGAGTGTAACCTAGGAAGTTTGTGGGAGTAAGGAGGGGAAGTACCTCCTAAGAGAGGCCTCCCAGGAGAATATGAGATTAGTTGAGGTTCAGTGAATCCCTTTGTTGCTTACTGGAGAGGCATATTTGGAGGGATAAACCCTTCATGTAGAGCTGAGCATCCCAGCCTCGTTGCCATAGTAACAGTATTCAAACAGACTCAAAACCCAAAAAACACCAGGTCTGAGGGATTCTGTTGAAGCCCTGGTTGTTCCACAGAGGTCCTGGCTATTGTATTCTACCCAGCAATGGGACAAGGGCTTTCAATAGCTTCCTTCCTCTCTTTAGCCATGGGGCCACTGCTTTGTGTTTTTTCTTTTTCATTCTCCCTGGACTGAAGTGGCCTCTTAAAGTGGGTACCTCCCTGCAGACAAAGCTAATCGGTATTTAAAGAAGCATCTTCGTCAGACCCTTTTTCTTTCTTGGCTTTCTGGAACGTAGCAGACTCTCCAAAGACAGCCATCTTCTCCCCATTCCAGTCAGAACATGAATCTGTTTGCAGTAAGCACTCCCCTTGCCCTGTTTCCTGGCCTATGTTACCTCGGACATGGCTATCCTTTCTACCTCATGGAGGAAGGGGTAAAAGAGCCCTTACATAGAAGCTAACTTGTGGGATCTAGTCATTTGTCATGGTCACTTGGCTCACCTGGCTTCTTAAAACAGAACTCAAGTTTCAATGACATGATAAGAGACAGTTGCTCCTTCCAGTTGACTTTATTGCTTCTGGTACCATCAACATCTCTAATAGTCTGCTTTCTAGACCTTGACCTGCTTTAATTCAAGAACTCCTGAGCCTTGAGATACTGGATTGTCAATAGTGGGGTGATGAGGCATGTTTATATTTTGTCATTACCCTTGGCCCCAGATACCTTCCCGATCAGTAGTGTTCCATGGCATGCCATAGCATGCTATAAGCGCTCCCAGTCCTCTTTGCTCCGTATCAGTGTGTGTGCCATCTGCCATTCCAGAGCTGCATTCTGGGAGCCAACTGAATCTGTGTTAGACATGATCCTGCCTTAAGACACTTGCACCCCAGTGATGAAGTGGCTCTAGAATGTAAACTCCTCCCAGGAGGGTCCTTTGTTCCTTGTTTTGTTAAGGAATCCCCTGTGCTTAGCACAGTCACTGGCGTTTAAATATTTAATCAAAATGTATTGAGCATATGAATGAGCATATACAGTGTCCACAGAGAAGGTCAGGTGGGGAGGAGGCCATGGAGTAGGGAAGCTTCTGGGAGGTGAAATACTGGTGCGGGAAATCAACAGGGCAACTAGAATTGCTCGATGCTTGGGAATTTGTTGAGACTTTCAGTGTTGCGCTTGCAGCCTTACCTTCGAAAACATTTCCTGTTTGAAAATAACAGTGTATATATTTTAATCATCAAACGCAGGTTCTATAAATGTGTGTGAGATCAAGCTTTTCTGCCCATCATAACAAATTTGTGTTTTCACCTAATATTGTGAGACTGAGTTAAACTGAGCAGGATTAGGCTGATTCTGAGCTATTGTTTTGGGACTACAGTTGCTGACACACTGTTCCTAAAATCAATGCCAGTTTAGATTTTTATTTCAGTTGGCTTATCATGTAGAGAATCTCTTTCCTGATTAACTACTTATTAAAGCCTATTTTATCTAATATTAACTTAGCTCTTTGATGGGTAGTTTTTGCCCTACATATTTTCACAGTCATTTCTTTTAAATGTCTTTAAGTGTTTTAGCCTCATCTTGTGAAGAATATATAGCGCAGTATTAATATATATTATAAATAAAACGTATATAGTTTGTCTTTTAACTGGTGAATATGGTCTATTTTTGTGATTTGTGATATAGTTGGAGTAGGTGTGACAAGAGTGTGTGAATATGGAAGAATTGCTGATGACGTCACAGGAAACAATCTATCATAACCTTGTACCAGAAGGTTCCAAAAATTTAAGTTCTCTTGTCATTGCCTGATCAATATTTAGATTATCTACATGTTTTAGCTCTTGATACAACCTAGAATCACTAGAAAAGAGTCTCAACTGAGCAGTTATCTAGATCAGGTTGCTCCGTAGTCATGTCTTTTTGAAAGATTGCTTTGATTATTTATTGACCCAGCCCATTGTGGGCAGCATCATTCCCAAGGCTGAGTCCTACACTGTACAAGAGTCTTGCGAGGCAGCAAACAGACAGCATGGATGCCTTTCTTTTCTTTTGTTCTTAGCTGTGGAAGTGATGTGAGTGGTTGCCTGACTTCCTACCTTGACTTTCCCAAAATGTTGGACTGTGAGCTGGAATTGTAAGCTAAGATAAACTTCTCCCCAAGTTTGCTTTCGATCAGGACATTTTTCCCACAGCAACAGAAAAGTAACTAAACCCAATGACTTAACTGATTTCTATCTTAGGAGCTTTGGAGAAGCAATGTTATATCCTCCTGATGATGCTTCAATCTCCCTGACCCGTAGCATTCTGTTCTGTTCTTTTCTATTCTATTTATTCTTTTTCAAAACAATCTTTTTTATTTTACATACCAATCCCAGTTCTGCCTCTCTTCCCTCCTCCTACTCCTCCCACCTTTTCCCCAACCCCATGCCCCATCTACACCTCAGAAAGGGTGAGGCCTCCCATGGGGAGTCCGCACAGCCTGTTACATCATGTTGAGGCAGGACCAAGGCCCTCCCTGATGCATCTAGGCTGAGCCTAGACCTGTAGCATTCTAGCATACTAGGTGGTATTTAACAACAGGAGTGAGGAGGTTGCAGGAGGTTAACAAAGGAGTGTGTAGGTGGAAAGGAAACTGGCAGGAGGTGGCGCTGACTCACTGAAGGCACATGAGTAGAGAGAGAGGTGAGAAATAGGGTGGACAGAGCAGCAGGTCTAATCGTGGGTCTTTAAGAGCCCAATCAGGAGGCAGAGAGAGGTGGGGGAAGGGGGATAGAAAAGAAATGGTTGAAGATACGAAGCAGAAAGAGCTAAGCTGTTATTTAGCTTCTTTTGAGTAAATGGCAGGAGAGAGATTTACAGAAATGTTTGTATGCGATACATCTTAGAAATATGTACACATCTCTGCTAGATTACTAGTGTAAAGATAGCATCATGGTTTTAAATGTAAATTAATTTCACGTTCCCTTACTTGCCATTTAGCAAACATTAATTAAGCCAACAGGATTTTTTTTTTCCTGCTCTTTCTTAGCATTTAGAACTTCCAATGCCATCAGGTCCGTGCCATTTAAGGAAGAAGATGTCCTGTAGTGTCCCTGACAAGTCCTGCCTAGGATCCTTTTGAATTTGTTTTAAGAATCCACCATCCTAAATGGGAAGCAGCTACCTTGGCCCAGAGATCTGATAACGTGAAGAGTCTTATTCTGTTGATATCTGCCTGCATGTGACTGGTTCTCTCTTACCTGTAATCAGTTGTATTGTGGCTCTGTCACATGAGTGATGTCTCTACCATGTGTCCTTATGCTGGAAGACTCTGGATCTTTCAAGCACCTGGGTCTGGTTCAGACTAGTTTTTACAGATTTTCTTGTTCTCTTTGTTATTTTCTGTGTATCCCAACTAGAGCAATTGAACCATGAATAGAAATTGAATTGTTAGATTTGTTGGAGAGGTTTGTCTAATAAATCTATCATGTGTAAATGGTTCTTGATTTTACAGTGATTTGACTTAGGAACTTTTGACTTTACTATTATGTAAAAGGAATATATGTTTAGTTCAAATCATACCTAAATTTTTAGTGTTGATGTTTTGTAATTCCAACATGTGATGGTACCAAGAAGCAGCTTTACTTTTTGATGCTGATTTCTAAATGTTGGACCAGGCTTATGTTTTTAGGATAAATCTTTCATGATAATGAAGTGTTTTTATATTGTTGTGTTTAACTTGATATTATTTTGATATAATTTTATATGAAGGATATTAGCTTGTAGTTTCCTTTTTTATATTTCTAAACATTTATTTGTGTATTTGTGTGCACGTGTGTGCCATGGCACTCTTGTGGAAGTCAGAAGACAAGCTTTAAGAGTCAGTTTTCTCCTTCCACCATGTGAGTTCTGGGGATCAAACTTGAGTAAGTAGACTTGGCACCAGCCCCATAACCCGTGAAGCCAGCTCACCAGCCATGATCTTCCATTTCTTTATCCAATTTTCATATCAAGTAATGTTGCTCTCATGACATTTCTTTAGTTCATACTATATATTTAATGTTGTTTGACAGTTGATATTTTTAAAGAAATTTGTTCACTTTATCTGTTGCCAAATTGTGGTCATAGAGTCATTCATAATGTAGCAGGTACCCCACCCCTGCTCATGGCTACAGTTGCTGAATGTCCACAGTGAGTCCAAAAGTTTTAAATGAGGAATTAAGCTTAAGTCAGTGTTAAATGGTATACTCTTCTAAGTAGCATGATGAAATTTCATCCTTTCCAGCTCTGTCCTTTTGTCCAGAATATCCTTGCTCAATCCTGTCTGCCTACTAATCATTTAGTGAGCATTTCAATTATCTTGTACATATCATGTACATATAGTTATATTGGGGTGCTTGTGTCCAAGCAACCTATAATTTAGTTAAGGATGATCCTAAAATGTGAACATTGTTATATTTGTTCTGTTGTATTATTTGTTAGCAATTACTCTCTTATTGTGCCTAATTTGTAAATTAAGCTTTATCATAGAAGTACATATATAGGGAAAAAGTGTTTACAAAATTTGTTACTATTTGACATCCACTTGGGGTGAATAAGGGAAGAGCACTCTGTTTCTTCTGTATCTGTAGGATCTGTACTAGTGTCTCTTCTTTCATTCCTGTGATTTGTAGTTTCTGTTATCTCTGTTTTTCCTGACCACCGTGGCTACACACTCATCAACTTTATTGATCTTTTCATAAGTCAAACTTTTGGTTCCATTAATTTTCTTCATTTCTCCTTTCAATTTTATTGATTTCTGCCTTTATTATTTTCTTCCTCATGATGGATTTGGGGTTAGTTTGCCTTTTTTCCAAGTTTCCTAAAGTGAAAGCTTAGATCACTGATTTGATACAGGTATTTAATACTAAATTTAATTTAAAGATTTCTTTTTAGGCTCTTACAACCCTCACATTCAATATCATGTGTTTTCAAGTTCTTTCACTTCGAATTTCTTTTTGGAGACAAGTCTCATCATATAGCCCAGGCTGGCCTCATATTCATAACCCTCCTGCTTCAGCTTCTCAAGTGCTGGGTTACAGGTGTGCACCACTATGCCCAGTCAATCTCAAGTGCTGGGCTACAGGTGTGCACCACCATGACCAGTCAATCTAAAATGTTTCTAAGATCCCTTGTGGCTTCTTTTGAATTAGGGGTTCTTTAGAAGTATACTGTTTGATCTCTAACTATTTTAGGAACTTTTCATATAGGCTTTTGTTGACCCTGCTGACTTAATTTCATTTTTCTCAGAGGACATTAATGTGTTGGATCTCTTTTCTCTTTCTCTCTCTCTCTCTCTTCCTTCTTTCCTTCCTTCCTTCCTTCCTTCCTTCCTTCCTTCCTTCCTTCCTTTTTTTCTTTCTTTCTTTGGGATTCAGTTTGTTCAGTGGTCCAGAATCTGGATTAATTGATGAATGTTACATGTGTACTTGAGAAGAATGTGCATTTGGTGTTTGTGGACCAGGGATCTCGTCATTGGGTTGGAACAGTGGGCAGATCATCTGATGTTTCCCTGTTTCCTGTATACTTGGTTCATCACTGCTGAGCAGGAGTATTGGGTCCTTCATTGCAGCTGTGAATTTTTCTAGCTCTCCTTTTAGTTTTAAGGGTTTTGAATAAAGTATTTTGGAAATCTGTGTTAAGTGTTATTCTTTCTCCAGTGAACTGTCTTTATCCCTGGCAGTGTTCTTCCTTCTGAGCTCCTTTGTCTGGTGTCAGTGTAGCCCTTTCTGTCTTATTTAAATAGCACTTGCATTTATATCCCTCAAAGAAGCCTTTATTGTAGATAGCATATAATTGGGCCTTTCTTTTTTTCAAATCCCATTTAAATTAGTGTTAGACTATTTTTATTTGATATAATTATTAATATGATTGGGATAAAATGTCATCTATCTTCATTTGTTTAATCTTTCTTTGCTTTTATCTTCTTTTTCTACCTGATGTGATATTATTTGAGAGGGTTTTTTGTTTCACTTTGTCACCACCAGTTTTTATTATTTATACTTATTTAGAATGTATGGTTTGCTTTAGAATATCTGGTACTGTGCTGTTGTCCTCAAATGTTAGATTTTTTCCTCATTCTTTTGTTTCTCTGCTCTTCAGTGGAGAGTGGAGGCATTGGATGTGGACTTATCTCTGAGATCACTGATTTTGATTCCTTGGCTGTGTTGCGTGTGCTGGTTGATCTGCTGGAAATGATGTGTGGACTGCTGACTGCCTGGGTTGGGAGGTTTGGGGAGGTGGGGAGCAACAGTGAATATAGACTTTCTCTCTCAGGGATGAGGTTGCTCTGGAAGTTACCAAGGTGTTGGTTGCACAGCCCTGTGACGGTAGCAGGGAAACCCTACTTATTAGTATAGATTCCATGGTGTGTGAATTCCTTCCAGTAAGGTTGTTTGTATATTTATTTGTTTACTTTAAACTTTACATTTGGAGGCTACATTGGCCAAAAAAAAAAAAAAAGTAAAAAACTTAGTAGAAATCAGAAGGGAGAGACATCTTCCTGATGGTTCTGAGGAACTATGAACAGAAATAGTTTTGAAGGAAATATGACTACAATGGACAGTAATATGGAAATCTTTGACCCGGTCATTCACTGGGATCATTACTGGATAGTGCTAGTGTACAGTGACTCAGGTACACCAGGATAAAAGCAGAAAGGAGCTTGACTACCAGAGAAAGCTCAAAGCAGTGACATGACTTGGGAGGATTTTATCTGTTAAGTCCAATAACTATAAATCATATTTTATCAGAATTAAAACCCAATGAGTTTTAAAGACACCTTACAACTTGATAGAGCCATTTTCCAACACCTATAATCTTGTGCTTCACTGTATCGACGATACGGCTGGCTCTGGGAGGCGCTCTGGTGTTAGCCGTCTGGGAGCAGATGTGGTTTTCCCGTGTCTCGAGTTGTGAGCTTGTCAGTGCACTGACTGTTCAGAGAGCAGCGCATCATTACCCTAAGACAGAAGACTCCTCTCTGTGAATCAAGTCGAGACCTAAATTAGCTCCTTAAAATTTACCCCTTTCCTTCATTTCTTAACTCTTGGGCCTTCAAAACCCTTTCCAGGTGCTTTAGGTCATTTGTCTGCCATGGGCATGTGCGAATACCTTTCTCCCTCTCAGAGTGTAACTGAGACTTTGTAGATAGGCAAAGCAGTAATTGTAAAATATCTCCTGTGGCTTGCTCCCATAGCTCCACACTTTCTGGATGGGTGGTTTTCAGATTCAGTGCACCAGAGTCATAGGACAGCTTGTTGATGCACAGGCTCTACCATAAGAGTTTCAGTTAAGTGGCTCTGAATTGGACCCAGGAATCTTGAAGTCTAACAAGTTCCTACCCAGCGATGCTAACTGGGAACTGACCACAGTCTGAGCACCATCGAGGTGGAATAGCTTCTCCGCTGATACGCCAGCTGCACCCTCTTCTCTATGTATATAGAAATCAAAGTCGGGATAGGCATGTTTTCTTTCCTTGGGCATGTTGGTAGCTCAGCTTTCTGTCCAGCCAGTGATGCCTGACAGGATCCTTCCTCCTCAGACAGACAATATGTACTTTACCACCAGCAGATGGATATGGCAGAAACCTGGCACCTTGTTCCTCAGTGCTCCCCGGAGCAGACATTCTTGTGGTCACTGCCGTCAACTCCTAGTGAAGGTTTAATTGGTACTTAAGAGTGGTGTTAGAAGAGGTCCACTAATTACTGATTCCTTTTCCAGTGCTGCTTCGCAGGATGCTATTAGCATCTTAGCAAAGTGTTCTTTCTAATGAATGTTCTGTTTAATGTAGGTAATTGGATCCCCTTCCCTTTGTCCTCAGTTCATTAAGAAAGCCCATCCCACCGCACATTCAATGCCCTCTGACGTCTTTGATCACCACCTTCTCCTCTCTTCCCACCCCCAGGATGGATGGTGATAGCCATACAGTTTTCTTTTGAGAACCATGAGGTTTGTATTAGCTTCTGGACCTCTGCCCCAGTACTGAAGCAATGGCCTTTGAAAACCCGTGCTTTTGTATTTTGATGCTTTCTTAAAACAGATGCTGATTTTAAAAGAGACCACCTGGTAAATACTTCTTTCTAAAAGTCCAGTGGTTTTCAGTCCACTGAAGCTCACTCTTGTCCTGTAGAGAGGCCTTTAGGAATTCACACTGGACGGCCTGTTTCTCCATTCCTCTCACCCTCTTTGTAGCAGGAGAATTATGTGATTCCCCCTTTTTTTCTTTGTTCCCAAATATTAGGAAACTCAGGAATAGATGGAATTCTTAGTAGAGTTGAAAGATTAGCGTAGGATGAGCTTTTCTACAATTATCTTCAAATAATCAGTAGCTTTATTTCATGTTTTCTTGTGACTTCAAGTCCTTTGAAAACAGAAATGTGAAATGTCCATGGAACAGGAAGTTATGATTATGGGATGATGTGGGAATGGCAGAGCATCCAGGAGCCTGGTCCACACAGTGTTTGGGGTGGTGGTCCTGAGGATAGACGGGAGGAATGGTGTGCTTAGAGGCATCTCCAGCTGTCAGATCATGCAAAATGACTAGCGAGGGTGAGACCAGTTCTGCATGTCCTGGAAGAGGATCTAAGGTCGGGGAACTAAGAGTTCTTAAACAGCAGATGAGCCGGGCTCCACCTTTGTCTTTAAGGTCAAGGACTGTCTGACTTAATGCACGAGAGAAGCAGAAATACCCATCCTGACTCTTGGTCCTGTGGTCAAACAGCGCAAGGCTGGTGCTTCCCATCACATGGGCAGAGCATCTAGCCAGGAGACTGAAATCGGCTAAGAAGTCCACCCATCCATCACATTCCTCTAAGATCCCAGTTAGTCCCCTTTCCTCTTTAGAGAGTGAGTGCCTCAGAGTGGGAAGAAAACCAGCACACTAGTGAAGGAGCCCTCTGGGCCTCCCGTGTGCTCTATTAAGGGATGTTGGAAGGACCCTTCGCTCTGTGACTTCCTGGCTGGTGTGCTATGGCGAGGGCTCATTTTCCTTTAGGTTTGCCTTCCATAAAGTAGCAAGCCTCAGGAAAGACAGAAACACGTTACCAACGGCAAAGCCTAAGACTCTGGGAGAAATGGATTCCCCAAAGCTATTAGTTCCCCTCTTAATGTAAAACTTGCCTCCAGAGGGAGCAAAAGTCTCTGCAGAAAGGAGAAGGGAGACTCTTAGTGCCCGAGTGGTAGACTCGGTGGGCTGCACTAACATGAATTCTAGAGAAACAAAGGATACAGGCCCAGCCCGCCTGAGGGCCACTTGTCTCTAGGCCATTCTTTTTCCACAGTGTGTTTTCTTTTAGCTCCGTCAGCCCTTCTATCTATGGCAGTGTCACCCAAACTTGGCCCCTGATTACCCAGGCAACTTCTCCAGAAGTTGCTTTCGCTGCCTCTTGCCTGCATGGAGGCTGCTCCCAAAGCCCTTCTCCCACACTCCTGCCAGACCCTCTTTCCAGATCCTTCAACCTGACCAGAACACTGCCATCAGTCTTCCTTGGCGAGGAAGGCATCTCGTTCTGGCTCCTCTTGGGACTGTTGTTTCTGAGCTCCTTGCTTCTTGTCACCCGGGAGACTCTTGAGAAGGATACGGCTCCTAGCTGCTCTCACGCTTGGATGTGTTTGGCTCTGGTTTATTTGTGTTTCCTTTCTCCTCCTCTTCTCTATCCCACTCAGGTGGCTTGTGTTGTCTGCCTGTACTGCAGACAGCACAGCTCCTGGGGCTCGCAGGGCAGGTCCCTTCCTGGCCCTCCAGCCCAGTTACCACAACAGACCACAGGGAAGACGCTGGTGAGTCAGCAGGGCTTAAGTTCTGCTGCTGACCATTCTGCCTCAGGAGCCAAGAGAGCCACAGAGGGGGATTGCATCTTCATGGTTCTCCAGAAGACCCTTTATGTGACAGGCTGCTTGGTCAGCTCCCTGGGCAGGTACGTGTTGGCCTTGGTTTAGCCGGTAGAATGCTAGACCTGGTGAGTCTTTGGGAACTGTCATTGAGACTAGGCAGAAACAAGTTTAAAGGCCTGCAGGGACAGGGTGAGGTGGGTTAGGAGGGCGGGGCTTCTAGCTTCTGCTGGAGACTGTTCAGGCTTGAGTCCTGAAACTCCGCCTCCTGCCTTGCGAGGGAGCCCCTCTGATGAACTCTGCCTGCTTTTGAGTTCTCCCTGGCTTCTGTAGGAAGTAGACCTCCTTGGTTTGGGGGCTACAGTAGGGCCCTGTTACTGAGCCCGTCACCACAGCTGGTTCTGTGGGGCCGAGCTGCTCCAGGTCTTGCCTGGGAGCTCCCACAGGCATGACTTTGCAAATGTGCTGGCCTTCTGTTTAGGGAGAAGGCTCTTGTAGTAACAGACGCAGAGAATGCCTGTTGAGTGCAGAGGGTGCCTTTTGTGGGCAATCGTATAATAGTAAATATTCTCAGGTTTCAAAACTGTGGGTCACCCTTTGGTATTTTGTGGGCATAACTTGTATCATGTACATGTTTTACTCTCTGTCCTTTTCACTTGTGGGGGAAATAACATTAATGATGACAATTACGTCTGCCTTCTTTACCCTTCACCCGAGGGTCCACCTTATTTTTACGACAGGATCTCTCACAGAGCCTGTAGCTCTGCATTTTGGCTGGACTAGCTGGCCAGCGTGCCCCAGGGATCCTCCTGTCTCCGCTTTCCAGAGCCGGGATTGCTGTGCACACCACTGGGCCTTGGTGTGATGTGGGTGCTGAGGTTTGAACTCAGGTCCTCAGGTTTATATAGCAAGCCCTTTACTGACTGCACTCCCTCCCCTGCTCTCATTAGCAATCATGTGGTCTTTGGGAAGCTTAGAAAGTCATGTCTTCATCTAGGGCCAGAAATGACTCAGATCCCATTCCTTTGACCTACAGTTTCAGTTCCTGGTTTTACAAACCGCTTATTGTGCGGAAGGGGTTCATCCTCAGTGTCCTTCAATGGGCTCTCATACTTAACAATGATAGCACATCAAACCACAGTCGAATATGCTTCATTGTCAATTCTCTTCCTTGTGAAAGCACACGTCTTTTCTGGGACGTTGTTTCTTGCTAACTCGTATTCAGAAGTGGAGTTTAGTCATCTCTCTACGAGGTAGGCATTTTCTTTGAACCCTGTCATAAAGCATTAATGTGCTCCTTTGTGTGCTTCACATAGCCTTGCTCTTTTGCATTGCTCCTTACAGGGAAGTTCATGATTCCAGTGGATTATTTGTCTATAGGTGGTCCTCGTAGTAAATGGCTTTCTCTTGGGGCTGTGTCTCAGAAATCTGCTTAGGGCCCTTATCAATAGTGTAACCATCCCTATGAGAAACTGAATCCTCTTTTCCAAAAAAAGAGTATAAATAAAAACAACACAACCTGACACTTATTTGTACATTCAATGAGTCTTTCTTACGTGATAAGAGGGTCAGAATTCCTGTTCTGATGAACTTTTTATTTTAGTGGGAGAAGCAGGCAGCAGCTTTAAAGTACAGTGGAGAACAGAGCAGTAGAACAAGGCCAAGAGGAGAGAGAGAGAGAGAGAGAGAGAGAGAGAGAGAGAGAGAGAGAGAGAGAGAGAGCGCAAGAGAACGTATGTTTGTTTTATGTAGGATGGCCAAGTAGAACACCGTTTCTGTGGAAGGTGACACAGAAGCAAAGAGAATGAAGTAAAACCTTGGATCTTAGGCGATCTGGACTGAGAACTCTATTCAAGCAAAGAACTTGGCAATTGTGAGAACAATGGTGCTGGAATCAATTAGTGTGGGTGGAGGAGCAGCAAGTTGGCCAGCAAGAAGCAGAGCTGAACAGGAAGTGACTTCTGACAATGGGCAGGGCATTGTTACCTTTGGGGTTTTTACCTGTTTCCTCAATGCCTAAGAGACCATGATCCTCCTCACCACTCCCTTAGCCCTTAGGCTGCATGTGTCTGATTTGGTTCTTTCCTTCTGCTCTTCTTCCTACTAGGTTGGCAGTTGAACCGCGGCTTTGTAGGCAATGGTAAGGACTTCAGATTTTATTCTGTGTGTAGTAGACAGCTCCTGGAGGGTGCTGTGTGGGGTGTGTTGGTATCTGACTGCTTCCTGGGGCTCAGCTATTTGGGAGGAGAATGGAAAAGGAAACAGGTGGCAGACTCTGCCGTGGTCTGTAAGCATGACGTTGGTAGGCAGTGGCCTTAAAGGGATCAGATGAAGAACCAGTTGAAGTAAATTCTGGGTGAAAAAGATCTGACCACAGGGTTGAGGATGAAGCCTTTGCCTGGGAAGAAACTGCTGCGGGAGAAACGTCCACTGGAGAAACATCTGGCTGGAGAGATGGGAAATTCTGCTGTGTTCTCTTAGGACAATTAGTGGTGTCCTGCAGGCCTCTGGCTGTAACATTCTGGGGATCAATGGGGAAGCCATGTGAGTATGGGAAATCCTTGCTTATATGTAGATCTACAAGTCTGGATTAGTTCATCTAGGAAGTGAGCCACTTAGGGTCCAGGAAGAGAAAGGAGGAGGAAAAGGAAAGAGTGCAGCATCCTAGAAAGCAAGGGAGAAAGACTGTGAAATGATTGTGATGATGATGATGATGATGATGATGATGATGATAGCTGTACCAGTGTACCGTGATGCACCCCAACTCCATAGAAACTGGCAATGATGCTGTCCAGGTGTAATCAGGCCATGTCTTCTTCATTAGACTAAAAACTCATTGAGGACAGGGCTGATCCACTCTTCTTTCTATGCTTGAAGCCACTCATGGCTGTGACTCTGTTTTTTGCTGCGACTGGAGTCTGCTCCACCCTGTGGAAGTTGAGGCAGGTGAGGAGCCGCTTCTCAAGTGCTAGTTCTTAGGAACTTTCCTAGTCCTTGGCGTTCAGTAGCCCAGGTGGGGACAGCCCTCTGTCGTCCTTATGCTCACGCAGGCTTCGGACAGCAGGACCCCTAACTCCACAGTGTGTTAGTAGTTCCTCTGTAAGACTGCGAAGTTGTGATTCTTTAGCCCTTGGCAGGAAGCAGCTGTCTTTAAAGCTTCTTAGAGGCATAGGTATTGGGATTCCCCCCAAGTCTTTGCTTATAGGAAAGTCTTTTTTAGGAAGATGAGCATTACCAATGCTTACTTACAGTAAGAATTTTAAAAATTTGTCATTAATCCTAAGTGACTTTTCTTTTAAACCAGTGTTAGCACGGAGGTGGCGCTCCCAGGAGAGGTGGGCTCCCAGGAGAGGTGGGCTCCCAGGAGAGGTGGGCTCCCAGGAGAGGTGGCGCTCCCAGCAGAGGTGGGCTCCCAGGAGAGGTGGTGCTCCCAGGAGAGGTGGTGCTCCCAGGAGAGGTGGTGCTCCCAGGAGAGGTGGGTTCCCCTTGTCTGTTTCAACTTAACTACATCCCAACTCTGTTGTATGAGACCCAAAGTGACTCTGCTTGCCCTGTCTATTTGGGGAGTAGACTTATGTGTGTATGTGGGGTGGGGGTAGGTAGTGCTGACAAGGAAGGACCAGAAGAGTTTGGGATTGTCCTAACTGAGTAGAAGGGGTTGGATGGCAGAAAAGATGGAAGGAACCGGAAAGGGTGTGCAGGTATCAGACTTCCAATTTAAGAAACCATCGACCTCTAATGAGATCATAGAGCTCCAACCTGAGGATAGGAAACGTAGAAGGATAGTGATGGACATTTTGAATGCCCAGTTGATGCAGTCTGGGGTTTTCACTTTCTGTGCAGTGTGTTGGTGAAGAAGCATAGAGAAGCCCTCTCTGGCCTCCCTTGGAGGTACTTCTCTCATAACATGAGTTGCGGCCTTAGCATGAGTTGGGACCTGTGTTTAGGAAGGAATTCTATGGGGTACTTTGGGTCAGCTGTGACTCCCTCCTTTGATCATTATTAGTGTGGATCCAGGAGAGTGGCATGGGCCCAAGGAGCTGGCCGTTTCTAACTGGAGGCAGTACCTGTAGCAGAACAGCCTTAGAGACGCCTGCAGTTTGGAGCTCATTTAACAAAAGACCACAGACTGGGTGACTTAAGAACAGAGATTTGTCTCTTACAGTCTTGGAGGCTGGGAGTCAAAGGTCAAAGGGCTGCATCTTGTGAGGACCTCCTTTCTTCATCCTCTCATGCTGGAAGGCAGATAGGCAAGAGATCATAAGACCCAGCATTCAACTCATTTTCACAGCAAATCTGTTTCCAAAATATGAGCCTACTTACGTATGACAGATGCCTCACCACCCAGTCACCTCCAAAAAGTCCTCCATCTCAGCACTGAAGTCAGAATTTGGCTTCTAACACTTTGGGGGGACATACTCAACCCTTGAATCCCTGAGAACTGGGCAAACTGGGAATTAATTTTAATAAGGTTTCCTGGCATTTAGGAGACCGGGATAAAATTTGGGTCTAATCCTTTCTCTCTTCCATGGATGTGACAAGACCAGAGAACTCAGTAGGACCTCAGGAAAGGACAGCATTATTTTCTGATTGAAATGTTTATGAGTGCTTTGAAGAGACGGAAGAGCATCTCAGCATAGGGAGGGCCACCAGTTGAGATTCCTCTATGAACAAAGAAGACCATTGGTGTGGAATGAGGTCCCCCTCAAAGCTCAAACTGATAATAAGCTTCCAGGCCCAGGGTCCAGCCCCTGGAGTTTTCCTTGGAACCAAGTTATAAACTTTTCCAGACGACCCCTGATCATGAGTCCTGATAAAGTCCAATCTTACTGCTAAAATTATGTTAGCATTAAAGCCGCTTTTATTCATTTGCCATCCATTAAAGCCATCACAGATTAATTAGTTTTCAAAAGAAAGAAAACTATGCTAAAGTTCTGCAAGTAACTCATGACCAGATGTTAAAGTCTCTGGATTTTAAAGCCATGCTTAAAAATATTGTAAGAAGTCTTTAAGCAGTAAAAGCTAAAAATAAAGCTAAAACATTGAAAGGATGAATAATAGCAAAGCATTTTATATCACGTGTTTTCCTGGATTATTTTGTTTATTTTTGAACAAGAACCATAAGTTATAGTTTAATCTTAGATGCTGAGACGTACATGGACCCAATTTTGTAGTTTGTGTGGGTGAGCCATAAGAGAAATCAAGAACATGTCTGATGGGGAAAACTGAAAATCTCCAGTAGTTTAGCTGAGTGTCCGTGGTCACCTGTAAGTCAAAGCTCAGCCTCCCCATGGATCCTCAGCTATAAATGTGTGACAGTGGTGGTGAAGGCAGAGGAGATGCTCATGTCCCATGTCTGAGGGACTTGGGGAACCACTGGCAACTTTTGCATCCTTCAGTCTCCTACCAAGTTACCTGGAGTGTGTGAAAATAATATTGGGAATTTCATAGTGTTGCCTCTGACTCTACCCTGTCTGCCTGTTCCCAGTGCTGGATGTGAGTCTGGCAGTGTCTACTTCCCCTGCTGGTGTCCTCTAGTCTTCAGCCATGTCATACCCTCAGGACAGGTACCCTTCTTTTTTTGTGGGGTGGGGGTTACTGGAAGATGTCTGAGTGAGAATTCTGTAGGTGGACTTTTCTTTCCCACCCACCAGTTCCCAGATTACCTACACGGAGACTCATTATTAATTATAAATGCTCGACCAATAGCTCAGGCTTATTACTAACTAACTCTTACAGCTTAAATTAATCCATTTATATTAATCTACATTCTGGCACATGGCATTACCTCTCTTTCTCTTGCACTTCCTGTTTTTTCTCTCCATGTCTTGTTGGTGACTCCTCTCTGCTCTTCTTTCCAGTGTTCTTAGTCTGGTTTTCCCACCTAACCTTATCCTGTTCAGCTATTGGCCAGTCAGCTTCTTTATTAAACCAGGTAAATTTACACAGCATACAGAAGAATTATTCCACAGTACAATCTTTACTTAGAGGGAAGTTCTCCTGTCTGGTGGAATGAATGAGTGAACCAGGAGGACAGATGTCACCAGCAAGAGAATTTAACAGGAGACCTTCAAATTAAAAAGATTAACCTTCCTTAAAAAGAAACCTCACAAAAACCTCAAAAGAAAATTTGATTTAAAATCAAGATGAGGATCAATATGAATAAATAAGGATTTTAAAGTCCTTTGGTTAGTGGTTAGCCTTTTTTTAAAAATAAGCTAAACATGGACAGGATCTAAGATAAAGACTGGAGAAAGGAAGTTTTTTTTTTTTTGCCACTCTCTTTTCTATAGGCTATTTTCAACAACTATAAAGAGAATGGGAATTTACCTGCTTGCAAAGGAGTTAATCTGCCAGTTTCATGCTTTCTGGCAGGAGAGGAGACTTGTGGGTTAGAGATAACGTACTTCATGATTAACAACAAAAACAACTAGAGCATCAGCATTTTCTTACTCTGGTTCTTTGGGCTCCAACCACTGGGGGTGGGGTGTCTCTAACTGGAGTGTGTCTCTCTTCCTCTTCTGAGCCGTTGAGTGCACAAGTATCCTTAAAAAGCAAGTCTGGAGCAAAGGCTATGAGTGCCTCTGGGTAAGAGGTGCAGAATTGTGAGACCCAGGGTCTGCCAAATGTATCAGTAATAGAAAAGGAGAGGGTGTGAGTGCTTATGCATCCTTGCTATGTAAGCAGTACCAGCCAGAGGACGGCTCATCCTTTGTCTCATCAAAGATCTTAAGCAACCTCCACAGCTATAGGCTGCTGCGTTGTTAATGAGGAGCCAGTGAGTAGGGACAATAAAGGATAAAGCATTGGAGCAAGGGGTGGCAAACATTGACTTAGATGCTGATCAAGTAATGCTCCCAACTAAGATTAGCAGGCTGAGGAAAGGGAAACTCAGTGGGTGGTGGAGCTGGGATTCCAGGGTGTTCTGGGCCGTTGTGTTCTTTTTTTTTTTTTCCGTCCTCAGGGTCATGGTATGTGTGCAGACGGTGTGGAAGGAAATGGTGTGAAATAGGAATTGTTGAAGGGACTGTGTTTAGTCTGAAGAGAGTTGAGGATAAATGAGAACTATCTTCAAAGAGTAACGTTTATTTATTTATTTTTGGTGGTTGCAGGAGACCTTGATCTGGTGAGGGAGGAATATATCATGATCCCATAAATAGCAGACTGTCTCCTGAGATGATATGGGAAGGGGGGACTTGTGGGGAAAGAACCTCATTTGTGCATGATTTTCTTGGTCATTCATCCATGTATGGATGACCTAACTGGGGTCCATCTAGATCCCCATATTAAACACCTCTGTTTCTCCTCTCTAGTGGAGAGCTAGGTGATAAGTGATGTGTTCTAGACCTTGCCCCTGCCATCTGTTGATGTTCCTTATGGTCAGACAGTTGCCCCTGCCGTCTGTTGACATCCCTTATGGTCAGACAGCGCTCTTTTGTGTCTCATTGCTGGGGTGTTCAGTCCCTGCTTCAGAGGAGTGTCAACCAGGCACTGAAGCTCCTGGTATCTCAAGTTGCTCTTAGGGGACCCACAGGATATTGACCAAGTCCTACCTTGGACTTTGTTGAGGTTGGGCCCATCCCTTCTGCCAGCTCTATTTCCCATGCAACCCCAGACCACTGATGCCCAGTTAGGAAAAACAGGATTCCTTTGCTGGGTGGGAGGCAATGGTAGGTCTCCTAACTGTGTCTGTGGTCCTGTGATTCACTCTTTCCTTGTCAAATGGCCTGAATTCCCAAAAGCCAACAGTAACAGGTGGTGGGGCCCAGGCTCTCTGTAATGACCTGGATGTGCCCCTGGAAGCCCACTGATTTGGGGTGGCCCTAGTCACCCTAGCAGGTCTAGCTGAAAGGCTGGCACTAGACCCTGGAGTGGCTGATATAGGAGTCTGGGGATCTGTGAGCAATAAGTGCAGTGTCAGCTGGCTTTAGATCTGTTCCACTTGGCCAGCGTGGTCTTCTGTTGAACAGGAACGGCTCCCCAAATGTGGTCTTAATTAGCTCGTGCATTTCTTTAAACACATCCATCTTTATCAAAGGGGTTTAAAAAGTGCTGCTTAGACTGGCGTAAAGGGCACAGTCAAGAGCTGATCCTGAAGTCATGTCTGTGCTCTCCCAGAGGCCAGGAGGAGCTAAAAATACCCCGCAGCTCTGAGGAATTCTTGGGTTTTTGGACCCATCTCCTCCTTCTCTTTCAACATCCCTCAAGAAAGTGAGAGAGAGGAGGAATGAGCCAAAAGCTCTAATTATCCAGTCTGCTTACATTGTTTTTATCTGCGCCACTGATATTAAGTCTGGACAGCATTCCATTTACATCGCGGTGCTAAGCACAGCTTCTGCCAAGTTGGGCCTTGGTCCTTTTGCTAGTTGCGGCCAGTGCTCAGTTTCTACCCTGCCCCACCCTCCCACAGACTTCTGAAATCCCATAACGCCCAGTGGCCCTGGGAATTATCTGTCTGGAATGTCCATCCTTGCGGAGAGTCCTGGAGCTGGCTGTGCTTGTCCCCCAGTCCTGTTTCCCCAACTCTGCTCCACCATTTGTGTCTGAGTTCTGGCTCGTGCTCATCACTGGAGCCATCTGGACTTGGCAGAGACCTTTTACCATATTTCTGGTATCGGCAGCCCTGGAAAAGGAAGCGAAAGATTTTCTTGTTTTTTCTTTTTCTTTTTTCCATCCTTTCTGAATACTTTCATTATATCCTTACCTTTTTCTGGGTCATCAAATGCACCTTCAGCTTCAGTTGGAGTCTCTGACTGTGGAACTTTCTACCTGGTTTAATGTCATCAGTCACCAGATAGTTCGGTTTATTTAGGACACAGAGGATAAGTATGTGCCACTGCAGCTAGACCATGTTTAAGAAAGGACTTTCAGTTGTTCCGGGCATAGTGCTTAAGGGTTTGCTCCTCACAGCCATCGGAAACAAATGATGTTACAATCTAGTTTAGACATATGAGTGTCCTCTAATAGTTCCTGTCTTGTTTCTAGTATGACAATGTCTAAAGTCTGTGGGGCCATGAAGAGGTGAGGTCCAGTGGTAGGATTCTAGGACTGGTCCCTTCTCACTCCCTCGCTTCTGGTCTTGTGACATGATCACTCCCTGTTGTGCGCAATCTTGCCATTGTGATGCCACCTGCCTGCCATGATGTCCTCACTAGAGCCAGCGTCGTGCTGTTTGGATGTTCAGCCTCAAAGTGTGAGCTAAGAGACCTCATTACTTCGTAACTACCCAGCATGAAGTATTTTGTTTTAAATTGCGGAAAATAGACTACAACATTTCCCTATCTTACAAATGAGGACAAAGGCCAAGAGAGACTAAAGAATTTGCGGAAGTTCCCAAAGCAGAGCTGGGATTAGAAACCAGGTGGTGTGGTGCCAGGGGAAGTTGACTTCGCTGTCTGATTCCCTCACTGCCACACATGAACGGGCATGTGCCATAAGTGCGCCCCATGACACACTGCTGTGGGAAGAGTGCTCCCCAGTCTCCCAGGGAAAGTTTGTGTCTCTGTCAGTGTGCATTGAGGGAAAAGTCCAGAGATGTACAAACCCCAAAACTGTCAATAACCTGCAGTCAGGGACCCAAACCACTTGCTGCCAGCACTGGAGCCTGGCTAAGCAGGGGCTGCCTTGTCCTTTTGTCCACTGCTGCGTCTCTGGGGACTGGACACTGCGAAGTGTGAGCTCGGCAAATACTTGTGATGACCAAGCAAGCTTGATACAAAGCTACTGACATTGTCACAGGGAAACAAAGGGGACAAAAGGACAGCTTTTAAATGTGTGTTTATGAATCCCTCTGTCTTCTTCTCTCTTTCTTCACTAGCTGGGGGTGGGGGTGGGAGGAGCTTCCTCCCAGTGGTTTCTTGGGGGCCCAAGTCTTAGATAAGGCTTTAGCAGTTTGTGGGTCTGACTGGAGTAACCTTAGAGAAGAGATGTACCTTGCGGTAGAGCAGGATCACTGGAATAGCCTCTGGGAGGCCTCCTGGAACTGTGTCCCTGGCAGGATTCCATAGAAAGGCAAAGGCTTGCTTGTTTTGCTTGATAGCAAGAGTTGTTTTGAACCCGTGACCCCTTGAATTTGATTCCTTTCCTGTCTTGCGCAATACTTGGACTCATTCCCCCAGGCTTACCTAACTTAGTTGGGTATCATGCATGCACATCCCCTCTCGCCATGTGGAAATCCCCAGACCTGCTTCTTAATCTGGGCCCTGGCATTGGGTCATGGGGAAGTTCTGTCAAAATGTCAAGCACTTGAAATCAGTTGTCAAAATTTTTGAAGCATGTCCTGAAAAATAATCTAGAAGAAAAGTTTTATATGTAAAACTGTGACTTGAGGTGTTTTGGCTTTGGTTTTGTGAAATTACCAGCAGCCTTAATGTTAAATAAAAGGAGCACAATTGGGAGGCGTTATAGTTTATCTGTTTGATGGAATGTTGGAAGTAAGATTTATGAAGAATGCTTTGCATCCAGGAGTAAATCCATTGTTGAGTTTGTTGAGAAGGAGGTTATATCCATGTGTATGTATTATTTTGTTCTTAAAAGAATACACATGGAAGATAATAATATATATATATTATATACAGTGTACTGGGTAGGTTTTTTTTTGTCAATTTGACACAAGCTATGGCCATCTGGTCAAAGGGAACATCAATTGAGAAAATGCCTCCCTCACACTGGCTTTTAGGCAAGTGGAAGGGTCCAGAACACTGTGGGCAGTGCCATCCCCAGGCAGGTTGTCCTGGATGGGTTGTATTAGATAGCACACTGAGACAGTCATGGAGAGAAAGCCAGTAAACCGTTGTTCCTTTGCAGTCTCTGCTCTTATGGTCAGTGTTATATCCCAGCAATAGAAATCAAACTAACACGCACACGCGCACACACACGAGAGAGAAAGAGAGAGAGAGAATTTATGCCATCAGAAAAAGATGTAATCCTATTCACAATCAGACTTTCAGCAAACACTTGTTTTCTTATGAACAATAACAGAAGAGAACGGTACAAATAATTGGCATGAGTTTAAAGCCTACGCAGAGCTTGTAAACAAGACAATTGGCTACCCAGAGAAGGAGCAAGGATAGATATGAGAATATATCCAAACATGACCCAGTATAAGGATAGTCTCCTGTGCCATGGGCATTCTAAGCATGGCCAGAGGAGGGCAAAAGCAGCCAGAGATGACATCTTTGAAGTCATCTTACAGACAGACTTGGGGAGATTGTCTTAGACTGATTTGCATGGACATAACTGAATCATTTTTACCACCGATTAGTTTATAATGAATAGAGGTTTATTTAGCTTATATACCTAGAGCCCCATCAGAGAACATGGTGATAGCTTCTAGCTGACATCTGTGAAGGTCTTCTTGATTCCTCATAGCAAAGCGGGGAGGGCATTGGATCTCTCATCCTCTTCTGCTAAGACCACTGATGCCATCATCAGGGCTGTGCCCGCGTGACCTCACCTAATCCCACCTAGTTTTTCAAAGTTCTACAAATACTGTTCAAACATGAATATTGGATTCAGTATACAACACATGAACTTTTGGGGGATCATGTATGTGCATGACCAAATGAATAGACAGGCTGAGCACCGAGGTACCGGGGCCAACCCAGAGGAGGCCCACAGCGACCCATCCTCAGTGAACACCAGCTGAGAATAATACCAAACCTACCTGTGTCCAGCAGGGAGCTGTTGATTGAACCCTTCATCCAGAGTGTGACCACTTCAGTGGAGAAGGGACAGGGTGGGACGGCTGTCAAAGACTGGGAAGGAAGGAAAGCTGGGCAAGATAAAGTGGGTGGTAGGGGGTGTCCTGGCTTTTTCTGACACACTCATGTCACTGTGGAGAGGAAGGAGTGTCTGCCAGGCTCTCTTTGCGTCTCACCCTGTTTGTGCTCAGCCAGGGCCTGCAGGTACTCGGTAAATACAGATGAGTCTGTGTGGACAAAATATGTTGCCTTAGGCCCTTGTTCTCCCTGCTACGTTGAGAGCACAGACCTGAGAGGCTTGGCTCTGTTGGCCCAAGTCAGCAGTGTGGAGACAGCTCTAAGTGGGTAGGAGAGAGCCAAGCTTACCTAGCCCTTCTCCAGGCCTCTAGATAACACCAGCGGCCCAAGAAGCTGGATCTGGAGGAAGAAGAGTCCTTTGGAGACATGACAGGCATTAATGGAGTTCCAGAATTTTTGCGTCGGAGGTGTGCATGCTGTTGCTTGTGTGTGTTCCCCCACGGTGTGCCAGGTGAATCTGGCCATTAGCAGACTGGCAAGCACTCTCTGGAGCTCAGTACCTGGGTTAGTCACCCTATGGACCCTTCATGCTGCTATGTGATGAGAGGACAAGGAGAGTGTGAACTGCCCTCCCCAGAGCAAAGATCCTTCCAAAGCTGGAGCTCGCGTGCAGACTGCAGGACACACTCCTAGGATCCTATGTCCCTCATCCTTGGGGGTGCGTTAGAGTGCCAACCTTGTGTAAGGACACTTCTCCATACTCTGTTCCTGAAACTGGGGAGTCTGGCCTCAAGCCAGTCCCTTCTCTCTAGGCCTTGTTTTTTTCTATCAAGACTGAGAATGCGAGGCAAGAGCCTGTGAACTCTATGGTTGTATGTAGTCTAGTGGTAAAGTCAGGTCAAGACAATAGGACCTCTGAGCTTCGTCAGTTCCATAGTGTCCCTCACAGCACCTCTAGCAATGTGGCATTGCCACCAGGGGTCTGAACCTTAGAATCAAGAGACCTGAGTTCAGACATGGCTGATGCTGGTACTTACTGGCTTTAAGGTTTGGGCTATATTGAAATCTGAAGGAGCTGCTTTGAAAATGGAAGTGAACTTAGGCTAAAAGCCCTCAATATAGAGCTAGCTCCCAGTAAAGAATCAATAAATAGATTACTTTTTATCACAGCAATACATACTGTGGCTTCACTAGACCTCAGGTTTCTTTTCAGGAAGGTTGTTTGTTCAGGCTTCTCTAATATTCTCACCCTTAGGGCTGACCGTGGAAGAGCCTGTGACCTGCGGTAGGACTTGAGTTGTAGCCTCAAATAGCAGTGCAAAGCTCTAAGATAGAAACATCCTTAGTGAGTTGCCAGATTCATTCAGAGGTGGTATTCTATCAAATAAGCTGTTTTTAATATAAAAACAATCCTCCAAACCTCTGAGTAGGACGAATGTTCTAGAATGAGGTGGCCTTAAGTAGTCCTTCTGTAGTCCTCCAGATAGAGATGAAGTTGGGTGGCTGGGAAGGTCTCTCCTTCCTGTGCTACTCCTGGCTCCTAGGGCACATGAGTTTCCACCAAAGGTCTGAGGTTGATGCTAAAGAATCCTTAAGGCACCTCTGAGAAGCCAGCTCTCTATGTCCCTGCTCCAGGTAGGCTGCATCTAGACTAAAGCAGAACCAATAGAGGGAGGAAGTAGAGAGCACACACAGCCAAAGGAGGAGCAGGGCTGTGTCTGAGCCTGACTCTCTGCCCTGGGGCTGGTAGGACTGGCTGGCTTGGGTTAACAGCTCTTACCACCCTAGGTAAATTCCAGCAGACACTAAGCCATTGTTTCTCATCCTCCCTGGAGGCTGTGGTAGAGACAGCAAAGGGTGAGTGGCTAGTGGAAATGTCAGGATTTCATACATCAACATCATAGCATGATCCTGTTTTCTTCAGAAACACTGGAGACCAAGGTCAGTCCAAGTTGTGCCCCGCAGTAGAAGGAGCAGGGAAGGGGCCCAGAGCAGCATAGCCCAGACTCTGCCTTCTAAATGTCCTGCTATCTCTCAGCATCGCCACAAAACAGGAGACTGAAGCTCCCAACGTGAAGTTTGGGAAACACACTCAAACTGTGGCATGACCTTAACAGTCATATTTCCCTTCAACAAAATGAAGATAAAGCATTTTACTATGTTATGGACTTGTAGTGTAACTTTTTCTCTAAAAATGACATTTGTTCAGTGAGCTAATGTTATTCACCTCATGACTCTAAGAGCAGTATATGAGGCAGCTTTGTAACAAGTGCATTTAAACATTTATACCAGATCTTTCAGAGTGGCCAACACTGTCACTCATGGAATATGCAGTGCTAACAACATGAACTGAGATTTGATTAGGAAGGAATTTCTTAAGTCATTAAAACAGTAGTTAGTTAGTAAAAACTGTTTTGGTAGTATTATCAAAGAGCTCTGTTCTCAATCTACACTAAGTCTCAATCAACTCGATGACTTTTCAACTGTGGTTTTAGAAATTCCCTTTTACCTATTCTTGACCCGATGAGTTTCTGCTCTTACATGTACCCACCCCCAGATCAGTTCTACATAGATTTGCCTACTTGGATAGTAATGCCTTGTTATCCAGGACTTCTAAATGCCACCCATCCTTACTCTGGTCTTTGCCTCCTTCCAGTCTTGGCCCTCATTTCCTTGTCTGCAAAATCAGCAGTGGACTCAGTGATGCAGGTGTTGTCATTGCCTGACGTTCTGCAGCCCCGCTGTGTTCAAGTGGACTAAGAATACACCCAAATTTAGACAATGAGAGCAATGCTTGCTGTCTAGCTATATATAACTAGTAAATATTGGTCAAATTGGGGACATCATAATCTTCCTGCTTTTGGGTGGAGAGAGGTGGGGATCTCTGTCTAGTTACTACCTCTGGTGTGTCTCTGTCCATAGTCTCTAGTGAGTTGCTCCTCGAAATCCTGGATTTGCTGAAGTTTTGTTTGTCTTTTATTGCCTGCACTTCTGCCTCTGGTAGTCAGTTATTAAAACAAGAATGAAGAAAGGAATACTTTAAAGAAAAGGAATGTATCCCATTTATTTTGCAAGCAAATTATATGCCCCAGTGCCTCCCTTCATTTGAGGCTACTCTGGTCACTGCCCTGGGTCAGTGGTGGGGGAGCGGGGGCAGTGACATAAACAGAGTCAACAGTAAGTACTTAGTCTAAGGCCTGACACACAGAAACTTCTCAGTAAAGAGCAATGGCTGTGAGTTTTCTTTCTCCCCTTCCTCCACCCCCTTTCTTCTCTAGGGAGGTCTCATGGGGTCACACTCATCTGGAAGTTGGCGATGGGCTGAGAACCTGGGATGCTGCAAGCGTGACTGTCCTTGCCCGGGCCCAGTCCTCAGTCTCCATGGCCTGTGCTTGTGCCTCAAGTTTCAGGAGTGCCTGAGTTATTTGGCATCCTGGCTTGTGAACCCCGTAAGGTGGCCCAAACCGCAGTCTGGTGGCCAGTCTCTGCCTCTTATTCTGGTTTCTGCCATAACTTGTCTTCCTCTGGGTTGGCTCCTCAAACTGGGCCTGTGCTCCTGCCCATGTATCCTGTGGAGAGCTGGCCCATCCTAGCTGGCCCGCAAATGTGGTCGGGTAGGAATTGGGACAAGTGGCCCAGCTGTCTCGGCTGGAGCTGTGATGACCAGAAGTGACCTCTTATGCTCTCACCCTCAGGGTGTGGCTCTCGATTACCCGCTGTGGGGCAATTCCTCCAGAACCAGGCCACATTTATCCTCCTTGCTTCTATTTATAACACCCCCATGTTGATCCTTGTCAATAACAATAGTCCTTTGGGTCAATAACAATAGCCCCTCAGGGGTGAATGGTAGCCCTATTCTACAAATGCATAAATTAAGGCTTTTGAGACTTCTTCACTTGCCTGCAACAGAGGAAGTGTCTGTTCTCCCTTAGCTGGCCACTAAGAACTGTTTTTGTTCAAGGTTTTGGGTTTGACCTGACTAGGGGCAGTGAGGGAACGAAGAAAGGATGACACACAGACACACATACAGAGAATAGCTGGCATCAGGTGGGCTGTGCACACTCTGGTGGAGTGGCACCAAATCAAAAGTGTTTATTATGAACAACACAGGTAGAAGTTAGCTCGTCTCGGTAGGAGGGCTCTGTAGACAGCAGCCTGGGGGCTGTCTACATTCTGGAAAAGAAAGCAGCAGCTGCTAGTTTCTGCTCACATTGCCCAGTCGTTTGTAGATACACATCAACACTGGGACAGAACCAGGGGAAAACTTTGCCAGTTCTGAGCCCGACCAGTATGGGAAAGGTTTTGCCGTTCGCATGAAGCATTGGGTCCTTGACATGGCTGTGCCCATGCTAACAATGTACTTTCACTCAGCACTTCACCCCTTCTTTACATATTCACTCCATCCCTCAGTTCCCCACATGTATTGGTGGTCTCCTGGCATCCCAGTTCTGAAGCTCGGATGATAACCCTGCCTGAAGGTGCGCATTGCTCAACCCACAGGGTTCGTGAGAATGCAGGATATAGACCGAAGAGAGCAGGCGCTTGGGATTTAACAGGGCATGGTATGGTCGGAGCTCAACAAACGCACTTGACAGCCCACATTTCTTTCTGTAAGGTGACTTGTGTTAACGAAATGTGTGAGCATGAGCATTGTTGCTAGAATGTGTATTGGGAAAATGTAATTACAGTTAGGGTTTCTGGTTCAGGCTTTAGTTTCATCAGCTATGACTTGAATTGCAGAAAGCTTTTCTGAACCTTTTCTTACTAAACCCCAAATTAGTAGGAGTCCCAGCCGGAGAGTGACTCCAGGAGACCAGGCCATGCCATTCTCACTGTGAGAGTAGGTAGGTGGGTTTGTGTATTTGTTAGATCAGTGTGTGTGTGACTGTGTGAGTATGTGTGTGTGAGAGAGTGTGCATTGCATCCCCTTTTAAGAGCTCTCTACCAGAGATGTGAGTGCGTGTGTGGCTTGTCCTGTCAAATGTGGCCTCTGCCCTGCTGGTATGGCTGATATGGTTTGTCTGTGGGCAGCTGGTGTCTTTATTGGGTCCCAGGAAGAAGGCCTAGGAAGCAGTGGGAGGGAGCTGTCTGGGGAACTGGGGGAGGACTCAGTGGTGGGAACAGGTGTGGGATAATCTTGCACATCTTCATGCGGGAACACGCGGATCTGGGTCTGAGCTGCTTATGGACAGCAGCAGGGTGGTCCTGCCTACAGTGAGCTGGGCCCTCCCACGTTAGCCGCCAATAAAGAAAATGTACTACAGACTTGCCTACAGGCACATTTGATGGGCGTGTTTTCTCAGTTGAAGTTCCTCTTGCCGAATGACTCTGGCTTGTGTCAAGTTGACGTAAAACTAGCCAGCACGGGAGTGACTTGTAAACTTTTAAAATAAAAATTTCTATTCATTTGTGGAATACACATGTATTTGTTTAGAAGGTATTTTATGCTTGTCAATATACTAGACACTGGCAATACACCACTGAATAAAGAAAGCATGCATGTCCTTTATCCTGGCATGGCTTACTTTCCACCAGGGACACAGATGGTGCTAATTAAATGGTCACTTCTCTACATGTCAGCCAACTGTGATGTATGGGACGAAGACAATGTCAAGGATGTGATAAATGTGTCTGTCACAGGATCTAGTCGTCTCTTTGTGGGGCCAGAAGTCTATGCAATGTGTCTGGTCAGGTATTTTGTTCCTGGGCATTTGTTTTTTAACCCAAGTATAGAAATTTAAAGACTGCTTTTCATGTAAATTTCCCCCCACATCCTGATCCATGGTGCTAATATTTTAGGGTTATAGTTAACATTCAAGCCATGAGCTGTTCCATGTGTTTGAGGGAACCCTCAGGGATATGTCTTCCGTGCCTTTAGCCAAGACATTGTCACTGGTTTTGTCTAGTGTAAAACAACTATGTTCATAGCAGCATTGTTTGTAATAGCCAGAACCTGGAAACAACCTAGGTGCCCCTCAGTGGAAGAATGGATCAAGAAAGTGTGGACTATATACTCATTAGAATACTACTCAGCGGTAAAAATCAAGGACATCTTGAAGTTTGCATGCAAATGGATGGAAATAGAAAACGCTATCCTGAGTGAGGTAACCCAAACCCAGAAAGATGATTATGGTATGTACTCACTCATTAGTAGACCCTAACTATAAAATAAAGGTCACTAAGCACTTAGCTCACAAGCCCAGAGAAGCCGAATAACTAGGTGAACCCAAAGAAAGCATACACAGAACCTCCTGGAAGTTGGAAGCAAACAGGATCATCAAGCAAAAGTTGGAAGCCAGGGGCGGGGATAGAGGTGGGAGGTAGGGGAGCAGGGGAAGGGGAGAGGGAGAAGGAGAAGGGAGAAGGACTGGGGAGAGCTTGGGGGAGTGGGAGGGTGAAGATGGAAGAAAGGTGGACATTGGAGAAGGGAATAAGATATCTACATTAAGAGAATCATTTTAGGGTTG
>PVIU01001783.1:0-118695 GCA_004026605.1 Ondatra zibethicus
CTCAGGGTCTGGAGAGACGGCTCAGCAGTTAAGAACTTACCTCCCAAATACAAATCTCAGGGTCTGGAGAGACGGCTCAGCAGTCAAGAACTTACCTCCCAAATACAAATCTCAGGGTCTGGAGAGACGACTCAGCAGTCAAGAACTTACCTCCCAAATACAAATCTCAGGGTCTGGAGAGACGGCTCAGCAGTTAAGAACTTACCTCCCAAATACAAATCTCAGGGTCTGGAGAGACGGCTTAGCAGTCAAGAACTTATCTCCCAAATACAAATCTCAGGGTCTGGAGAGATGGCTCAGCAGTCAAGAACTTACCTCCCAAATACAAATCTCAGGGCCTGGAGAGATGGCTCAGCAGTTAAGAACTTACCTCCCAAATACAAATCTCAGGGTCTGGAGAGACGGCTCAGCAGTGAAGAACTTACCTCCCAAATACAAATCTCAGGGTCTGGAGAGACGGCTCAGCAGTTAAGAACTTACCTCCCAAATACAAATCTCAGGGTCTGGAGAGATGGCTCAGCAGTTAAGAGTGCTGATCATAAGGACAAGAATTCTCAGAGCCAGCACCCCCATTACCAGCCAGGCACAAGACAAAGACCTACAACTTAGGGATCCAGCACCCTAACTCAGGCCTCTGCACATGCACAGGTATGCATGCCTACACACACGTGTGTGCATACACTCACAGAGACACACATACAAATAAAATGAATCATTTAAAAAAAATTCTTGTGGCTGAGGAGAGATGATTCAGCTGTCAAGAGCACTGGCTGCTCTTCCAGAGGATCCAAGTTATGTTCCCAGCATCCACCTGGTGACCCACACCCATCTGTATGACTCCAACTTCCCCTTTGACCTCTGAGGGAACTAGCAGGCACATGTGCAGATACATGGCTGCAGGCAAAGCCCTCATACCTATAAATATCTGTAAACGTTTAATTCTTACACATACAGTTCCTAAAACACAACACACTAACAAAGCTAAAAATGTTCTAATCATAAACAAACACAAAATAAAGCCAGTTTCATATTCATGAGGCAAATAGTGTTTTCCTAAAAATAACCTCTTTGTAACATGAAAACGGCTGAGAGCCTTGAAGATAGTTTTCTCTGCTTCTTAGTGCTGAGCTATCATCCAGTTTATCCTACCAGATCTGGTGGCTGGAAGGCTTTCTTTAAGGATGCACTGCCATTTGGCCTTCTCATTTAGCATAACTGACCTTCGGAGTCAGTTTTTACATCCTTCCTCAGCTTTTGCCTCTCCATTATCCTTCAAGAAAGCATTTATAGCTCACAGATACAAATGTGAACTCAGGGACAAATGACATTATGATTTTCACTTGAAAACAAGTCATGCTTGTGCTCCAAATGCATAGACATACTTTTTGGGATGGCCATCGTAAGAAAGGTGTAAATAATACTAAGCAATCTCAGAGAGACTTGCAGACTGCCGAGAATGCCTTATCATTATGAATTAGAGTGCACATGGGAGGACGAGGGGCTAGAAACAGATGGTGTAGCTAGAGTTAGCACAGCACACGAAGCTCACCCACACTGCCGTGTCTTACCCAGGCCCATGAGCGTGCTGGAAGAAGCTGTACCTAGCTCAGGATCTGTCTGACCTTAGAGTCCCAGAGCAGGGGTCACCTGTGAATGGGGGCTCGTCCAACCAGTAGCTTGCATGCAAACCACGGAACCTGTTGAAGAGGTGCTTGCAGCCAGCAAAGTATATTGTCGCCCTTTGCCCTTGCATGATGACACACTCTTTCATTTCCATCCTGTCTTTCTCCCTTTCTGTCTTCCATGCTTAGACTGCTATTTTAATAAATGTCTTTCTGGCACAGTGAAACTAAAAGTGGAGCAGAAACTGGAGCAGATGGGGAAAGTGCAGGGGGTGTGGCTGCACACAGCCCACGTCCTGTGCATGGATGCCATCCTCAGCGTAGGCCTGGAGATGGGAAGCCACAACCCGGACTGCTGGCCACACGTGTTCAGGTGCATGATGGGATCCCCACCCCTTATGGCACAGACCCTGCCTTGGGAAGCCTGGGGTGGTAGACAGAGTCTCGTAGGCTCCGGGCTCTGCCAGCATATTATAAACACTTACTGTTCAGATAATGTGCCCAGTGAGACACAGGAGAGGATAGAAGGACCCACTGGATGTTCGCTTTTGGAGAACAGATTTGCAGAACTGCATTCAGGGAATTGTGATTTATCTGTTGACACTCCTGTGGGAAACAGATGTATCATATTACATCAAGGAGGAAAACCCTGGACTCCTGAATGGTAGATGGAAGACAACCATGCAGTTTCAATGAATGAGTCTAAGATGTGCTCAGGTGTCAATAATACAACTATTATGTGTTCATTAATGTCATCTCTATGTAAAAAGAAAAGATCTAGTATACACACATCATTACGTACAATGCTCACTAAAGACATCTAGTTTAACTAGACATGGAAAAATAAGACTATAACAGTACATCTGTGCAAAAGACCACTAAAAAAATTTGACCCTTAAGTTTTGTGCCACTGAAGTGAAGAGACTCCCAGTCAACAGCTGTAAAATAAAAAACAAAATGACAAAACTCCAGACTCCAACTCTGCAGTCCAAGATAAGAGCCATGCCTCTCCAAGCACTGGCATTAGGAGAAGAACAAGGGGGAAAGCCCCTGCTCAGTTATGCTCAGCTGTGCCTTAACCAGGCATCAGCCAAGGCATCACACTGAAATGCCTTGCAAGCAGACCAGCCATGGGAGGAGAGCTGTTGGAGGTCAGCAAGATCTGAGGTCAGTTTTATGTCACCAACACTAATCATGCCACAAGTGTTGGTTGAGCTCCTAAGAGAAGAGCTTGTGCAATATCCAAGCACTGTAAAACCAACCAACTTGAGAAGAACATGAAAGGACCAGGAAGAGGCAGACTGGAGTAGAAAGGAGTGTGACAGAGAAGTGGATGACCAGATGTTCTGCACTGGTCTTACAAGGAAACAAAGGAGGAGACTCAGGTGGTGCCCGAGCAATATATGTGAGTTCCACAAATCCCAGATTATAGCACACCAGAATGGTTTATCCAGGATGCCCTTGGCCAACAACTAGATTATCTGGGATAAAGGATGTCTTAGAAAGCATCTTAATCCCAAATTCAGCTAGGAACAGGCACTTTGGAGTTGGCAGTTGCACATGTCTATTCTGATGTTGCCATCGCTAGGGGACCCTCCCCCCAGCCCAATCCCTCCTTGAACATGAGATATATGGAGTTATCATCATCAGACACTGTTGACAGAGGTTTCTGTTCTGCCTGGTCCCATAGCCATTCAGTCCCAAATAAACACACAGAGGTCTACGTTAATTATAAACTGGTTGGCCTATTAGCTCAGGCTTCTTATTAACTAATTCTTACACCTTACATTAACCCATAATTCCTGACTGTGTTAGCCACGTGGCTTGATACCTTTAACAGTGAGGCGTTCTCATCTTACCTCCTCTGCATCTGAATGATGACTGCAGACTGAGCCTTTCCTCTTCCCAGAATTCTTTGTTCTGGCCACCCACCTATACTTCCTGCCTGGCTACTGGCCAATCAGCATTTATTAAACCAATACAGGTGACAAATCTTTACAAGGTACAAGACCATTGTCCCACAGCAAGACACATCATAGCTTGGTAGAGTTCTATTCTGTTGAGAGAGCCTGTCTGTCATGGGCATGCTCATTCTGGGCTCCGGTCATTAGGAATTGCTTCTCAGCTCCTATCAGAGCATAGTATGAAGCAGGATTGGTCCTCAGGGAAATGTCTCAAGTAAGGAGTCTAGTAAGCCAGTAAGCCAGGCAACACAGAAGTGATGAACAGGGATCTGTTGCCTATCTTTTCCCTAGAAGAATGATGGGTGAGAGAATCTAAGGAATCCCTCATCTATGCCAAGATTGGTCTGACTTAAAACAAATTTTGTGTCTCTACATAGTAACATACATAGTAAGGAAATGGTGGTACTGAATATGATAAGAGAAAAGGGGAAAAACTGGGCTTAATTCTAGGGCTAGCTGGATTTCCTTTTCTCTCACTATGGGATGGATAGAGTTGGCAATGTTGGGCTACGGTATTCACTTCCTGTTTGTCTGGTTCTTTCTAGGGTATGTGAGTATGTGGGCACATTGGAGCACACCCACTTCAGCGATGGTACCTCCCAACCCCCTCTGACCATCCATCAGCCACAGAAGACATCTGGGAGCTCTGGCCTCCTTGGGGACCTTGAGTGTGAGGGCTCATGTCAGGAGCAGACCCTGGAGCAGGTCCCCTCCCTGAGCACAGCTCCTGTGGTCCAACCACGCTCCATCCAGGAGCTCGTTCGGGAATGTAGCCGTGGCCGGACCTCAGACTTCCGGGGAGGCAGTCTGACTGGGAACAGCGCCGCCAAGGTGGTACTCAGCCTTTCCACCCAGGCCGACAGGTATGCGAGGCTAGCCTACCACACAGGGATGCTAAGCTGGGGATTGCCTGTCGGATACACTTCTGTTCATTTGTCTGGTCTCAAAATCAGCTGGGGATAACGTGCATTAGCCAGATACTGAAAATTCAGAGAGAGAGAAAGAAAGAGAGAGAGAGGTGGCAGACAACCTTGCCTGTTCTTCAGGCACCACCCACCTTTTTCTTTTCTATTTATTTACTTATTTATTTATTTACTTATTTATTTATTTATTTATGAAACAGGTTCTCTGAAACTTATCAAGAAGGCTAGGCTGGCCAAACAACAGGCCCTCGTTTTCTGGGATCACTTACAAATATGAGCCACAACACTCTGCTTTCATGTGGACCCTAGGAGTTGAATTCAGGTCCTTGGGATGGCAAAGGCAACCATTTTATCAACTGAGCTATCTCCCAGCCCTCTTTCTATCTTCTGAAGGCATTGCCTTCCCTCCTACCACACACCATCCTCTGAATGAACCATCCTCTAAGGCCCGAGTTCCAGGTCTGCGGTGGGCTGCGGCACTTAAGTCTCTGGTTTTGCTACCATGTCTGACAACTTACTGGGCCCTGGCTTCCTTGCTGATAAAACGAGGTTCTTCTTAAAAATAATCCTTATAGAGTAGTTATGAGGTGGAATTAAGTAATACCTTGTGCAGCACCTAGAACATGGCTTGGAAAATAGGAAAGATTCAATGCTTTGGTGATTCTTGCTACAAAATCCCATACAATGGGTTGTGGCTATGGCAAAATTAAACAAAGTGTTGAGTGCACCAGGGTGAGAACTGGAGTTCAGATCAGGGCTTACATAAAAATCCAGGCAGGCCTGGTAGCACCCTGGACTCCTAACACTTGGGAGGTAAGGACAGGGTCCCTAAGTCCAGCTAGTTACCTAGGCTGGCAGAAATCAACAAGCCCTGGGTTCAGGAAGAAAACCTGCAGCAGCAAATGTGTGGAATGAGAGCAATCAAGGAAGCTGCCCATTGTCGATGTCAGGCTTGTGCACATGTGTGCACACAGGCACCTATACACATAGGAACATGCATGCTCACATATATACACGCACGCACGCACAAAAGAAAATAATAAAATATTTTCACCCAGGAACCCAGAAGTGTGATACTTATTGATGCCTAAGAGCCACATTAAAGTAAAGAAGGAAAACCAACTGTTGTCTCAACTATTTGGCAACATGTCTTGATGTTGGAAATATGTTTGTGATGCCCAGGCACATATGACATTGCCTTATCTATCCGCTCAGCATATAGTCATTATGCCCAGGCCTCCTATAAAGGGAACAGACAGGGACCGGCTAGGGCACCAGGCTGAGCATTCACTGGCTGGGCTCAGAGAGCCCTGGCTCCCTGTCCTGACTTTGACATTGACCTGCCTGATAGTGTCTGTAGAAACAGTTACACTGAGACTTACTTCCCACTGGCTCATACAGTGTGCACATGTTCTGACGGGTAGAATAATCCCTTGTACCTATTTATCCAGTAAATTGGCTATTGAAGTGTTTCAGGATCCTGGAAGTGGTACATGGGTATCAGAGAGAGTGTAACACTCCTGAAGTCTCTTTGCTGAAGCAAAAGAAAAAGAAATGGCTAAGAGATGCAGAAGCAAACTAGAATCCTAATTAGAAACACAAAATAGCAAAGAAAATACTTCATAAATATTTAACTACTGTTTCTGTCTCTCTTTTTTTTTTTACTCATTCTTTTACTGGGCATTAAATTGTAATTTCTCATAAGCATTACAATTTGAATTGGCTACTCCTTCAAGAAACTGTGGCTTAAAATTTTAAGAGCAATCTTCATATATCGTATATTATTTGTGTCTGTTCATTATCATAAATTGGGAATGATACTAATATATATCTCGCTATAGGCCAAATCATCTCTACATCCTTGTTACAAGATCTACTTATGCATAGCCAGGCATGGGCACACACCTAAAACCCCACCATTCTGGAAGCTGAGGCAGGAGGGTCATCTGTTCCAGTCTTAGAAACATAGAGAATCTCACAAACTACATCAGCATTGTGACTGTATTAGATAGCATTCTATGGCTTTTCTAATGTATAAGAATAAGTTCATTGCTTGAATCCCAAATCATCACTTGTGACTATGTCCCTTTCATAATAGGGCACAGTGATAGTGACCTACAAAATCAAGCAGGCAGGATGTCTGTTGTCTTAGTATTTCTGTTAATAACCATGTGCATTTAGCTAAGAAATTGATAGCTGAAAGCATTTAAAAATGTAGCCCAATTTGGTGCTGGTAGGGAACACCGCGATTGTTGTAATTATATGAGACTAGCACACACAACGTAATAAATGTATTCTCTGAAGTCTCAGAGCACTTAATAGACCTCCAAACTATGTGTGTGTTTGTGGTGTTTGGTGTGTGATGTTTGTGTGTGCTTACGTGCTGTATATTGGTGTTTGCTATGTGTGTGAGTATGTGCACTGTGTGTGTATGCTTTTTTGCTGGTGTTTGTTGGTATATGTGTGTGAATGTGAGCTGTGTGTTCCTACTTAAGTACTGTTGTGTGCACTGTGTGTGTTTACTGTGTGTGTGTGTTTGTTTACTGGTATATGTGAGATATGTGTGCAGATATGTATTGTGTGTGTGCTATATGTGTACTATGTATGCTATGTGCCTGTACTATGTGTATGCTGTGTTTTTCATTAGATATCTCCTGCCAATATAAGAAAGACCTCAGTGTGTAAACATAATTATCTTTGAATACAGAAAAAAAGATTTTGCTGCTATATTGATAGAATTTCTTGGAAGAACAGTCAAAGAGGGATTACTTTTAATTAAATTAGATATCCGTTAATGCTGGCTACAAAAATAAATTTTAACAAGGTATTTAAAAGTTAGTGTATGTCTAATATAACTATAGTTTTAAAAGCTTATTGAATTGTTTAATAATTTGTGCAAAACATGGTGATAAGTAGCTGGCAATCTTTTTTTCAAGGATGTCTTATGGTATTTGTTGCATCAAAATCCCATTGCTAGTCAGACTTTGGCACATTAATAATAGTTATGATCATACCATCCATTTGCCTGCAGTATTTGCATGGAGTTTTGTTAATTACCTCGGCTGAATTACCATAATTATTCTGCCATACGCCCTTGCTAAATTATTCCTACATAACATGTATGTTTATTTGCACCCAGGCTCTTTGACGATGCTACAGATAAGTTGAACCTAACGGCCTTGGGAGGGTTCCTCTACCAGCTAAAGAAAGCGTCTCAGTCCCAGCTTTTCCATTCTGTGACAGACACAGTCGATTACTCTCTGGCCATGCCAGGTAATTTTCCCTGAAGAAAATGGTGGTAGGTAAGGATGAAATGACCCCAGTCGTTGATGCCAACGGCATGTGTGAAACATGACAGTAACAATCATAAATGTTACAGCTTAAAACACCCATCCATGTGTTCTGGGCTTCATGGTAAGCACTGGATGTGGGCCATCACATTCATTTAATAATAAAAGGAACTTTAAGAAGTAGTTATATTTACCCCTTGTTTTATACATGAGATCAGTGGGGAATAGAGGGAAATCCTTGGCCCATCCCAAAGCAGTTACTAAAAGGGTCTAACTCCTCAGTGTTACTATTTAAGCCACTGTGTCATGCCTCCTTCTCTGTGGACACAGTGTTGAATTGGGGATAGGTTTTAGTCCTAGCGAGTGAACCACCTTTCTGATTTTGAGTGGAAGGCTCTCTCCTTCCTTGATGAGCCATCTAAAACCATCTTGCTATTTAAGAACACTGCCTTGATTTCTCAACTTCCCTCTGCCAGAGTCCTTTGAACTATTCCTGAGTTTGGGTTTTCTCGTCTTGCCTTCCTGTAGGAGAAGTTAAGTCCACCCAGGATCGCAAAAGCGCTCTGCACCTGTTCCGCCTGGGGGATGCCATGCTGAGGATTGTGAGGAGCAAAGCCCGGCCCCTGCTCCACGTGATGCGCTGCTGGAGCCTTGTGGCACCACACCTGGTGGAGGTGAGCGTGGAAGGTGGGAAGAACCTGTATGTAAGCTCAGAGAAGGCTTGCTGCAGAGCCAGCAGAGTGTCAGGGTCTGATGCCTCAACATAAACTATTTTTCCCTCTCTGGACCGGCGAGGAGGCACGGGAATAATTGAGACACAGTTCACACAACAATATTGGAAGGGAGTCTCAGGCTTCATTCATTCCTGAAGATCACCCACGTTTATTCTCCAAACACCTTTTATCCCCCCCCCCCAGGTAAAATAAGGTAGAAGTTCATTAACATTCTCTTTCCAGGGGTAGCAGGACTACAGTCACATCCACAGCTCGGTCACTAGCTTGGGATTCACACCTCTTCTCAGGCGATCTACATAATTACAGAAGAAAAGGAGTAACATATCCTGAGCTTTTTTAGGGTAGTGACAGCCTGTCTGGCAGGGTACGTGACTACTCTGGATACCAACTATGGCCCGAAAACTTGGCTGTCACACCATGTAGAAATATGGGCCTACAGCAGAGGAGCTATATTCAGAGGGCCATGGGGCAGTGAGACCCTTCCCATAACCTGGTCATAAGCTCCATTGTTCTCTGGATATATATCAAGGCATCTGAGGGCTCACCCGGAATGGCAGTGCCTTGCTATTCTCACTGTGGCCCCCTCTCTTTCCAAGTATATGGCTTAACTAGTCTCCTTGCTAATGTGGTTCTTGATTCTTATGTTCTGATCTTAAGTTGAGTCTGGAGCTAAAAAGGTAGAACCCTGAATCAGTTCTTTCCTTTGGGGCAACATCTTTGGTTCTTGTCTCTCTTCTCTGACAACTCAGTTACTAGGGACATGTTATTTCAGGAGGGGGAACTGTAGCACGTGCACTATGACACAGTATGCAAACCAGGAAAAGGGCTGGAGATTAAAACACATACACACAGAGATAGAGACATGGGTCACCCTTAAACAAGGATGCCAACTCTATTGTGCTCCAGGGAAGCTTATATAGGGATCCTTAACTGATAGCCATGCCCCAACTCTTGGGATTTCTAACTGTAAAACCCACCAAAATTCACTCCCCTGCCATCAGGAACTCATGAGGGTCTTGTGCTCAGAGCAGCTGCAAGCACAGGAAAACAAGTTGTTTACTCCGTTCACTCTGGCAGGCAAAGGAAGTCAAGGGGCCAAGGGTCTGTAGCCCCCAACAGGGAACCATATATTCCGGTTTTCCTGACAAAGTAAAGCTGTTTACAGGATCAGTCTTGTGGTAGCTCTATACCAAGTCATCCCAGTACCTGATGACTGGCTCGGTCAGTTACTAACTCTGTCACTGTGATAAAACTCTGTTACCGAGACAGCTTATAGAGAGCAGGGTTTATTTGGACTTCAGGTTCCAGAAGGAGAGCCCATAAATGACAGGGAAACAGAGCCCAGAAGCTGAGAGGTCACATCTTCAGATGTAAATGCAAAGCACTGTGAACAACCTGGAGGTCAGGTGACGCTACTAAATCTGAAAGCTTTCCAATAGTGTCACTCCCTCCAGCAAGGTGGTGCCACCTCCCCAGTGTGCCAGCTAGGGAACCAAGTGTTCACATAGATACCTGAGCCTATGGGAATCATTTCTCATTCAAACCACCCCATTGGCTAAGTAACAGGGAACATTGTTGCCCTATATACAATGGTAACTATACATAAACACCCTGTTGCACTTATTTAGTAAAGATATACAAGAAAATACGTCATAGAATTTAATTTACTAACCTGAAGTTTGGTTGGTAAAGAAGAAAGGTAGAAAGTATCAATTTAGCCAAGGCCAAAGGTCCCATCAGCTAGATACTAGGCTATAATTAGCTACACTGAAAGCCTAGGAGATTCAGACAGCATCCATGTATTTCACTCATTGATCCTCTCTAGCAGAAACTTGAAGCAAATGCTCTGGTAATTCTGGTCTGGTCTAGCATGCTGGCTAGTTTTATTCCAGCTTGACCAAGCTAGCATCATTTGGCAAGAAGGAACCTCAGTTAAGAAAATGTCTCCCTCAGATTGGCCCGTGGACTATCCTGTGGTGCATTTTCTTAATTGATAACTGACGTGGGAGAATCTAACTCACTGTGGGTAGTACCACCCATGGGCTGGTGGTTCTGGGTGCTTAAAAGAAAACAGTATGAGTAAACCATAAGGAGCAAGCCAGTAAGCAGCACACCTTCATGGCCTCCGCCATCAGTTCTTGCCTCCAGGTTTCTGCCCTGCTTCAATTCCTGTCCTGACTTCCCTTAATGATGGACTGTCACCTCAAACTATAAGAGGAAGGAAATCCTTTCCTCCCCAAGTTGCTTTTGGTCTTGGTGTCTTAGCTTGGAAATAGAAGCCCTAATTAAGACAGCAGTCGTGGCTGATCCCAACTGGCCATTCTTATATGTCTGTCATAGTCAGCTGACACAGACTGGCACCAACTGGTTCATGATAGTTTTACCTGTGAAGGCTGATCAGAGTTCTCCCTGAACTGACCTCTGGCAGACTCATCAATGTGGCCTTCTTAGGATTTCCCCAAACAGAGCACAAACTCCATATCACAGTTTGATACTTATGGGATGATTTCGGTTGTGCCAGTAGACAAAGCAGGTCCCAGGTCAAAGTCAAGAGCCAATGTGGAATGTACTCATTAAAGACCATTAGATCCAGGCTGTGTGAACCAATTCATGTTCTCATTGCAACTGATGCACCCCACTAGGGGACAAATGACACACTTGATCTTAATATGTTAGGGGGATGACTAAGGATGAGGCATATGCAGTTGCATAGGTTGCAGTGACTGTGCTCTGTACTGCTGAGGAAAACTGTCATGCTGCAGAAAAAGAAAATAGTAGAACCCTTCCTCTTCCAGAAACCTTAGCTTGACATTGGAGTTGTATCTAACCAGTTGGTTAAATTTTGGATGCAATTCAGTGTGCTCACCATCTGTATGCTAAAATTCCTTAGAATTTTGTGTTAAGCAGAATCGCTCTTTCTACCTCTACACAATGAGGTGGGCTGGGGAAGCCTTCGGAAGCCACATTTTCCTCGCCCGGCTTCCTGCTGGCGTTCAGCTCTCTCTTGTCTTGTGCAGGCCGCCTGCCACAAGGAGCGCCACGTGTCTCAGAAGGCTGTTTCCTTCATCCATGACATCCTGACCGAGGTTCTCACAGACTGGAGTGAGCCGCCTCACTTTCACTTCAACGAAGCGCTCTTCCGGCCCTTTGAGCGCATCATGCAGTTGGAGCTGTGTGATGAAGATGTTCAAGACCAGGTCAGTGTGACACAGGCTATGGCATCCTATTCTCCAGTGCTGGCATTTGGGGAGGGAGAAGCAGGCACTGTGCTCTGGTTCACATGCTGTCTTCCCAAGCAGGTGACAAAGTGAGGTTAGACGATCTAGCCAGGATCACCTAGCGATTGGTGGGATAGAAACACAGACCTAGAGAATCTGGCTGCGTTGATTGATAGCTTATAGAACTCACTATTGATCATACTCACCCTACTTAATGGGGGATAAATGAAAGAAAGCAAACCCAGTGACCTCACAGGTGACACAATGATAGGTCCAGAACTCAGCAGGCTCTCTTCTGAAATCAACTCAGGTACTGAACAGAGCGTTTTGTTTCCTTTTAAATGCAATGACATATTGACAAAAAGATGAAACCTACTTAAATGCCACCATAGTGACAGCCAGAGAGGGATGGACACCCACACAGCCCCTGGGGTGGTTGTGCTGTAATGGATTGTACCATCAGGTGAAGCCAGAGTTCATCATAGCACATTCTCAGGGTTGTAGTAGCCAATGACAGCTATAGATCTTACATAGCTGAGAAAAGAGAGGAAATGAGGATGTATAGAAGCAAAATTCCTCGTTTTCCTCCCAAATAAAGTCAGTGTTAACTAGACGTATAATGTAATAAATTGAAGGTGCAAATTGTAATCCCCTCATTTAAAATGAAGAAAGTGACATATATGAAGAGAAATATATTTGTATTATGAACAGAGATGTTAAAATGACATGTGCTTAACATAAAAGAACATGGTAAAAGAAGAATAGAAGAACAAAGGGTACAGTAAGTGTGGGAAACAGAGCAAAATGCTGATGTAGATCCACACACATGGGCAGCTTTGAGTAGGATGCTCAGCATCATTAGGAAAATGCAAATTGAACCCATGACGAGTACCACTTCACTTGCCCCAAAGGGCAGGGCGGGGAGAATCTAAAAGCAAAGGGATAATAACCACAGATGAGATGCACAGGAAAGTACCATCAGAAGCTGGATTAAGAAAGCAAATTCTTTACTTGGTTCAGAACACAGCCTGGAAGTTCTTCCAAAAGTGTGTCCCCCAAGGGAAATGAAGAAACCATCCATGGAAATGTTTGTGGCCACAGTCACATCGTCAGATAGAATCAAGAGCTAGCTGTGGTGGTCTGTGCCTACAAGTTCAGGAGGCAGGGGGATTACAAGAGTAGAGCCAGGATGGGCTTCACAGGATGTTCTAAGCCAGTCTGGGCTACTCTCTTGGGGTGGGGAGGTGGAGGAGCTGATAGAAGAAGACAGTGAAGAGCTAGAACCATGCAGATTCTAGCTTTGACAGAGTTTGTCGAGTTGTGTTAGTGTCAGTTCAAAGACAAAAGACAAGAGAAGAATATTACTCTTACTAGAAATAGGTTTGGTTTTTTGGTGTTTTGTTTTGTTTTGTTTTGTTTTGTTTGTTTTTCGAGACAGGGTTTCTCTGTGGCTTTGGAGCCTGTCCTGGAACTAGCTCTTGTAGACCAGGCTGGTCTCGAACTCACAGAGATCCGCCTGCCTCTGCCTCCCGAGTGCTGGGATTAAAGGCATGCGCCACCACTGCCCTGCTAGAAATAGGTATTTTATAATTAAAGCCAAGTCAGTACATTGGAAAGACATAAAAATGGGGGAGGGGGCTCTGTGGAGATAGTTTAGTCAGTACTGTACTGGCTGTCTAAGCTTGAGGACCTGAGTTCTAGTCATGTGTAAAAGCAGGCATGTGATGCTCACTGTAATTCCCTCTTGGTTGAAGTGGAGAGCCCCTAGGGCTTGATTGCTGGCTAGCCTGGTCAAACCAGCAAGCTCCAGATTCGGCGGGAGACTGTTAGGTGGAGAGCAACAGAGGAAGCTACCCAATATCAACTTCTGGGCCTCATACAGAGCACTTACACATACACAACCTTAGAAATGCACAAAGACCCAACAACGAATTGGAGATATATAGACACTGTAAGGCTCATATGGAGAGGAATGGAAAGTTATTATTTAATGGGCACAGAATCTCATTTTTGAAAGATGAAAATTTTGTGGGGATGGATAGCGGTGGAAGCTGTATTAAACCGCATGAGCGATATGCAGTTGGAAATGTGGTAAATTTACACTGCATACATTTTCCTTTGACTTAAAATGAATCATAATGATCTATCACAACACTTCTCTTGAAGCAATTGATAGAACAACCAGACAGAACAACTCTGGGTAGAGCTAATGAGCAACACTGAGGACCAGTATGAGTGACAGGTGTATGTGCTGCTTTCTCCATAATAGTTGCCTTGCAAACCTATAAGGCAAGTCTCAATAAGTTTAACCAAATTTAAATCATACAAAGTATATTTTCTGGTCATCATGGAATTGGGTTCATAATAGATAACTTGGAAAATGTTTAAGTATTTGGAAATTCAATATCAAAATTCTAAGTAATCCTTAAGTCAATGAAGAAACGATAAGGAATCTTTTTAAAAAATGTCTTGAATGAAAATATGACATAGTGAATTTGTGGGATGTAGCTAAATCAGTATTTCGAGGGAAATTACAGTTGCTAATGTTTATATTAGAAGGGAAGACCTCTAAAGAAAGACGTTCATGGACTTGTGAAGAAGACACCTTTGTAATTCAACAGAGGAAGTCGACAGTGTTTTCAGCTAGTTTTACTTGAACATTTGTAAGAAAGATGAGCTTAACCCCTCACCTCTCACCACACACACACACACACACACACACACACACACACACACACAAAACCATGCTGAAAACTGGTCATGACTTAACATGAGCAAGAGCAATAACTTTAAGCATGGGTGAGGCAAAGTTTTCTTGGAAGCAATACCAGCAACATGACCCTTAGAAAGAAAAAATGATGAATCAGACCTTATCAAAATTAAACATTGTATTCCCTGAAAGATAAAATTAAGATATAATAATAAAAAGGCGAACTCAGGGCTGGAGAGTTGGGTGCGTGGTTAAGAGCACTGGCTGCTCTTCCAGAGGGCCCAGGTTCAATTCCTAGCACCCACATCATGTCTCACAACTGTCCATAACTCCAGTTCTATGGGATACAAAATCTCTGCTGATCCCTCTATGGACACCAGGCATGCATATGGTATGCATACATACAGTAAAACACTCACACAGAAAATCTTTAAAAGGTAAAATCAAAGTCTGTAAGAGTTACTTGAAAAGCATGAAGTGGCAAGGCCCTGAGTCCACAGTACATGGTGATAAGGAGGCACATACCCAATACAAAAAACTGCAAGCTCACAGAAGGCTAATCTTGGGGAACTTTACTCGGCAACATTAGTTACTAGGAAAACAAGCGAGTCTGTCTCAGCTGTGTTTTTCTCTCTCGCTAAAATTAACTCAGAAATGAGGGGGAGGGGAACAGAGAAGCCCCACCGCCTTTCCTACGAGTCCTACTTGTGTTAATTAACCACTTCTGCCTTCCCTGTGCAGGTGGTCACCTCCATCGGGGAGCTGGTTGAGGTGTGCTCCACGCAGATCCAGTCAGGATGGAGACCCTTGTTCAGTGCTCTGGAGACAGTGCACAGTGGGAACAAGTCGGAGGTGAAGGAGTACCTGGTTGGGGACTACTCCATGGGTAAGAACAGTTGGATGATTCTTACCATGGCAGGCACCTTCGTTCCTTAGGCCAAGTCTTGGCTTATCAAAAGAGCAGGAGGAGGGCCATCCTGCCAGCCATGTTTTGTCAGCGGGAGCTAACATGAGGCTAAGACCTGGGGTTGGATTGTTGCCGGCTGACCCAGAGCTCTGAGCTCATCAGGTCCTGCTCACACCAAGAGGATTTGGGTCCACTCTGTGTTGTTGTACAGAGTTACTTCCTGAGACCACAGGGGGAAATGTCACAACTTGAACATCTGAAAATATAAAATGTTGCAAAATCCAAAACATTGGATGTCAGTATCTTAGTAAATTCTAGCAAGTATTTCAAACTCTGAAAACCTAAAAATTCTGAAAAACGTCTAGGCCCCAGCATTTAGGAAAAGTTACACTAAACCTGTATCTATTTTCAAGTAAGGAGACAGAAAAGTATAAAACAGGGGAATCATAATTAGGGGACTTTGGATCGGGCTAGAAATAGATTGGCATGCCTGAAGTCCAGGGTTATTGTGTCAGTGATCCCCAAGGCCTTATTAACCTCAGAAACCCAGCAGAGGGACTTGTGGGATAGAGCATGCAGCTATGGTAAGATTTATTGCATGGCTCATGACTAAGTTTCACTATGGTAATATAATAAGGGCACAGCCAGGTTATAAGGTAAAAAGGCGGAGAATCTGGAAGGATCCTATAGGTTTCCTTACATTCTTGCCTTCCCACAGAACATCACACAGGAAACTCTTCCCTGAGCAGTGGAAGTGGCAGCAACATAAAGTCCATTAAAGACCAAGCTGGAAACTGGTCACATAGACACGCTCTACCTGGCATATACCAACTCCCAGATGTTCAGTATAAACTAAAACTTTTGCACAGCCTAGGATAGTGAAGCATCTTATGAGATAACTTGCCCAGGGATATTCTGAGAATCAAGTTCCTGGATGCCAGTCAAGAGCCACCTGATTGGCATGGTTTCCGCGAGCATGGTTTCCTAAGGCAAACAGACTCGGGCCTTCTGTGTCTCCTGCACAGGAATGAACGAATGCGTGCATTTCTATAGATATTCTGCAGTCTCCTGTGCCGAAACATTCCAGAAGCCCCATGTTTACTGTAGTGTAGACCACACATTGCTCCGGGTCTGTGTTCCTCCAGCTCGACCCTCCATTATCGACCCAGCCTCCCCATAGCTCCCATTTAGGTGAAGCAGCAGGATAAGCTAACTATTCAGTCAAAAGATGCAAACATTTCTCCAGTGACTCTTCTAAGACTACCTAGGAGATGCTGGAAGCGTAAGCACCACGAAGGGTTAAAGCCTCCCTTCCTTACAATCTATCCCCTTCCTCCCTCAGGAAAAGGCCAGGCTCCAGTGTTTGATGTGTTTGAGGCTTTTCTCAACACTGACAACATTCAGGTCTTTGCTAACGCAGCCACCAGTTACATCATGTGCCTTATGAAGTTCGTCAAAGGACTGGGTAAGTGGACCCTCCTCTAATGATACCCACAGTCACAGTAGACCCTTTCCCCATGACTTTGTAGGGACATCCCTGGAGGCAGGGCGTAAGAGCACGCGTGCATCCTGGGATATGGGCACATGGATTCAGAGACTCCCTGCACTTTGAAGATGATTTTTTTTTTACTTTATCTATAAAATATCTTGTGATACAACACATTCTCAAACTGTACATTATTTTATACCAACTTCCTTTTCGATCTTATGATATCCCATTTAATCTTCAGTAACTGACCTTGTGTAGGAAACCTTTCTCTTCAGTGTCACGGTTGGCAGTCAGAAAGTAAACTTAGGAATGCCTCCTCTGGCCTTCCTAATTGCAATGTGTGTTTTGGATGAGTCAGCTTCCCCCTTCTTGAAGCCTTGGTGTATTTTAGGGACCATGTAGGTGGTTAGATGCTGAAGTTAGAACCATTTAATAGGGTGAAGTCTTGTATACAGCATAGCCAGCCGGAGCTGGCTTTTACAGAGCACAGATTCATCTGGGTGAGATGAAGAGAAGGCTCGGGATTAAACCACAAGTTTGGAAGACATCTACATGCCTGCGAGGTTTACACAGACAGCTCCGGGATGTGGAGTCTGAGAATCTTGGAAATAAGAAAAATAGAAACTTGATGTTTTTATATCTTCTCAATGGACAATTGATGTGTTAATCATTCCTCTGTGAAAGAAACTGGACACAAGTTGTTACACTTGTGTTACCCTTATTTTTGAAGTAAGAACAAAACAAAGTCACGGGATTTATTTGCTATTAGTCTGAGCTGTAGGCAATCCTTACCCTGTTCTGTTACAACATACAGCTGCCCTCTACAGGGACATTCATGCAGGCAAAACACTCACACACATAAAAATAAAAATAGATAGTAAAAATTTCTAAAAAAAAAAAAAAAAAAAAACCCTACAATCCATGGATAGTACATCAAGCAGTTTGGTAACCCAGATGGCTACAAAGAGACAACAGGTGGGTGCTGTATCCAGCCTGGATGCAGAACACATCCATCTTGTCGCTGACAAAAACGTGTAATTTAAAACTTAGGAATTTCTTATTTCTGAAATTTTCCACTCATGTTTTCATGTCATGTGGATATAAGTACTTAGTCCACAGCAAAGAACAAAAGGTAAAGAATCTTCCTTGGACAGTTAGACATCGAGTGTCTGTGAAATACTCAGGCAAACATGCCTGACAGAGTGTTAGAAATATGAGACCTTATCTTAGAGAAAAGTTAGGCACTGAATGTAGAGATGCCAAATTATTGATGTGCACATGGGAGATATTTTGAAAAGGTGGGCTCTGTTTTGTTGTGCAATCTATGAAGTAGAATCAAGGTGTAAGGCTTGGGGTTCAGTGGGAAAGACAGAGCACCCCATACAGCTATGCTTCCTGTGTACCACCTGGTTCCAGAACCAACATTACTTGGGTATACAACATAGAAAAGGTAACACCTGCTAAAATTGAGAGGATAGGAAATGACGCTATTGTTCATGTCCAGCTGTTTTGTTGTTTTGTTTTTTTTTTTTTTCAGCACAAATTCTCCCTGGCCTCTGTTCTCAGTTGTAATATGGTATATGACTGTAAACCAGGAGCTGGCAAACTTACAATTCAAATTGAACTCACTAACAGATTTTCTTAAAAACAATTTTATTCTACCTTTGTACTAGAGCAACAGAAATGAAGTCGCAACCCAGACAGGATGACCTACAGGATACTTGCTCTCTGGCACTTTACAAAAAGTTTGCCAACTCTAATCTAAAATGTGAATTCATTTCTTTCTTTTATGTAGAAGCATGCCTCATTGCTTCTGAGTTTTAATTAATGCCTAGTAATTATGTCTGTTTACCCATAGGGAAAGATGCTGCTGCTACAATTGGAGACAATTAGCAATAATCACAGTGCTGTGGAATAATTTTATTAGAAGTATAGAAATAGATTCATGACACTGAAAATAAAAATTATAATTCTCATTTTTTAACCTATAGAAAAAATATTTTCCAGAGATGGGTTAAATCTCTACAACTATATGAAAATAAACTAATTTAAGTCCAATTAAGCTGCCTATGACTCCAAACCCCATCTGTTTGCTCTTCCTGGGCTCTTCGTTTAGTACCTCATGGTGGCAGCAGATAAAATCAAGAGAGGGGCCAAGAGCCTCATTCCAACCTTGCAAGGCCTGCCTCAGGGGCTGCTCTCTGTCGCCAAAGCCTCAGAAGTCCCATCATCCAGCAGAGAAGTGAATTAATGTGCAGAAATACTCTCTCAGCCACCAGAAGTACTGGACCGGAGCAGAGAGAACATTCATGGAGAGGAATCTTGTTGGGATTACACAAGTTGCTGCAGTTTTCCCTCCCCACCCCTTCTTCCATGTGTATTTATTGGGGTAACATGTAAGTGAGCAGGTCTTCTGTCATGACTGGAGAACATGGGTAATTTTGTCTCTGTCCCCACACTGCCCTAGGGGAGGTGGACTGTAAAGAGATTGGAGACTGTGTCCCCGGAGTGGGAGCCACTTCCACAGACCTGTGCCTGCCTGCTCTGGATTACCTCAGACGTTGTTCTCAGGTACTGGGGAGGCCCAATCACAGCTCCACGTCCCATAGCTGCCTCAGAGGATACTCATAAAACATCAGCAGAAGTCTTTAGCCGAGGCCTAGGAGAGACACTTTTATCTCCTCCACCTTGACCTCAGACCGCTCCATCTCCCGAGTTTCTCTTGCTCTTCTGCTTCCTTGGAGGTTGGGTCATGGGGAGGGAAAGTGGAATCTGGTGCCCAATTTCCCATGAACTCTTCTCTGGGGTCCTCCACAGACGAAACTATTTGACATGTTCACAGCAACCTGAGAGAGTTTAAAAATATATATAAAACTCAGATGTTGGAAAATTAGCCACCGTTCTGTTGCCAGTGGGCATTATTGCATCTGCTTCTTGATAGAAATGCCCTGTTGCCTTTTAAATGCAAATCATAAGAATGGTTATTCTTCAGGAACCCTTCTAGTTCTGGGTCCCCTTTAATAGTGGTTTATAAGCCTACTGTTCTCTAACACTGAGAATTTCCCAATATATAAGTGCACTATTTGGTGTGGTCTTCTTATTTAGTTATTGGCCAAGATCTACAAAATGCCCTTAAAGCCAATATTCCTTAGTGGGCGACTTGCCAGCTTGCCACGAAGGCTTCAGGAGCAGTCGGCCAGCAGCGAAGATGGAATTGAGTCAGTCCTGTCGGATTTTGATGACGACACTGGTAAGTTTGTTGGCTTGACTAGAATGGTTCGTTGTGCTCTCAATCCTAGAATCTTAGTTTACAGATCATAAGAGTGGTCACCCATCTCCATGTTTTTATATAATTGTTCTCAGAATAGGTTTACTCAGAGTTTCCGAGGACTCCCTAAAGTCAACACTAAGCCATTCCTCTGGCATGGCGGCCTCGGTGTAAAACCATCGCAGTTATGCAGATCCCACCAAGTAGTTTCAAACTCTGATTTCTCTTGCATTTAGCAAATTAGGACAAAATTGCACTGATGATTATATAGGCTAGCAATTGCCTTCACTAGCTTCAAGGAAACACAGTTACTTCCCCCCTAAGACTACTTGGTTAGAGATAGGGGAAATTAAGCCATTACTGAAGGGAGACTCTGTGACCAGTAAAGCTTGTGGGCTGAGGAAAAGAATGCTTTAAAAGACTTTGTTTCAAATTAGGTGGCATGCAATCGCCTACAAACCCACCTCCTATCTAATAATTCCAAGTGATCTTCCAGTGTGTGCACACCTGCCCGCACCTGCTGCCTGTGCACTCAGAAGACCTCATCCGGTCCACTCCTGGAAATGCAAATGACACTCTTCAATAGGCCTACTTCCCAAGTCCGGGTCATTTGAGACACTCTTGGAGGATGTTTTTATTTTTGTCCTCTCATTATAGGAGGGGTTAGAAGTTTACAGTGTTTGATGGGTATCTTAAATGGTAAAAATCTCATAAAAATCAGATAGAGAAAACATTATAGGGAGGAATAGAAATCTAATGTAATGGGTAATTATGAGAAAGAATAATTTTGACTGAATATTTGAAACCTTCAACCAATGTAGTTATGAGCAGAAGCTAATGCTGTTGTCTATAAAATGTCTTGGGTTTTGCCTTGGACCAAAGGGAGAGAGAAAGAAGGAAAGTAAATGGCCAGTTGGCTATAAATTGTTAACAATCAAGAGTGGGAGAGATTGCAGCAAGTATCCCCCAACTTATTTGTGCAAATCAGTAATCAATTTTATTTCAAAGGCCCATCTTCTTGCAGATTAAAGTTCAGCCAAGTATCTGTCCCCACATCAGTTATTAGTAATCAATCATCAATTCATTAAGGACTTAAAATTATAATTATGTATGAAACTTAGTAAATTGAAAAAGCACAAAAGTAAAAGCTTTAAGTTAGTATTACACTTTTAACGGGGTTGGGGAAATGACTCAGTGGGTAAAATGTGTCCTATGTAGGACCTGAGTTCAGATCCCAAGTAACAAATAAAAGGCAGGCATCGACACATACATCTATAGCCACAGCACAGAGGGCAGGGATGTGGAGACAAGAAAGTCCCAGGGCCTCTCTGGCCAAACGGTCTAATCCAAATGGTTAGGCATTTAAGTAACTCTATTAGGCAATGCTCAATAGACTTGTGAAGAGAGTGACAAGATGGAGATATGGGCCAAGGTTGTGAATTCTAGGGCCATTTCCAAGGGTTATATGGTAGAACATAGAAGTTAGTGGAAGCTGAGGATCACTCAGCGTTTGTTTTTCTTGCTTATTACAGCCCTAATTGCCACAGTCTACTGATCAAAGCTGTTTTCTAGCCTGGAGTATAACACTATCCCTCATCAAATAACCTTTATGGCTTGTTAAACACAGGAAGACAAGCCAGGTGACCCTTTCTGACATTACACCTCCTCCAGTGATTTGAATGGAAATGGCAAATGTACCGACTCTGTACATTTAGTAAACAAAGCCAGGTCAGGAGATAATCAGAGCTGGAGTTAGGGGACAATGGAGAGCTAATGGTTAATAACTACAGAGTGTCTGTGTGAGATGACAAAAATTTTGGAAACAGTATTAATGATTACACAACATGATACATGTAAGTGATGCCACTAAAGTTATAAAAAAAATAATGGAAGTGGCTAATTTTGTTCTTTTAAAAGAATAGACAGTAAGGCTAGGGATATAGCTTATTTGGTTGTGGTTACCTCACATGCATGATGCCATGGGTTTGGTCTCCATCACCACATAAACAGGGTATGAAATAAGTTCCTGAAGTCCCAGCACTTGGAGGTGACTGACTATAAATTTTGATATATCAACTATTATGCCTAGCTTTGTATATTCTATATATACTGATGATTTTTTGTAAATGCTTGTACTTTTCACTGGGCGGGATAATTATGTATATTGGAAATCCATGATAATATCTGAGAATATATCAGTTCTCAGAACTATTTAGATGTTTTGCGTGTTGTATATATGTGAGGTGGGAAATGTCAACCAGAAGTTCAAGGTTCCTTGACTAAGTAGAAAGTTTGAGGCAAGCATGAGCTCCATGAGACCCCATCTCACAAGAAAAACAAACAAGAAAACAGTAAATAAAACTAAATGGACAGTTTTATGTTTTTTATTATCATTTGGTTATACTATCAAGAGGTCTGACAGTCATTTCAGTATAGAATTTACATACAGTATTGCCATTTTTAAAGTGGGGAGTTAGGGAAGAATTTTGAGTCTTGTGTTTTCCTTTGACTTTGTCATTCCATATTAACCAATCTTTGCCACTCATAGGCACTGAGGGCTAACACTCCAAGCGATGACTGTCATCCCAGTGTCATTCATACTCAGTGTTCACTAAGATCTTGAGAGGATTCTTCCTGATGGATATCTGGGTTTCAGAGGGGTCCGCTTTTTGTTTTCCAGGTCTGATAGAAGTTTGGATCATCCTGTTGGAGCAGCTAACAGCAGCTGTATCCAACTGTCCTCGGCAACACCAACCACCAACCTTAGATTTACTCTTTGAGCTGTTGAGAGATGTTACCAAAACACCTGGTAAATGTCTACATCTGTTTCTACTGATGGAGGGGTTGTTGGGCATGTAACTATTTCCAAGAAGGTATCTCTTTGGATGTTTCCCCGTTGTCACTGTTCCTTATATTTAATACAAAGTTTCACGTACAGTAAATGCTCAGTAATTATGTGTGGAATGGCCACAGTGAAGTGATGGGTCAGGTATGTCCCAGAAATTTCTACAAAAGATGTGTAGTTTGATGCTGTTGGACTCCCACATCAATCCATCAGTGTCTCCCTAAGCCAGGTGGCTTTGCCATGGTTTCAGCCTTCTTTCTTGGCCAGATCTTACAGCCTGTGCAGCCCCAGGACTGACAGGAGAGCTCAGTAGATCTGTCACTCATGAGCACATGCTGTAGTAAGCAGCCTCTTGTCACGTGATTAGATTAGGACTGTGTTGTAATTTAAAAAGTGGCATGAGAGAGAAAGACATCATGCAACAAAGTTCACATGGAGGGGTTTTTGTTAGGTAAAGGGAATATGAAAAGAAGGGGAGGGAGGAAACCGACCTCTGGGGAAGGAGCAGCAGAAGAGAAGAGAGAAGCAAAGAAAGAGAAAGAGAGGAGGGGGAGAGAAGCAGGCAGAGAAGCAGAGAGAGAGAAAGGAACAGACAGAGATGGGAGGTAGGCAGGGCCCTTTTCAAAGGGAGCGTAGTGAACGTGCATAGCAGGTGCTCTTAGTGGCTGCAGCTGAAGATGCATCCTGTCAGAACCCCAAGGTCAGGCCAGCACAGATGCCTGAATACTAGAAATAGTCCCCTGTGTAGAAAAGAAGAGGCCTTAGAAATGCATCTCTTCATATGATTTTTAAAAGTTTAGCATACATATTCTTCATTCCAAAGTTTCCTCAGTCAAAGAAATTTTTATAGAAATGTAAGGTATTTTTATTTATTATTTTATGGGTGCTTTGCCTGTATAAATGTCTGTGCACTGTGTGCATGCAGTGCCTGGAAAGACCAGAAGATGGTATCAGATCTCCTGGAACTGGAGTTACAAACAGTTGTGAGCTGCCATGTGGGTGCTGGGAATCCAAAGGACCAGAGTTCAGTTAAGAGCAGCTAATGCTCTTAATAGCTGAGACATCTCTCCAACTCTGAAATTTTAGTTTTTACTAATAGAATTAGAACCTTAATGAAACTACTAGTTAATGCCACAGTGAGAATATGTCTCTTCATTGTTATGAAGATTTGATTATTAACATCTTCTATGTTTAAAAGCTAAAAGCATTCCATTGAAGAGTTATGAACCACTACTTCTCAGTACATCTCATTAGTAAGTGCCATTTTCAGTCTCATATTAATTAACACATGATACATATGAATGGTATTTAGTGCCAAAAATATCTATTTGTTGAGCTCTCTTAAATGCTAAAATAAAAATTGTGAACACTAAGTGAGAAGCAGTTAATAAGAGTGAATGACATTTATAAGGCATTATTTTAAATGTGGAATCAACTATTTAATGTATTTCTAAATACATATACATACGTGTACATTCAAAAACTACTTTAAGGAAATATGTTAAAATAGAATTACACCTGCAGGCAAGTTTTGCCCCACTCTAAATATACTGTGTAATTTTCATGTTCGTTATCTTTTGTATCTTTCACTTATTCGGGTTATTTTTTTCTTACTGGGTCTTACCGTTTAGCCCACATTGGCCTTAAACTGGTAATCTAGCTGTTGTAAACACCCAAGGAATAGAAGCATGAACCAGCCTACTCTACTTTTATCTTGCTTTTAAAATAAAAAAATTTTTAAATCCACTAATGTTTTTAAGGAAGCACAAATATTTTCCTTATAGCACTGTCTACAGAATAAAAAAAAAAATCCTACATCTTAAATGTCTGTCAGTACTGAAATTGATTAAAATTATACCTATGTATAATGGAAATAGTATATTTCAGTGAAAACAAGGATGTTTATAATATAAACTTTGTTCTTCATATTTATGAGAAAGTAGTTTTTGAAGCTCTCAGCCAGTGTGGTGAGAAATGCCTGTAGCCACAGCGCTATTCAGGGGGTCACACAGGAAAACACATATGTCCAGGGGTTCAAGGCCTATCTGGGCAACACAATGAGACCCAGACTGTTAACAAACAAACCTATGCCCTATAGAAATATATACGTAATCTATGTTGACATTCTTTCTATATGCATCTATGGATTTATGCATCTGAATCTGAGGACTAAAAGATTAAGTAACATTTTAGCTTTGTGATATTTGAATTTGTATGGGTATTCATATAACCTACAGAGCTAAAATCATACAAAGAAGAAAAATGTTCCTGTTATTACCCCCAGTGAGTTGTCAATTCTTCCACATTTTCTCAGATACTGGGGAGCTCTTTGGAAAGAGATATTTGATACCAGCCATAGCAAGAAACCCCTGCTCCTCTCACAGTCACGGTTCTGACCCTTCCCTTCCTTTCCCAGGCCCAGGGTTTGGAATCTATGCAGTCGTTCACCTTCTCCTTCCTGTGATGGCTCTGTGGCTCCGTCGTACCCACAAGGACCATTCCTACTGGGATGTGGCATCGGCTAACTTCAAGCATGCCATTGGTCTGTCCTGCGAGCTGGTGGTGGAGCACATCCAAAGCTTTCTACACTCAGGTAGCTACAGTGCCAGAGCCAGTCCCTGTGGCCATTGCTTCTGCATGCAGCATCGTTGTCTCAAAGTGCTTAGTGAATGACTAATGTAAATGCCTTTGTCCAGGGAACAAATGAAATATAATCATGTGGTTAGAACCAGTGATCTAATAGCATATCATTGGAGGGAAAATTGATATGCATGCAGCCTATATAAAATTATCAAATGGAATGCCCTATGCTTCTTGAATATATAATACCTAGTAGCAGGTATAGCATAGCAATGCATAGGGAGGGGGAAGGCATATTCAAATACATAACCTTTAAAAATCCCTATAGCCGAAGTATACAGAAGTGGGGTATCTTGTGCTTCTTCATCTATAGAGGGGAAATAAAAGAAATAGAACTTAGAAAAGGCTCCAGTTACCTACAAGAAATTAATTATCAGGGCAGGGATTATGGGAAGTTGCTTAATGCCTGTGGCACTTTGAAAAAATGCTAGGGGAGAGTCATGTTGAAAGGGGCAGATAAGCAGGACAGCAGCCGGGCACCTGAGCAGGGACCTCTGTGAAATCGGGATTCTTGCTCATGAGCAGCTTTGGAAGGTTTGGGAGGAAGAAGAAACAGAGCTTCTAAACAAAGTGTTGAGAAGCCTCCTTGCCAGAAAAGACAAACAAAACCAAACAGAGTATTGACCCCAAAGAGTCTAAAGCAAGAATAAGATGTGAGGACAAATTGTCCTGCAAAGTAAGAATGCTGATGGAGAAGGGAGGGTTCTCCACAGCTGATGGAGGAAGGGAGGGTTCTCCACAGCTGATGGAGGAGGGAGGGTTCTCCACAGCTGATGGAGAAGGGAGGGTTCTCCACAGCTGATGGAGGAGGGAGGGTTCTCCACAGCTGATGGAGGAGGGCAGGTTCTCCACAGCTGATGGAGGAAGGGAGGGTTCTCCACAGCTGATGGAGTAGGAGGAATTTTTCACAGTTGTAGGGTGGGGGGTTAGTCTAGCGCTAAAGGAGGAGGGACAGACTTCAGCATGCAGATTAGGCATGTGTCTAAAGGGGTTGATATTCTTGAGTAGACTGTTGCTTTGCACAGGGTGGGGTGTGGACAATACCACTAAAATTTGCTTCTGTGGCATTACAAGGGCCCTAGGAAGACCATGCAGATGCATTCCTGGGCTTGGCAAACAGACTGGTGTGGGGATATCTCCTTCCTTCAGTCTGCGAATGATGTGCAGATGGAAGCCAGATTGACGAGGTTCAGAAGTCACCAAACTGAAACGAGATTGTTTTGTTTTCCAAGAGCACTTACATGTTAATTCAGATTCCAGCACCAAGGAAAGCATGTTCAAAATTTCCTTTTTAGAAGCAATTTTTTCCAGCAACTCATTTTCACGCCATATATTATATTCTGTCTTGTTTGAGTAGCTTAATAATATGCTGAACTTTAAACAATACACAAAAAAAGTGAACCACATTTCATCTTGCTGTATCTATAAGCAGAATGAAACATGTCAAAACTGGGGAAAAGAACTCCAAAAATAAAAATTGCTTTGCTGTACTTTGTTGGTTTTGAGAGGGTATAAGGGTATGCCATTCTTGTTTTCTTTATCCTGAATTTATATCTTTTTATGCCTTAGCCTTTCTTCTCTGGCCAGAGATGGCCGTCTCATTCTCCCCCTTGACAGCAGAGTCCTGAGAACCTTTTTTACTCCTTCCTGTAGACATCAGATATGAGAGCATGATCAACACCATGCTGAAGGATCTCTTTGAGCTGCTGGTGGCATGTGTGGCCAAGCCCACAGAAACTATCTCCAGAGTCGGCTGTTCCTGCATTAGGTGAGAATAGGGTTCCTTGGCTCTCCCCAAGGGTTGAGTTTTATTATGGAATCCAAAGGCATTATCTTTATGGCAGCAAATCACTTTTTTGTAAATAATTTATAATTAATAGTCCTTTTTGGTGTTTAGTCTATAAGTACTTTGTGTAGATGGGGGTAGACAAAGTGGAGGTAGAGAAAGTGATGGGTGGTTTCCTTGGAGGCAAAAGAGGAAGGTTTTCTTCAGAAGTGATGGTGGAGCATGGTGAGTGGAACCTGAGAATTAGGGTCCGCTACCAGCTCCTAACCACCAGGTAGTTTGCCTCAATCTGTTCCTGGGTCCTATCAACCCCTTTGGGGGATTCTTTTAGGTTTTAGGATCTTGTTCTCATGCCCCACTCAACAAGCCCCAATTTGGGATGCAGAGTACTGATCCTATATACAATGAGAACATAAAATTCTTCTTGTGAGAACATGACTAGATACCTAGGCCCTTCTTTAGTATAGATACTGAGAGTGATGACACAAACACACTTGTAATCCTAGCACCCAGTAGGTAGAGAAAAGAGGGTTTGAGTTCAAAACCACCTTAGGCTACACAGCAAGGCAAGGTATCAAATAATAAAAACCACCAGAGAGAGGGTCACTGAAAACTGATAACATTGACCTCCACAGAGAAGTTAATAATAAATACCCAGAAAGGACAAGAGAGCGGGGTTCAGAATGGTAATAATGATGACACTTGGTTCCTACCTCAAAGTGATTGTCTTCATTATTTTTCTATTGTTACAATAAAAACACACTATGACAGAGGCAACTTATAGAAGAGAGCGATTAATTGGGCTTACAGTTCCAAAGGCTTCGCGTCCATGATGGTGGAGCAAGGGTGTGTCAGGAGAGTAGCTGAGAGCTCACATCTCAGACTGTAAGCAGAAAGAGTACACGACATTGGAGATGGTAAAGGGCTTTGGAAACCTTAAACAAGGCCACACATCTTAAGCCTTCCCAAACAGCCACTCACTGGGGACTCTGTATTCAAAACCAGAGACTTTCTGGGAGCATCTCATTGAGACCACAATTGTAAGTCTTCACTAGGTGATAATATTCCAATTGGGAGAACAAGACAACAGGTACCAGGAGATAATAAGAGTTTGGGGCTTGTTTTATGTGGTTAGGATTTATAGAGGAGTGGTAATAAACGGGGCCAGGATGGGAAAATGAATGAAGGGTACATAGCCCTACATATAAGCCTAAGGCTAAATGTAGGGCTGTTTGCAATGGAAATCGATTGATCTGTCTAAACTGAAATGGTTTAGATATTAGTATCTTGACAGTGCACGACCAGAGGGGTGGAAGGCAGGAGTGAGGAGACAGAAAGTCTTGCAGAGCAAGTACAGGATAAACCTGTGTTCCACTCAACCTTGAGGACGCAGAATTTCTGGACACGAGACACGCCTTTTGGCAGGTATGTCCTCGTGACCGCCGGTCCTGTGTTCACTGAGGAAATGTGGCGACTTGCGTGCTGCGCCCTGCAGGATGCCTTCTCTGCCACTCTCAAGCCAGTGAAGGTAAGATGACCAGGAAGGCAACATTGTTTTCCTCTTTCTTAGCCCCCTGACGCTTGGTCAGACTGGGCACCTGAGCTGTCTGCCTCCTCATACAGCTGCATAGTAGCAGAACATGAGGAAAAAACAAAAACAAAAAACACTGGGTTGGTTCTTTTTGTTGTTGCTGTTGTTGTCTTATCAGTATCAGATTAGAGACTGGGCCTGGCACTCTGAACACAGACACCCTATGAATACTTGCTGTTCCTCCCTAGGACCTGCTCGGCTGCTTCCACGGTGGCACAGAGGGCTTCAGTGGGGAAGGCTGCCAGGTGCGGGTAGCAGCCCCATCCTCCTCCCCGAGTGCTGAGGCAGAGTACTGGCGCATCCGGGCCATGGCCCAGCAGGTAAGAGTTGGACGGCATCTCAGAAGCTTGAGATGCATGCTCAGAGTCATCCTCAGTGTCCTGTATCGCCAGGCACCTCTCCCTTAAAGACATAAACGTTAAGGCCCTAAGCCCCTGTCAGTACCATTTTCCCACAGAAATGGCTTTAGCTCATTCTTCCTACACCATCCCTTGCAGGTTGTATTCTTTCGAACTCAGATCAGAGCTTATCCTACAGCCTGGACTTCATCTACACCTTGCTTGGGCTACTTAGAAGGGTTTTCTAAATACTAATGCTGCTAAATACGGGTGACTAAAGATTGTTCAGGCATTACATTTTTATCACCCATACAGAACACAGTCCTTAATATTTTAAGTGACTTAGCACACATTTGAATTGAGTATAGCCAACGATTAAAGCCATCTTCATATAAACTGGGTTTGATTCTTAGCACCCACGTCAGGTGGCTCACAAGCACTTGTAATGCCAGATCCAGGAAATCTGTTGAGAAGTTTCCCGCCCAGGTTTCCTCTGAAGGACTTCGCCCAGCAGTGCTCGGCAAATGAGACAAGAAAGGAAGAGCCTTCCATATCCAGCTTCTCACCTCACCTGCTGAGCACATTCCTAATGTCCTGGGACATGACTGTTCTGAAGAGAGAGGCATGTCCCTAGGAAGCATCCATGATGTGTCTGCAGGAGAAGGGACAGAGGAAAAGTAAGGCTGCAACCAAGAGCCTCTTCAACAGCGTGGCGACTGTGGCCAGCTGCAGCAATAAGTTGGGCTTAGAGCAAGGCCCAAGGTGGCCCTCCTCAGGGATGGCTTCTCTAAACAGAAACCTGTGACACTTGGTTGTTTTTCACATTTTACACTGTGGTGTTTTCACGTGTTTACACTGTGGTATTTTCACCTTTGTGCAAGCATGCAGTAGACTATAAAAAAATGACAGCTAGGCGAGGGGACAAATGTCTATAAATCCAGCATTCAGGAGGCAGAAGGACCTTGAATTCAGACTAGCTTGGGCTATAGAATGAGTTCCAAGCCAGCGTGGTGATCCTATTTCAAACTCGACAACAGATGGATCATCAGTAGAGAAGCCTCCCCTGAAATCAGTGCTTAATGGAGAAGAACAGAGAAGTGTTTCACCACTTGGTGTTTCTCTCCTTCAGTCCCAAACCTTCCGTCTATATTTATAGTTAAAAATCGCTAGTTATGGGAAATAAGTTTCCTTAAAAAATAGTCTAAAGGTCTTTAAGTTCAAAGAAATGAGACCATTTGGAGCAGAGGTCTGATGGATGTTTGGAATTTTTCAGCCACCTCTGTCCAAGCCACACCAGGAGTCCTAATAGGAAAGTGGTCCGGAAAGGAGCTAATAATCTTAGCTTCATTTGTTTGTTTGAGACATAGCCCTGGCTGGCCTGGAACTCACAGATATCTGCCTGCTTCTGTTTCCTGAATGCTGGGATAAAAGGCATGCATCACCATGGTTGACTGAGTCTTCATTTCTTATTTCTGCTGTTGCGAATTAGGTCAGTACGATAAATAACCAGGCCAGCTCAAGAATAACAGTTATATTTTAATGGTGATAAGGGGAAACTCAGGCTACAAGAGTGGGAGGTCCGACTTCCTATCTGTCCGGCTGGAGCCGCACAGAGAGAGCGCACACCTGGTCTATCCCAGTTTTCTTCCTGGGTTTGCCTTAACTAGGTGTGATTGGTTAACAAAACTTCCCATCCTCAGGTTACAATTAGAAGGTAAGGCATTTGGTAAATCATGAGGTTTAAGCCCTTCATGAATGGGACTAATGCCTTTGATAGAAACAGGAGCCCTCCCTTGCGCCAATCTACAGCTACCAGAAAATCCTTACCAGAGTCCAGTCATACTGATACTCTAGTCTCAGACTTCCAACTGCCAGATACTCCCCCTTTTATCTAAACAAGATCCATCCAAACCCAATACAACTATATACAATAGGAACAGATAACAAATATAAAATTACAAACAATATAAACAATATTAAGCAAAGAACACATAACAAAAGTTTTATTAAACATTCTATTTCAAGGAGTCTAAATATTGTATTGAAATTAAGCTTGGCTAAATCATGAGGAAGGTAACTACAATTATCTAATCTTCAACTCCATTGAAGATCTGAGAAGGGAAGCAATATTACTTGAGTGAACAGGAAGTGCAATGGAGAAACTTCCAAAATGTGTAACAAATGACAGAGACAACTGGCTACCTAGGCAATCACCCAAAGTCTCATTTGCAATTTTGAAGCAACCAACTTTGGCTAAGGCCTAACGGAACTGACATGTCATTTTCAAAAGAAAGAAACTTTTCAAAACTATCTTATCCTGTCTTGGCAGGATATGACAGTCCTGTTTTGTCCATTTACAGATACTCTGTATCTCTGTCAGTGGCTGAGGTATGGGCATTTCTTTGCCCAAAGGCCAGTTCCCATCATTCTGCCTTGGATATAAAAGCTAGAGATAAAGGGATGAGCAAAATGGTAGAATGTTTGCCTAGCATGTGCAAGCCCCTCTAAAACTGACATATATGTATGTGTGCATGCATAGTATATGCATATATACATATATGTGTATGCATATTTCTCAGTTATGCATGCTATATGCATACATATATACGTATACACATACATATATGTTATATATATGAGCTTTTACAAAGGTAGCTTGTATCCTGGTTAGTTTTTGACACCTTGATGCAGCTAGGGACATCTGGAAAGAGGAATCCTCAATTGAAAACATGTCTCCATCAGATTGGCCTGATCAAGTCTGTGGGTCATCTTCCTGATTGATGACTGATGTGGGGCCACCCCTGGGCTGGCAGTCCTGGGTGTCTAAGAAAAGAGACTGAGTAAGCCATGGGGCAAAGCCAGTGAACAACAATCCTTCATGCCTCCACCTTCCTGCTTGAGTTCCAGCCCTGACTTCCCTCAGCCATGGACTGACTATGACCTGAAAGTTATAAGATAAAATTAACTCCTTCCTCCCCAAGTTGCTTTTGGTCATGGAGTGTATCACAGCAATAGAAAGCAAACTAATACCTTTTAAACATTTACACATAATCCCCTTGTATGTGTTATTACTGCTTAGTGTCATTCTCGGAGGGTAATGAACTAACATGTGATAGAATGGTATTATTAACATTGCTAATCAATGTTTATTATTTGCTTTGCATATGTACTGTACATGCATCAATTTATTTTATCAGCTATATCAGGTGGAAGCACTGATATATACCACTTCGTAAGTAAAGACATGAGTAAAGAATAAACTACTTACCCGGGTGACTAGCCAGCGGTCAGTGGCGTTGGTAGATGTGGGCTTCTGAACTGTCCCTTGTGTATATATTCCTGCAGGTGTTTATGTTGGACACCCAGTGCTCACCAAAGACTCCAAACAACTTCGATCATGCTCAGTCCTGTCAGCTCATCATTGAGCTGCCTCCTGATGAGAAGCCAAACGGGCATGCCAAGAAAAGGTATGCCGCTGGGAACACAGAGAACGCTCTTAAGTAAGAACGCTCACCCTTTCCCACTCCCTCTCCTCAACCCAGGCTTTAGCCTTGAGGATCATCTAGCAAAGGTTTTCATAAAAATGGTAAGCCTTTTAACCACATTTCACACACGCAATGTGTGCTGTTTAATCCATCAGGAACCACCACAGGCTAGGTGACCAATAACGCCGATGTATGTTTTGGAGGCTAAAAGTCAGAGCTCAAGGTGTGGACAGGACTCATTCATTAAGCTTGTAGATGGCTATCTTCTGAGTCTACACATTGTGATTCCTCTATGTTTTTCTATACAGAGTCCCTCTAACAAAGAATCTGTATATACCAGACTAAGATCCACCCGAATGACTTCGTTTGTACTTAATCATTTCCTCAAAGATCCTTCCTGTAAATATGATCTATTCTGACTGAGATTAGGAGTTTGACACATGCATTTGGACAGAATACAACCCAGTTCATAAAATCATATGTGTAATAATCTTATTTAAAGGGTTCATTGAATTTTTAAACAAAAGGCAGGGTAGTCAGTTCCACCCAGGAGTCCGAGGTTAGCCAGGCATCATAACAAGACTTTAAAATACAGTTGCTACCATATTTCAGAATGGCACAGTTCAGGTAATTCAGACTGTATCAATGACTAATACATACAACTATGCTGTCAGGAGGCAAAAAGATCCATTTTTTACCAGAAGAAAATTTTAAATAGCATCCTTCCTGAAAAATCCTTGTTCTTGGAGTCAGATGCAAAGTCAAAGCTACCTGGCTTTGCCTTGGCATATTAATAGTAATAATTGTTTGGTTAACATTGTATAAAGGTACAGCAGATAACATCTCACTTGCATTTTAACCCATGAGGACAAGAAAAGCCAAGTTACATATCCAAAAATATACAACCACCAAGTGTGAAAGCCAGAAGCAAACCAAGTTCTGGAGGAACACACGACCTCTACCCTTCACCACTCTGGGGAGCAAGTCAGTGCAAAGGACTTGGGTTGGCATTCCTCCAAACTTGTGTTTTAATCCTAACTCCTCAGGTTACAATTAGAAGGTAAGGCATTTGGTAAATCATGAGGTTTAAGCCCTTCATGAATGGGACTAATGCCTTTGATAGAAACAGGAGCCCTCCCTTGTCCCAATCTACAGCTACCAGAAAATCCTTACCAGAGTCCAGTCATACTGATACTCTAATCTCAGACTTCCAACTGCCAGACACTGTAAAATCAACATCTTTGATTATAAAACAGCCCAATCTGTGAGATTTCACTATAGCAACCTGAACAAAGGCAGTTGTTACCACTGCACAGCCTCTGGGTGATTTGAGTAACAGCTTGTTAATATAGCCATTTTAATACTATAACCATTTAGGTAAAATTTCCATTGAATATTTTAGCTAGCATTTGTTGTACACAAAAGAATACATGGAATATATATTTATATATATATATATTCAACTTCTGAAACATGAAAAATAATATATGTATGAGCCTGTCACACGAAAGAGAACATTTAACAGTATCCCATGTACTTTTCCCCCAATTCCAGCTCCTGCTTCCCCCAACATCAGTTTTTTAGGGTAGGTCATAACTGTCTACTTTATATGTTAAAGACAATGAAAAAGATAAGATCCTGCCCTTCTTTTTGAGGATAGTGCTGCAAAGCACAGACAATAGAGAACTGAGCAGGTATGTAAAGGATTTACCTTTTTAGTTTCGGTCCTTAAGTTGTCGACTCGAAGCACTTAGACCAAATTGGTAGTGTTCTAATGTCCTTCCTGTTTCTGTCATAAAACACTGATCAAAAGTAGCTCGACGGAGAAAGGGCTTGTTTGGCTCATGGCAGTATGATCTGAAGCAAGTCAGAGCAGGAACTTGAACCACCAACCATAAATTGTTGACTCTCAGGCTAATGCTTAACTTTCTTTTACCCAAGACTACCAGCCTAGGAAATGGTGCGGCTCACAGTGAGCTGGAGTCTCCTATAACAACTCAAGACAGTCAGTACAACCCCTCACAGACATAGCCACAGACCAACCTAGAAAAGATAGAAACTTTATTAGGTGATTCTAAACTTTTATCAAGTTGGCTGCTAATGCTAACAAGGACAAGTAGAACCTTCTACAGAGGAACAGAGTGACTTTAATCAAAAAGCTATCTACATAGGAACCAGGGGGAGGGGAAGTTCTTTAACGTACAGAGTTTCTGCCTGAGATGATGAAAAGGTTTTAGAGTGACAGTGACGTTTATACCAGCATGGTGATGACACTCAGCACTGCGGAATTGTATAGTTAAAATACGGTGTGTTGTATGTGTGTGCAATGTACGTATACATTGCACAAATCATTTCAGCCATCTGGCAGGATTGCTGATTTAGGGTGGCAACTCCTTACTGTGCATTTCATCCTGAGTGAGAGTCATGGTTTTTCCTCAGTGACAAGCACAAGAAGTGAAAAGTCAGTATTTAGATTAATGGATGATTTTTTGTTCTTCTAGCTAAAACAGTCATTTTTGTCGAGCATAGAAGTAATTTTAAAATTCGATTTCAGTGTGAGGCAGACTAAAACAAGAAAATACCAACAAGGTGGCTCAGTAGGTCATGTGTATAGTGTCAGAATTTAGGAGTTGGAAGCAGGAGATCAGAAGTCAAGGCCATCCATCCTCATCTACACAGCAAGTCTGAGGTCAGCCTGGGCTACATCAGATCTGTCTTTAAAGAAGTCTGAATCTTGTATCAGTTACAGGAATTGGTTGGCAGCATAATGGCATAGGTAATAAAATGGCAGAAGCTATTTTCATAAAATTCTAGGAGCGGTGAAAAGAACATGAGACCACAAACCACACTGGTCAATTAAAGTGGTAATGGCCTGAAATGGAAATTATTTTCTCAGTACAAAAAGCAGCCAAAACCAAGCATTCGAGCATTTACATATAAACTACTTTATCTGAATTGTTACTTGATTAGAACAGTGTGGAATTGTCATTTATTGCCTGCCCACTGCTCAGCCAGATGCCCCGGAGTGAGGTCTAGAGAGGATGAGCGCTCTCTCCTCACCTACAGAGCTGACCTGAAAGTTGACTCAGGGAAATCAAATGACCATGTAAGCTTTGTGCCACAGTTCCAGTGGCCAAACTGGCAGAGAATCGACATGAGTGGATGCTGCTTTCCCAGGCTTCCTGTAGAATTTTATGAGCTACATTATCAATTTATTATTTTATTTTGTAATGTCAGCACCATAATAGCAGTAGCATAGATATTTCCAGCACCTAAAGCATTAGCATTTGATCCTTGGAAACTGTCTTGGTAACAAAAACAAACCAGTAAGATTTCCATATGTATGTGTGTAAGAAAATAGGGTAGGAGGTTGGAAGGGTTAGGAGTGTCCTGACTTATAATTGTATGTAATTTTTTTATCAAGGTGTTGCATTTATTTCCTATGGCTTGATAATTCAGTACCTTAATTTACAATCTACAGATCCTGGAATTTTAAAAAGTGCCAGGATTTCTATCAGCCATGATTAAAAGGGAAGTTTACCCCTTTTAAAGAGAGATATTAAAGGGCAGGCAAGATGGCTTAGTGAGCAAAGGTGATTGTAACCAGGTTGGATGACTTAAGCTAGATCCCCTGTACACAGGTGGTGAAGGAAGTAGAGGACACTGAACCCTACAAATAGTCCTCTGGCCTCCACATATTCAGCATGCATGCACACACATAATTAAAAATAATTTTGGAACACAGTGGATTTAGTTGGGAGTGTCACATGTTCTGAAATGGATCATGCCTACCTTGCTGAGGAAGAAGGCAGAAAGCCACTAACCATTCCCTGTCTTTGCATTTGAAGTGTTTCTTTCAGGGAGATCGTGGTGAGCTTGCTTTCTCACCAAGTACTGCTCCAGAACCTGTATGACGTCCTGCTGGAAGAGTTTGTCAAAGGCCCCTCTCCAGGAGAGGAAAAGACATCAGTCCAAGTGCCAGACACCAAGCTGGCCGGCTTCCTCAGATACATCTCGATGCAGAACCTGGCTGTGATATTTGACCTGCTGCTGGACTCTTACAGGACTGCCCGGGAATTCGACACAAGCCCGGGCCTGAAGTGCCTGCTGAAAAAAGTGTCGGGCATCGGAGGCGCCGCCAACCTGTACCGACAATCGGCCATGAGCTTTAACATTTACTTTCATGCCCTGGTCTGTGCGGTTCTCACCAACCAAGAAACCATCACTGCGGAGCAAGTGAAGAAGGTCCTCTTCGACGAGGAAGAGAGGAGTTCTGATTCCTCCCAGCAGTGCTCGTCAGAGGATGAAGACATCTTTGAGGAGACTGCACAGGTGAGCCCTCCACGAGGCAAGGAGAAAAGGCAATGGAGGGCTCGCCTGCCTTCGCTCAGTGTGCAGCCAGTGAGCAACGCAGACTGGGTGTGGTTGGTCAAGAGGCTGCACAAGCTGTGCATGGAGCTCTGTAACCACTACATCCAGATGCACCTGGACCTGGAGAGCAGCTTGGAGGAGCCACCCGCCTTCAAGAGTGACCCCTTCTTCATCCTCCCCTCCTTCCAGTCTGAGTCATCCACACCATCCACGGGAGGCTTTTCCGGGAAAAACACGCCCTCGGAAGATGATCGCAGAGAACACCTAAGTGAGCCTCTGAGCCTGAGAGTGGGCAGCGGGGACATGCTGCTGCTACCCCCCAGCCCCAAGGCAGAGAGGAAGGATCCTGGCTGCAAGAAAGAATGGTGGGAGAGTGCGGGGAACAAGATTTGCACCATGGCTGCTGACAAGACCATCTCAAAGCTGATGACTGAGTACAAGAAGAGGAGGCAACCGCACAACCTGCCTGCCTTCCCCAAGGAAGTCAAGGTGGATAAGAAGGGCGAGCCCCTGGGGCCCCGGGGTCCCGACTCCCCACTGCTTCAGCGGCCACAGCATCTCATGGACCAAGGGCAGATGCGCCATTCCTTCAGCGCAGGCCCAGAGCTGCTGCGGCAGGAGAAGAGACCCCGCTCAGGCTCCACCGGGAGCTCCCTGAGTGTCTCTGTGCGAGATGCAGAGGCACAGATCCAGGTGCGTTCCAGCTAGCAGTTTTCTGCAGATGCCAGAGGTGTCCTCCTTGCAGAACCTGCATCCCCAAAGATGTGAAACCAGCAAGGGAAACGAAGGCTGGAGTTCAGGTGGCTGAGCCCTTGCCTAGCATGCAGGAAGCCCTGGGTTATACTCCCCCTAGTTCACCTCCCTGACCTAGGTATGGTCAGTCCTGAAATCCCCGAACAGAGGAAGTGAAGACAGAGATATAAGTTCAAAGTCATCCTTGAGTTACATGTTGTGGGCAGCTCAGGCTATATTAGACAGACAGACAGAGATCTGGTACACAGCAGGTGATATAAATCATACCTCCAAGTCAGAATGACTGGACCTAGGCTGTGCCATCTGCCTGAGAAACAGATTTTCTCCTCAGGTCATTTCAGAAACCATTTTTCTATGTTGGGACACACAATTGGGAAGTAGGAAGCCACCTGTATATATAAGACACTAAAGCTGATTTTAAAAGTAGGATTTAGCTGGCAGTGAGCTCTCCTTCTGTCATTTGAATATGGCACTGAGGCTACTCTGTAGTTTTGAAACAGTGTATAAAGAAAGGAGCCAAAGTGAATGCTGCTGTGCTAAAATGAATTATTTTAACCATTGTGAGCACATTTATAGCATGTCAAAAGGAATTTGAGGGGAAACAGCATTGATAGTGTTTTTCCAGTATAAGAAAATATGGAAACAAAGAACTAGGGTGATTCTAGATAAAAATCCTTTACTGTAGAGTCTTGCCAGAGGTGCATCAGAGGATGGGGGGTCCTGGGAACTATGCACGTACATACATTTGAAATACATCCTACAGGAGTCATGCCTCCTCCTTTGAAACATATACAACAGAGAAGTAAACTTGATAAGACCAAATCTGCCTAAGTTTGCTAGACTAGTTTCTTCAGTACTAGGGATTGAACCTACGGCCCGATGTATGCAAGGCAAGCCCTCTTCGCTGAGGACATCCCTGGTTTGGGTTATGATGTTTTTAAAGTATCCAGTAACCATGAGATAGTTATTTATTCTTTAGCAGATAAGTTTCTTGGTGAATCCTGTATCTTAATTGTTTTTAAGTGTGTTGGGCTTTAATGATTTTAAATCTTCTCCTAAATTAAGGTAGAATGATCCCAAGTGATCCAGGTGTTAGCCGACAGCTAATTGAACTATCAGCACCCCATGGACATCTCCTCCTGCATCTTTATTCTTAACAGTTTATGAAAGCGAAACATAAGCCATCCCTCATGTTAGGGGATTCTCTTCCAATCCTTCAGTATGTGAAATGAAAACTAGTTTATTACAAGCACATTAAATTATTAGGACTCAATCCTGAGAAAACCATGTACAGATTTCCAGAGCTTAACAGCACTGCCATGCAAAACCATGAGGCAGCCAGTAACTCCCTTCCATCCTTTCTCATAGGCATGGACCAACATGGTGCTAACCGTTCTCAATCAGATTCAAATCCTTCCAGACCAGACCTTCACGGCCCTCCAGCCAGCAGTGTTCCCATGTATTAGCCAGCTGACCTGTCATGTGACTGACATCAGAGTTCGGCAAGCTGTGAGGGAATGGCTTGGAAGAGTGGGCCGCGTCTATGACATCATCGTTTAGAGGACTCAAATCCCTCTGGTCAGAGTCTGTCTGTCCATCCAGCTGATTGCATCTTCCCTACCACCAGCCCATTCAAGCTAGGTCTCTGAGAAACTAGTTCTCTGAAACCTAGTTAAACACAAAGCTTTTTCCAAGCGCTCCATAATTATCCAGCCTTAGGCTAGTCTGGATGCCAAAGTGGTATCCAAGTGATATGGTGATCTCTGGCCTCGCACATTGTTACAGGAGAGTCTGCATTCACTTCTAAATCTAAACTTAATTTCCAAGTGCATTTGCTTGTCGTATTCTACCCAAATGGGTCGTTTTTAACAGCTCTCCTTTAGAAGCCCGAGGCTGATCCATTTAGCCCATCATTTTCAAAAATCAATGTAAGTCCTAAAAAAAAATTTGCTGGTAAGTCAAGCTGATATATATATATATATATATATATACATATATATATATATATATATATATATATATATAGCACCAGACATAATTAATCAGAAGAATTTTTATATTCTGATGATTATAATTTGGTTGGGAAGAAAACTGCAAAAGTGTTTTTTTCCAGTGCTCTAATCAAGAAAAAATGACTTCTAAAATATATTCAGGAACATTTCAACATTATTCTTAAGTTGTTAAGATTTTCAGGTTAATATTCATAACTTCCCCAGGTAAGGTACTGTTGTGCCTTTATTTCTCTGTTTCTAAAGGAAGGAAATTTTTCCTAGCATGATTTTTAAGTCTGTGGCTCAGCAGTGGTGTGCACTGTGGCAAGACTTTGATACTGACTACCCTGTGTCCCATGAGTCTTTGCTTTTGTTCCCAAGGCAGACAAAGAAAAATGGTGCCTTAGTCTTTTGTTGCACAGACATTTCTATGCCCCACAATTATCTGAACGTAAGGTATGACACTCAGATTTTAAGAAAGATTAAGATGCAGTTCATTTTATATCAGTATCCTTTGGAGGAAATGAACTCGGATTCCTCCATCTGGTGAGCATACTTCTCAGGGGAGGGGCAAGAAGTGTGGGATGGGGATACAACTAGAAGGGGTGGGCTAGGGTCTGTGACAGGATCGTTGTAAACCTTCAACTACAGCACAGTTGTGAGATGATGGTGTCAATTACACAAACTTAGACTGAACAGGAAGGGACACAATGAATTTAGAAAACTTTTTCTATATAAAACACTTCTCTCTAGCAAATTTACTCTTTAATCATGTTATTCAGAACAATATTTTAAGTGGATATTTCTTTTTCTAAGTATTATTAGAAAATTTATTTGAAACATAGTACCACATCTATGGCGGGTTAGGAAGTAAGCATGAGGTTCAATCCTTTATACTTAGGAACCACTGAGCTTCCCCCCAGCCCTTACCACATATTTTATTCATTTCTTACATTATAGCAATGACTAAAGTTTCTCAGGCAAGCCCACTCACACTCTACAGTGTAGGATTGGTTACTGAGGTGCATGTGGCATTTCCCCGGTACCTGAAACTGTATTCGTGTATCATCCTCTAAAAATGAGACTTCACTCTTCAGTATTGAAGGACCTCACAGGGCTTGAACTTTATCCAGTGATAATATTCATAAATGTTGCCCTTCATGAGAACTGCATAGCTATCTACAAGGTCAAAAAAGGTGGACTGGCTTGTTTGGGGGGTCAAAAAGAAATCCCCATTCACCATGCTATCCACACAGACAACAGAATCTAGAGGACATTTTCCTGGTCCCACAAAACAATCTCTGCCTTCAGAGACAGTGATTCAACTTGGGTAATAATTCAAGTTTAAAAACTGCTCTGAAGAGATGTTTTGGTTTCTCTCTTTTCTAGTGCTGGGAATCAAACCAGGGTCCCATGCAAGTTACACAAATATTCTCCACCACTGAGCTGTATTCCCATCTCTTAACTATTTATTTGTTTGAATAAACAATGAATTGTTTTATCTACAACTTTAGATTTTATATACCTTGTAAATGTAGTTGAGAGTTAAAGATTTTGCTTTGTTTTGTCTTTCTCAACAAAAGCAGTATACCCTAGCTTTTAATTTTGTAAATTATTTTGGGGGGATCTGTTCTTGTTCGGCCTATAAGTACCTCGCTTTACTAGAAAGAGCATCTCAGTTAACCTGATTACAGAATTACAGCATGTCACAAAATGTGACCTTTCATGAAGTATAAAAGGCAGTTTCCTTGTACATATGTCCCAGAAGTAAGACTCTGGTCTACCACAGACTGGTTACAAAAGCATGCAAGACTAGCTTGTGGAAGTACTCTCTAACAGCCTGAGTGGGGCCTGAGGATAAAAGGATGAGATATACCTAATGTCGTACCCAAGATGTCCTTACCTACAATGTTGGAAATATTGGCATATCCTCCCACCATTCTCTGAGAGTTCATTCCAAGTCCCATGTTGTTCTTAGACCACCTCCAAAGCTCTCTGTACTCCAGAAAAAGACCTCTGGGTCTTCAGAATCCAGCCAGAGGGAGCTACTTACAGTTCCAAATGGAATATTGCTCAGTGAAAAATCATGACCAATGACTAGTACTTCAGGTGAGAGAAAGGACAGGTAATTAGGCGCCTTGATGGGCAGCGGCCCCTTCCCTCACTACCGTAAGTCTCTCTCCATGTCTAGCCTCTGCCTTTTCCCCTCTTCTTCCACCCTTTCAGTCTCTGGATGGAACCAGTGTTTTTTCCTTAGTCACTGTGGCTGAAGATCAAGGTCAAGGTGGGCTTTTGAGCTTAAAAGAGTCATTGTCACTGTACGTCCCGAGGTGAGCAGAACGTTGCTCCTAGCTGCTTGTATTTACTACCAAAGTTCTATTGCTTAAAGCTGACATTTTTTTCCCTCCTTTTCTTAGAAAACTGTGCACCATGAAAAAAGCAACCCGGCACCACATAAACCAGGTGACAGGGTGCCTGTGTATCATGTCTCACCCCGGCATGGCGCACACCCACAGTTCCAGTACTCAGGAGGTGGAAGGGGTAAGATAGAAATTCAAAGGCCATAGGGAATCTGAAGCCAGCCTGGGCTGCGTGAGAGCCCGTAGAGCAAAGCGTCAGATATAATAACGGAAGGCTCACAAACAGACCACAGAGCCTCACTTAGCTCCCGAAGCTCTCAATCAGCTTTTAAAGATGTTGAAGCGGTCTCTTTACACACTTGGTTCTCTTCTTCCCTTCATGGTAGACCCAGCTTTCTCCATGAATGCAAAATTTTACTGTTTTAGGTAATGTAGTCACCAACCGTCACTTGACTCAGGAAGATGCTAACAGACATTTCAGTTCAGATTGAAATATTTTAAATCAAGCCAGACTTATGCCTCCAATTCTAGCACTGGAGAGGCTAAGAAAGCAAGAGGACCATACTAAGCTCAAGGCCAACTTGATGAGTTCTAGGACAGCCAGGGCTACAGCGGAAGAGCCTGTCTCAAACCACAAATGTTAATTTCCAAAGTCCTCTTAACTTAGATTTCCTGGTATGACGATCAACACAAGCATCTTGTTAAAAAAAATAATAATAATTCCACAGTCAATGGAGTGACTTCGTCCAATAGCCTTAATTACAAGAAGGTAATGCCGATCCATCATCTCCCCAAATAGAGATTAGTGCTACTTAGGTAGGGACAATTCCTTTTGTCATTAGAAAACCTCTGACTGGAGAAATGGCTCAAGGGTTAAGAGTACTTGCTGCTCTTGCAAAAGATTCGGGTTTGGTTCTCAGCACTCACGTGGTGACTCATAACTATCTCGAATCCAGTTTCAGGGAATATGATGCCTTCTATGGCCTCTGGGGGCACCCGGCACACACGTGGCATGCATATATACATGCAGACAAATACTCATAAACATAAATAGTTGCTGAAAAAAATGTAACAATCTGTTATCAGTGCCACCAAACTAAACAGAATGAAGGTCTTTGCTGAAAGAGGTAACACACTGGGTCACTTTATTAAACCTGGGTTTTTCCCTAGTTAAGTTCACAGATCCAGAGTGGTCCATATTTTACTCAAAATAACAAATAGAAGTTGAAGGTGTTCGCAGAGAAGTATCCCTAAACACAAAGACTGCACTTCCTCATGCTGAGCTGTCAGCACTGAGTAAGTTCTGCAGCAGGAGAGAACGGGAAAACGCCTTCATCAGAGGCTTAAAATGAAAGCATTTGCCTCATAGCTCTATCTGGAGTATTATGTGGACTTTAAAAGTAATGTCTTTATGATGAGAACATAAAGGATATCAAAATCCAAACCTTAACCCTAAAGAAAACATTGAGTGTTACATTAAAGACTCAGTAATGTTAGTGAGAAACAATGGGCTCAGTACTGCCATGCCTGTCTGACTGTAAATGAAGAAACACGGCAGCCTGCATGGGCATGTGTAATTCACAACCCTTTTTATGTATCATTCAATCAAAAAAGTGCCCTGTAGCCAATGGAACCCCTCTGCCAGCTTCTCCGGCCAGTGCACAGCCTACGGGTCACTATCAAAGCTTGGAGACACACAGTAATCCTCCAAAACTGTACACATCAGCTGAAGAAGAAACAGCAATTTTGTACAAGATGGGCTGAAGTTCCAGGTAGGACAGTATGGCTGGGATCATGTGCCACACCCCAACGTTTCTGCTTACTTCCATGGGTGAGGAAAGAGCCAGAGACTCCAGTGTCCTGCAGTAAGTAACATGAGGACACAAATGTGTTTGGGAACCACTGAGCAGGAACCCAGCAAGATTTAGCGTGGCCTTAGAATAGTAAAGAAACATTTTTGAGCATTTTTTTAACTGAAAATTTGAGCTTGATATTAGGAAAGATTTATAAACCTGGTAAAGAGCTTGAGTTACAATTATGCTCTCTTGGAAAATATGAACCCATTATTCATAGCAGAGGAATCTAGAAAGAGGTTTTTAAGAAATCCCCTTGCTCTGGGTTATCTTATAGTATTTGCAATTGACATAAAGGTACCTAAAAATTTCATTGACATGTTGGAATAGAAACATCATTTAGATGTTCAAAATATAAACATATTACTTTAGGAAAAACAGACAAAAAGGGAAAAAAATCATATACACCCAGGGTTATTCAGGAGAAACTAAGTTGAGAACAATGATTAGTTTCCGTATAAACAGGATACCATTTATTAATTTAAAAAACACTATGACGTCAGTAGCACACTACAAAACCTTTCACTGAATCATTGTATCACCATGCAGAGAGGTTCCAGGGAGAAGGGACTGGCTGGCCCCAACAGTCAAGGTCCCATCCAGCCAAGTTCCTTCAATCTTAAGAACTGTTTGGCTCTGTGAGTTCCTGTCCTGGTGACTGAGCCAATGGTGTCTAGTTTCTTTTGTCTGAAGAACAGTGGTTCTCAAACTCTTGGCATGCATCCAAATTCACCTACGGGTTTGTTAAGACACAGATGCCCTGCTTCTGATTCTCTCCATTTGGCGATCTGCATTTCTAGCAAGCTCCCAGATGGAGCCATTGCTGAAGCTCTGGGAGCCACAGGCTAGAAATCATTTTCTTTCAGATCCACCTGCCTTATCAAGCACTAAACTGAACTGACCCATGGGCTGACCAGTTAGGATTAGATTACTTACAACATTCCAGTTCCCCCCCTCCCAGTTTTATTATACCAACAATTGATTCTTACACACTAGAAGACAATGAATGTATGCGTTGTACGGAACAGTGAGATAAGTCCAAGCTTCCTGTCTTTGTATTTAGAAACATTAATTCTATGAATGATTGTTTGTATCCTGTTGACCCTTTGACTTGTACTGAAGGTAATCAAATTTATGTGGTACTTGCATTCCTTCCTATATCATTTTAATGAGGTGTTTCCATGTAAGGCTCCATTATAGCCTGGCTCCTGGCTTACAGAAGTTTTTTAAGTAGTTCCTTGCTTGTCAGTTGCTTTACATCTTGGATTGGTCATTAACATATCAGCATTTTAATATGCTAAGACACTTCTGGTGGTACCCTTGTCTTTCACTTAACTGTGTGGTGTAAGTTAGCATTTTAGTTCCATGTTTATCTGTAAAGAGTCTCCTAAATGGCTTTGTGGAAATTTTCAAAATGAAACAATTCCTTTTGAGCAGTAGATATGCTGGTCTTGACTTTTCCATAAATATTGTGTTTCTAAAGAGATCGGCACAAGGTAAACTAATTCTTATTCTACATGATGGGACAGATGGAAAGTCTGTGTGCTTTGAGAATCCAGTGAAATGTTAACCCAAATATGGGGCCTTAATTTAAATTTTAACTCTCTTGCCCAGCTAATTAGCTTTAGAGTTCATTTTTTATTAAATCATAAGGACCATATAATAAGAAGAGAAAGAACTGATGAGCTGTGTTTTTATTAAATTAAACATCCAAGTAAATTAAAAATCTATTAATGTAATTCCAGCTACTCAAGCTTACCTGGACAACATAGTGAGATTCCATCTCAAAAATAAATAAGTAAATAAGCATGAATTTTAAAAGCATAGAAGGATTCAAGAGAAAAGTAATTAAGTATTCTAAATATTGCCCCTTTATGAACTATTACTTCCATATAATTTTCACTGACCCAATAAAGTTTATAGTTATGTCATTTAGGCTATTGTTTGAATAGAAGGCAATCATTCTAGGTACTTAAAATCAGTCAAAGCATGTCACCACAATGTTAAATGGTGTCAAGAATTCATCTTTGACTTTGTGGTTGAACATAACTGAGTTCTTTTTATTATTTCCTTTTCTTCCCATAACAGTTTAAAATTATGCACATAGTTCCTTTAATTCTGATTTCAATTACATTTTAAAACTCAGTCTCTACAAAGAACTTATTTCCAAACTGTTGCCAAAAAGGAGGAGGGAGAACCTGAAAGCCAAGCTAGGTTTTCTCTTAGACCTAGGGAGGTTTAAGCCCTTGATAGCGCCATCTAGCAGTGACCACCCACAGTACCTCGGGTCTGTGTTCACCCTCTGCCACCATTTCCCGGGCAGCTCTTTCCTCTGGTCCAGTATGGTAACAATCAGTTTCCCACTAGGTATCTACTTTTAGTCAAAGATGAATGATCTGGGTATTTGGGCTTCTCTTCCAGTGAGACGCTGTGGTTAGAAAATCATGCGGTCTGATAGGGTAGGAGGGGGTACCTAGAGGGAAAGATTACTTTTCTTTCATGTTTTGGTTGTTGTTGTTTTTATTGTGTGTGTGTGTATGTGAGTGTGTTGGGGTTAAGTGGAGGCTAAAACCGAAATATTTATTCCTCTAACCAAATGCCAAATGACTTCTATTCCATAGCGATTTTCTAAGAGGAATAAACAAATTACGTTTTAGATAGTTCCCCTATTCCTAGCCCCACCTGAGATACAACTACTAGTTAGCAGAATTCCTTTTATCCATTTTTGTATTATACCAAAGAATGAGCTTATTTTCATTAAAAATTATGAATAAATGAAGTTAAGTATAGCCATAATGATTGAGTAGACTTAGCATTTTACCTATTAAGATGGAAAATTCATCCTTGCAGCCAATTCACCAGGAGCCTTGAATTATTTTGTTTACTCCAAAGGTCTTGTCAAGGAAGTATCATTTTTGTTTTGACTTATTATTTAGCCACATTTACCTTTACAAAGTCCTGAAAACCACTCTCCTTCAAGTGTTGCTATAACTGTCTGGTTTGATATAATCTGTTAGTTCACTTTTTTTCAGGTCTCTGTAAGCAAGCTTGCAAGTGTATTTTGTGTATATTTTATCTGAAGTGAAAAACGAATTCTAAAGAGAAAATATTTTAAAAGATACTGTATTTATGTTGCTTGTGTTGTAGAATAAAGATTCAAATGCATCAAAAATCTGATATGGGAAGCAATTTTCTTCACATAATATGATCATTTGAATAAATAGCCTGTGTTTATAAGGACTCTGATTTATGGCATTTTGGAACAGGATCTTTTACATTCAGTCTTCTCAGACGGCTACAATCCCTAGTCATTCTATCTAGAAAAGAAATTTGCAGAAATGTAGACCACTGTTTCTGTAGGGGACAGAGGAAGGCCTGAGTGGAGCCCTGACTGAATGTGTACAGTTGACACAGGCACATGATCACATCAAGCACTCCATCACCTCAGAGGAAAGTAGCAAAGCCCGGCCTCCCCCCGTGGGACTGAGACTCAGAAGTCTTCCTCTGGTGTGTTGATGTTGATAGTGGGTGCGGAAAATGCCCACCATGGCTTTCTCCCTCAGGATATTTATGGCCCAAAGACTGCTCCCCCTGAATTAGCTCAACCTGTCCCCTTGATCCAGCTGTACCCCATAAACCTGGCCTCCTTATATATCCATATAGAATAACCCTGTCTCCCTGCTCAATCTTATGTAATAAACCCTCTTCTGGGTGCTGAGAGTTCTCCAGCAAAGAGTCCAATACACTCAAACCCAGTTTTTCTCCATGTGTCAAGTCTGTGTTTTTTCTTCTTTCCCTCACCAGCCCAGTAAGGTCCATCCCTGGAGCCATACAAGAAAGACATGGCGATTTGTCTACCTCTCTTTAAAATAAAGAATTTTTTCAATATATTCTTTATTTTTATCATAACAGATATCAAATTCACATTTTCATAAGTCATAATAGGTATCAAATTTACATAGATATTATAGTTTAACCTTAAAAACCAAATTATTACCTTTATTTGCTCATGCACAAATCTCTATTATTATTATTATTATATTGAAAAAAATGTAACCACATCTCATGATCTTCAGCTGAACTGTGTCCCAAGACTGTGTCCTCACACAAAATAAGCCTAGGTCGTCATCTTTTATCATCAGCTGCTCACCATAGGAAATGGGTAAGAAAGACAAAGACACACAAAATGCTACAGAAACGTAGCCTGTATTTATGGAAGCTTCTGCTGTTCTATTACACTCCGTGTATCCCAGTGACTTGTGCCATCACCAGTGCAACAAAAAAAAAGAAAAGAAATAGCCTTTTTAATCAAAGAAAAAATGAAATTAAAGTACATGAGCATCCCACAAACAGCAGGGAACAATGATAAGGAAGGTCCTACTGTGAAGAATAGATATGACCTTGGGACCCTGCCAGCAGAATTCCCAGCCCAAGCTTGGTCCCTGCCTGGTAGTGCGAGGCATGGGCAGCACTTGGCTACTTCAAGTATAAGGGGTCTGTCAAAATGTACCCCAAAAGATACTTTTAAGATCAAATGAAAACGCAAGGGCAGTGTTCTACACACGTGCTAGTACCAAGTGAACACTGTCGATTCTCTATAGGACAATGACTAGTTTATAACTAGCGTCACTGTCTTGCGAGTTGTTCTACATTGGAAGTTTATGTATATATCATATCATTGGCATTCATACCTGTCATTGTCAATCCTCGTCGTCGACATAATTGGATTTAGAATCCGCATGGAAATGCAGCTCTGTGTTTGTATGGGCGGATGTTTCCAGAAAGATGTAACTGAGAAGGATTTATTTTGGCTCATAGTTTAAGGGGATACTGCCCATCGTTGCAGGAAAAGAATGGCGGTAGGGAGTGGGAGGCAGCTGGTCACATTGCATCCAGAGTTTGGAAGCAAGCAAGGATGAAGACTGTTGCTCAGCCCTCTGCCCTATTCTTTTAATCTGGAAGCCCAGTCCATAGGACTACACCACCCACATCCAAGCTGATTCTTTCCTCATCAGATAAGCCTTTCTTGAAACATCTCCACAGATAGTCATGGAGAGATGTGTTCCTAGATGATTTTTAAAATCATGTTAGCAAGAGTAACTATTACATCACCCATGAATATACCCCAAACAAAACACTTTACATTCTCCCCGCATCAGACACGCAGGAATCATCTGAAATGCAGACCTCTCCGATAAATCATTTTACAGATAAATTCAAATAGCCAACCTTCCCATTATTAATCCCCAGCAATGACTATGCCATATTTGTGACTCTAGCTGTATTTCTTTAAAGCAGAAACTTAAGATGCCCCGCATAGTTGGCATATGCTCAAATCTTGTATTATAATTTAGCTCTCATAAATATTTCACATCACCGATTAGAAAATTCACTTTCCCATATAGCTTTAAGGTAGATTAAGTGAAAATAAAATTGAAGCTTAATAGTGTGGTTTTCACATATTGACCAGCATCCCTGATAGCTCAAGCCTCAGAAAGCCTCTTATTTTCCTCTTGTTTGTCTACTGACAGAGTCTTAATTATGACATCAAGTCATTTGTGCCCCAAGTCTGGCCTTTGAACTTAATCCCGTTGCTCAAAATGTTTTGTTATTAGAGAAACAAACTCTCTAGTTTAAATGATCTCATTCAAACTCCGAGATTGCAATGGCATAGTGAAACCTAAGCATTTAACTATGTCCTTTTTAAGGACTGGAGATTGAAAGTTTCTACTGCAACATGGATGGATCAAATGCACAGCAGTTCAGAGCTCAGGGCTCAAGTGCAGAGCTTGATTCTCTTTGCTAGGGCTTCCTGGTCTGCTTCCGATCAGCATGGTCTTTACCACCCTGGAGCTCCAATCACACAAGTACCAGAGAATGGACAACTGTCACGAAAATTAATTAGCTGCCGAATGGGAGGCAAAAGCTTCATCAGAACTCAACATGAGAATCGAGGCTATCTTGCAAATCATAAAAGAACGGTATTATTGGCTGCACAGTAGCTTAAAGTTAACATCTCAGGGTTTGTTTCAAACTGCACCCCCCAGAGTCATCAAGTCAAGGAACACGTGTTGTAACATGAAAGGCCTGGTTGGTTTCTGTCATCCCACCAGGTCCCACAGTCATTAGGTCCAGAAGAAAATCACACAGAGATCTCCAGAAGATTATAAACTAATTGGCCCATTAGCTCAGCCTTCTTATTAGCTCTTGTAGCTTATATTAACCCATTATTCTCATCTATGTTAGCCACATGGCTTGGTACCTTTTTCAGTGGGGCAGGTCACATCGTGCTTCTTTGGTGGTCTGGCCAAGAGTCCCGAGAGAGCTTCCTGCTTCCCAGAATTCTATTCTCCTTGCTCCGCCTCTACTTCCTGTCTGGTTGTCCCACTTATACATCCTGGCTAATGGCCAATCAGTGTTTATTTAAATCATGATTGACAGAATACAGACAATTCTCCCGCACCAACATGTCCTCTTCTAAAGTGACAATGTTATAAAATAATACTCTCATGATGCTTAGGCAAAGTTTCTTTTTCAAGCAGAAGGGATATATTATCTATTACTAAAGATCTCTCACATCAAATCCACCTAGAAATTCTTCTTGGAAAACCAACTGAGCATCACTAATGTTTGTTGTAAGCACAATCAAGGACACTTGGGCAGCAGGGTCTAGATCCCACCCACTAGGCAGGAGCTCCTTTGGCACAGATAATCCATACATATTGGTTTATGCCATTCCTCAGCTTCCATTCCACTACCTCCTGGAAAACTTAGACACTTTTCATCTACTCTTTGCCAGAGATGTATTTTCTCTTTTATTTAGCTAAGCAGCAAACAGACACCTTCAATTCCATGTGAATTATAGTCATATCTAACCTCAGAACATTACAGTGTTCTGCTCTATAAACTTCCTAAGGATTATGACAGGCTCACACCAGTTTATAGCATGTCAGGCCCCATCAATGCCAAAGCTCATCTCTACTTCAAAGTTCTCCCACCCCGGATCAATGACCCAAACAGTCTCAAATTTTAATATCTTTAAGAATCAACAGTTGTTGATAATTAAACTTGTTGGTGCCCAGGTCCTCATCCTCATTGTTTAGCTAGAAAAGCTCAGATTTCTGTGTCAGGATTGATTCCTTAAGTAAAAATTTAAAGCTCATGGAAGTTTAAAACATGACTTCAAATCAGGAACATTTTCAAATATGAAAAATAGAGAAGGCAGTACCTAAAAATGAAATGGATGTATTTCAAATGCATTAGATTTCTACCCAAGTCAGCCCTTTAACAGTAAATATAAAACAACCCTTTAAATTTCTGGAATTAATTTCACTGACAACAATTATGCTAATGTCTATTCCAAAATGTTTACCAATATTGGCAATGGTTTTACCAAAAACTGATTTAGCACCACAACATTAACCAAGAGATTATGAAGTAAATCTGAGTAAATTGTCTCTATGACCATTTAATTCTTACCTCTTTTTTTCATTTTAAGAATGAACTTATAGGCAAGCAGAACCTGGAATCACATGCCTGCAATAATAGCACAACAGAGGCAAAACACAAGGATCACAAGTTCAAGGCCAGCATAAGCTACGTGGCAAGACTCCATCTTTCAAAATAAAATTTAAAGGGGGGGCAAAGTGAATGTTCAAGCTACTGAAAGTGATTGTTTCCTTCAGCTCTTTCAGAAGGAACAAGAGTCTCTGATATTTCAAGTTTAACCAGCCATAAGTAGAGCCTTGAACTGCAGGCTGAAAGGAACCCTCAAATCTACATTCTTCCTATCTCAGTGCTCAGCGCAATTTTATTTTCCTAAACCCTTTTATTCTCAACAGCAGCATTCAAGATACATTTTCCAGGCCACCTTTGACAGGTGGAGAAAATAAAGGCTCCATTGCTAAAATCTCTTTCCTGGGGAATATGTTAACAGTGTCTACTTTTCCTCCTAAGGTCAAAGTGAGGTACAATTCTTTAAAAGTTCACACTGAAAACCCAGTGAGCTTATTAGGCTTACTTAGAGAGCAGTAGGTGAGGGGCTATGGGCAGGGGTGTGGGAGGGTAGAAAGTCTGTACCCCGCATGGATGACCATGCTGCACAGATGGGGAGCACCCCAACTCCTTAAGTCTTCCCAGACTGTATATTCTGACTCCTCCCTGGGGTCTCATGTAATTAGCGAGGAATTGCATACAACTCTTTGGAAGAGTGGCCCGATCCCAGTCCATTGGCCACAGCTGCCCTTCCTTCTGTGCAAGTCAACAGTCAACACGCCCAACTTTGGTGGTTGTTTGGCAAACGTGCACAGCAGAACTCATGAAGATGGTGTCGGTGTGACCAGAGGACGGCAGTGCTGTACACCGGGCTCTCTATATTCCGGGATGTCAAAGAACCCAGCTGCGGGGGCAAATGTGATTCTGCCTGGCTCCAAACCCACGTGCTCTCGTCTGTGACGCGAAGCCTTCCTGTAAATACGGAAAATGAAACTAGAGCCAGGCTGAAGCACTGCCCAGCACAGCATCTCCGACCTCTCAACCGAAAATCACCCACAAATTCAAATTCAAATCGTCTAAATCTATACTCTCAAGGTCATTGCTGCACTGTACCAGGAACTGAAGCTGGTCTCGTCCACAGAAGCACAAAATAAAGTCACTTGCCTCAGAAGCAAGCAGCCTACGAGGCCACTGGTGATGTAACCAACCTGGCAACCTAGCCTTTGCCAAAATATAACTTGAGTAATCTAATATTCACGAAAAAACTAAAGGTGATTTCAACTATGCATGAATCTTAAAATTCCAAATTCTGTTCTTGCATTAGACAGTACTGAGAGAAGTAATGTTTTCAGACCAAATTATCTTGGCTTCCTTTAGTGATGACTTCACTAAATTAAGATTTAATGTTATACCTCAGCTTTTAAAGAGGGTCAATACAGAAGTCATCCAATGTGTCTTCCATCAATCTCGATTAATCATAGGCATCTATCCCATTGCATTTCTTATAGAAGGGCGCACCTCCCACTCATTCCATGCCAGAGACTTTGAAAGGAGTTGTTCCCCTTCTAGTGAACGGGTTTGGTTTAGTTTTTTAAAGAAGCCTTGTTTCGTTGGTTTTGTATTTGTGTTTTGCCAGTCTGGGAAACTGAATTAAATTCAGGCTCAAACAGAGCAAGAGGCTAGGAGCGAGCACATATTAGGAGCGGGGGCCACACTACCCATCGTTTCTTAGCTTGCTCGCCCAACTGACTCTGTAACAATTCAACAGCGTGGTTCAAGTAGAGTCACATGGCAAAGAAAGCATACCTAGGAAGCTTCCTTTCTCTTTCTTTTTTAATTCTTATTTTCTGGGTTTTTTTTTTTAACTTTTGAGGTTGTAATTGTATTACATTTCTCCCTGCCCTTTCTTCTCTCCAAACCATCCCATATACCCCTCCCCACTCTCCTTCAAATTCATAGACTCTTTTTTCACTGTTACTGAATACATATATGTATTTGTATATGTATACATATTCCTAAATATAACCTGTTCAGTCTGTATAATGTTACTCGTATGTATGTTTTTAGAGCTGACAATGGACACTAGACAACCAATTGGTGTGCTCTTCCCTAGGGAAGGCCACCTTTCTTAAGGAATACACAGCTGGAAAACAGAAGAATTCAAGACTAGTTCTGATGTAAAATTCAACTTATCAAATCTATTCATAAAATGGTTTCATCCTATCTCCTTGGGAGCACCCACCCACCCCAGCTTCTTGATTTTGTATTGATAAATAACTACTTTTTGTAGGTAACATATAAATCATATAAAATTAAAACACGCCCCCCCCCAAAGCAGATGATGACCCAGCAAGCTCTATGGTCTAACTAGCTTATGTTCATACAAACATTCTTAATACCTGAGCCTCAACACAGACCCAACTTCAGACCCATACTAGCCAATGTTCAGCAGCAAGATGCCATGCCATAATCGAGAGAATTTGAATCATATGGGCCCTTTGGCAGTCGTGAGGAGAAGAAGGGGCCATGGGGTGTTCAGTCTCTTTTGACAATAAACATCCATGATAAAAATAGTTGGGATGAAACAGCAAGTAAAACAAAATTGCAAACCAAGCGTTCTGAGTTCCCCATTCAGGATGCCAATTCTCCTTTAAGAAGTTCAACCCAGCAGCTAACAGTTACCACTCAGTGAGTACAAAGTATCTTATGTGAATTATTTTATATAATCCTTGGGACAGTTCTGATATATAATATAATGATATATATTTATATATAATATATAACATAATTATATACAATTATATAATATCCATTATAACTCTGTAGCAGAAGATGCTCTATTTTGTTTTCTGTTGCTGCAATAAAAATCTGATGAGAGGAGGAAAGGGTGTACTTTAGTTTATGGGTTACATGTCATGATCAAGGGAAGCCCCCATGATCTAGGGAAGCCCCCATGGTCAAGGGAAGCCGCCATGATCTAGGGAAGCCGCCATGATCTAGGGAAGCCGCCATGGCCTAGGGAAGCCGCCATGGCCTAGGGAAGCCGCCATGGCCTAGGGAAGCCGCCATGGCCTAGGGAAGCCGCCATGGCCTAGGGAAGCCGCCATGGCCTAGGGAAGCCGCCATGGCCTAGGGAAGCCGCCATGGCCTAGGGAAGCCACCATGGTCTAGGAAAACCGAGGTGCTGATGTAGTGCCAGAGTCCCAGGGACCCCAAGAAAACCACCAGAGACACAGACTCATAGAAATGCAAAAGCAAGGTTAATTATGCAAATCACGATTTGGACCTCATCTTGCACATCAGCACAGTGGGAGCCAGAGGAGGTATCCCACAGTTCTTAGGCAGGGTTTATAAAGGAAAAAAATCACAAATTTATTGTTATGGGCATACTGGGATACAGCTGACTCTGATTGGCTCCAGTCCAGGGGATTTTCAACTCTGCTGATATCAACCTCCAGCAGCTGGGCTCCAGTGTAGGGAACTTCCTGCTCTGCTGACAGCCACCTTGGGGCCTAGTACAAATAGTTGGTTTTGTCCCTTCACTGACTGAAGCACAGATGCAGAGGGGAAACTTCCTACCGGTTTGTGCCCCTTGCCTTGCTCAACCACCTTTCTTATACAGCCCCCACCCAGGGATGGCATCACCCACAGTGGGACGGGCCTGCCTACACAATCAGCAATTAAGAAAACACCTCACAGACGTGCCCACAGCCCAGTCCAATGGAGGCGATTCCTCAACCAGGGGTCACTCTTCCCAGGTGGCCCAAGTTTGTGACACAAAAACTAACTAGCACGAGTGGGAACCCTGTATAAGTACATTTCAAGCCCAACCACCTGGCTCCAGTCTTGCCCCTTTTACCACCAATTTACAGTCCTGTCCATCAGTCTTAGGACAAAGTAACTCTTTTTGTGTTTTGTCTTGGTTTCTGGTTTTTTGTTTTTCGAGACAGGGTTTCTCTAGCTTTGGAGCCTATCCTGGAACTAGATCTTGTAGACCAGGTTAGCCTCAAACTCAGAGTTCTGCCTGCCTCTGCCTCCCAAGTGCTGGGATTAAAGGCGTGCACCACCACCGCCCAGCAACTCTTAAAATTTTTCATTTGTCTAACAACTATACCCAAGTTGCAGCTGTGTTTCTTTTTTGTTTGTTTGTTTTTGTTTTTCGAGACAGGGTTTCTCTGTGGCTTTGGAGCCTGTCCTGGAACTAGCTCTTGTAGACCAGGCTGGTCTCGAACTCACAGAGATCCGCCTGCCTCTGCCTCCCGAGTGCTGGGATTAAAGGCATGTGCCACCACCGCCCGGCGCATCTGTGTTTCAATTTTTATACTTTTTACTAATCTTATTCACTTTCATGATTGATGATTAATATGGAAGGGCCCGGTTCAGTGTCGGCTGGTGGTCCTAGGCGCTATAAGAAAGCAGGCTGAGTAAGTTATGGAAACAAGCCAGTTAGCAGCCCCTCTCCGTGGCCTCTGCATCAGCTCCTGCCTCCAGGTTCTTGCCTTGCTTGAGTTCCTGTCCTGACTTCCTTTGGTGGACCATACCGCTGGAATTCAGTGTCTACTCCTAAGCCTCTGAAAATCCTGTCTGATAGATGCCGGATTTCTTCTTGGGCTCTCCTTGGTGACAGAGTTTGAATGGCGACTCCTCCCACTTAGAGGTCTCCATAGAGCTATTCGACATCAGGGGACACCCTAGGCTCTTGACCCTGGCCCAAGGTCACCATTAACAAAAGGAATCCATCCTCTCCATTCCAAGTGAAAACTCTAACACACACTCAAAATTACTGATACATCCCAACACTCAAAAATAGCTCTTATGCTCCTTACAAACCAAACTACAACTCTATGGACATAAGGACCTAAACAAAGAGATGATATAGCCCCTTCTTTCCCTTTCTGACACATCCCAAGTCTCGACCTGTCCCTACCTCCTCTCTCTGAGAGCCTCTGCCAGTCCGGGTCAACTTCTCAGCCCTGCCTGTCTCTGTCTGCTTCTCTGCCTCCGTTCAACCACAGCTCCAAACTTTTCTCTTATACTTTCTGGTCATCCAAACTTCTGCCTTAGCTCTGCAGGAACACTGTGCACTCTGTAGCAGCCCCACTCTACTCCTAGGCCTAGCTCCCAGGCACAATAGCAGACTCCCACCAGTCAGCCCAACTCCTGCTGCCTGAGCTTACAGTCCTACCCCCCATCCCCCAGCCACAGAGTCAATGCCTTGAAGCAACCAAGGGAAAGCCACGCCCTGAGCCTCTCTCAGACGGCCTACAAGCTGGCCATTTCTGCGGTTAAGGCTGCCACTACACCCCTCCCCTCCCCCACCGGAGCCACAGGTCCCGCCCCTCAGGCCCAAGCTACCACCACAGGCCACGCCTCCCACTCCACCCAGTGGCCACCCCCTTGTCGCCAGGCAGGCAAAAAGCCTCACTGCCACTTGCAGCAGTTAACAGCAGACACCTGCTTTTCCTTCTGCTCTGAAACCAGAATGCTGTCCGGTTCAGATTTCCTCTGCCAGCCTGCCATGCCACCTGGTCTTTCTTTGCCCTGCCCATTCTGCTTGGCCTAGTATGGCCTAGTGCGGCCTATCAGCCTCTCCAACTCTCCTTAGCACCTGTAACACAAATCCACCTGTCTCCTCCTTAACTGCTGTAGCCCCTGCCCCCACACCACCTCCACCTCCACCTCCACAGTCCTTGACTAACTCCCAGCTTCCAGACTGAGCTGTCAAGAGCAGTCACACCTCCCTCCTGCCACTTTCTCAGTTTAACCCTTTCCTGTCCTGAAACAACTCCTACAGTTTACACAAACACATGATCCCCAAATCTCTTATATCTCAACTCTGTCCTTCACTTCCAAAACTTCCCTTCAACAAAATTTCACTTTTCCACCCTCTCCCCTCCTCCTTAAACTATCTCCAAGTCGCCCTTCCCATCTCACTGCAGTCACTCCAAAGATCCCCCACCCCTCCACCCCTCCCTATCCAACCTGGTCCCCTACTGTCCTAAAACCAAATTCCCCACCCATCCTCCAGGCCACTCTTGCTCCCAAGTCCCTTCCCAAAGCCAAATTCTCCACTTTTAATTACTTTATGGCCCTTTTTATCTCACACCTCCTGGCCAAGGCCCTCACCACTTGCCCAATTTATTAACCCTTTTCTGTCCTGATGCTGCTCCGGCTTAAACTCAGTCACACAAAACAAACTAATTTTCTGTAATGACAAAAGTTTACATTTATGGTTTACAGAAATAAGCTTTATTTAGCTTCCTATATATATGAAAATCATACTTAATACATACTTGCTCCTCAAAGTCTTCAGAGATCTGCTAAATATGACATTTAACATGCCTTTAATCTCTCACTATCCAAATCCCCAAACCCCTCTTACTCTCTGCCCACTTCTCTGGTTAACCCTGTAATGGTTTGTCCTGTACCTTTAAGAGACAAGCCCCGCCCGCTCCCTTCCCCATCCGCAGAGACAGGCAGATCTTCCTTCCACTTCCAGCCTGCAACCTCTCCCTTTTTCATCTCTCTCCAAAAGAGGTAACTTCTTTCCTCTTCCCCCTTCTCTCTTTCTCTTTCTCTCTCTCTCTCTACCTCCCTCTCCTCATCCCCTTCTCCCTCCCTCTCCCCTTTCCACTAAATAAATACACAGTTTCTCTGCATGGCATGCATATCCGTTTCTGTCTCTCACCAGCTAAGTAGCTCCCTGCCTGGGACCCGCTGCCCACTGCTGCCCCTCAGGGAACGGCACCATTTTATTTTTACCATTACATTGGTGCTGTGACTTGGCCAGACTCTCTCCATGTTCCCTCCCATCCGTGGCTGAGGACACATAGAACCCTGGGCTCTGGAATCGGGTTTCTTTACAACAAGCCCTGTGTTCCATCTGCCTGGACGCAGAACTCTACACATACCAGCAGCTTCAGTGGTGAGTTTTCCTCTTCCAGTCAACTAAACCATTTCTCCAAACCCGAGGAATTAACCTTTAAGCTCCTGACAATCCTATGGTGTTCCTAGAAATGGGAGGATTGCCCCCCAACCACAACCTTCATGCCTACAGTTGAGCTGACCTTCATCTCTGGTTGCTTCCCATAGCTAAAAATGTGATCAGACACCCCAGGGTAGTCCTCCCACACTAGCACTGTACACACTGAGCAAAGTATTCGCTTTGGGGCCGGGGTCCCTCAGATTTTTCTTTCTCTTTTCTTTTTTATTTTCATTTGGACCACTTGTAAGTGGTCCCTGCTGTGAGAGACTGCTTGGAGCGGCCTCTATCATCTCTGGCTTCCAAGTCGCCTGGACTGGGGCTGGTCAGGATCCATCAACACCCCACCTGTAGAAAGAAGAAATTTTCCTATAGGCCTTGCAGTATTGCTGTTCCCTAGCCTCTGGCTTCCCAGTCTCCCCAGTGGGGGCCAGTCAGCTTCATCAACACCCTGCCTGTAGAGAGACGTTCTAATACAGGCCTTGTGGTGTCACTGTCTTTGAGGGTTTTCACGTTTTCAGCTATGGAATATAAACCCTCAAACTGAGGTATACCCAGCCTGGTCCCCGGTTTACTTGTGTTTCTGTCTCTAAATTCCTCTTGCTGACTCTGTTGCATCTGTGCTTTACACAGTGGCATGCCTTTGGTAGAGCCCACCAAGAGCATCCACTTCACCCAATTCCTGTGTACTCTGTGTGTGTGTGTGTTCATACATGTAACTTAAATGTACCTATGTTTACTGTTAAATGTTATAATTGTCTGCTCATTGTATCTTATTCCAGACTACAAAGCAATGTCTTTTTTAAATATTTATTTATTTATTATATATACAGTATTTGTCTGTGTGTATGTCTCCAGGCCAGAAGAGGGCACCAGACCTCATTACAGATGGTTGCAAGCCACCATGTGGTTTCTGGGAATTGAACTCAGGACCTTTGGAAGAGCAGGCACTGCTCTTAACCACTGAGCCGTCTCTCCAGCCCCAAAGCAATAGGTCTCATGTTTTAAATTGGTATCTACTTTTAAGTCTCTTACAAAAGTACTTTATATTTAATCCAACCCTGTTTTACCTGTTGAGAGCCAGTACAGTCAAGCTTGGACCCAGCTCTTCAGGCAGATTCTATACTGTAGTTATGACATCTATACCCAGGAAACAGCCCTCAACTGCTCAGAGATCTGGAGAATATGGCATTTAAATATTTAATTATTAAAAAACATTTCATAACAAGAAGAGACAGGTTGGCTCCTAGCAGCAGCACTCTGTTTCCTCCAAAGAAAACAGAAGACAGACAGACACAAAACAACATCCATCTGAAATTCATTTCAACTGCCAAGCACTGATATTGGGCAAAACTGCCTTTCATGTAAACTGAAGATCTCCAGACAGTGGACAGAATCACCAAAATCAACAGCCTAACTGCTCAGGTCAAGGTAGGCTTGTCTTCCTACAGATTTCTTAGCCCACAGGATATTCTGGAACCTGGCAGCCCCTGTGCTAAACAGTAAAAGGCAAATATGATCCTCTGCAATGATGGAAGACCCTGAGGAGTAGCTCTAGGTGCCAACCAAGTTAAGTTCTCTGTTGTTGTTGTTTTTTTTTTATCAATAACTCAAGTAAAATTTTATCCTTCTCAAAGATCTCTGATGCAGTTTGACAGCTGAGAGGTTTTGTCAGTTTAAAAGGACAACCTCACCAAACAAATTTCAGCAAAATACAAGTTATTAAAGTGTGTGCCTGCAAGTTATAAAGGTGTGAGGACAAGTGCACACTATCAAATTTCTTTCATGCTGCCTTTCATAATCTTAAAAATACTTTTCATTGTGCAAAAACTTATGTTTTCACAAACCCAAAAAATTCTTGTGAGTTCAGGTATACCCCTCTCAATTCCCTGATTCTAAAAATGTTTTTCCTAAACTTAACTTTGTCCTCTGTTCTGCCAATACTTTGAACAGGTATAAGAGACACCAGACATTTCCATACCACAAACATCAGACAGGAGCAAAGAGACCAGCTACCCCAGGATGTGATCAGCACCCAGCTTTTTCAAGCTCCCCCCCACCAAGACAACACCCACAAATAAGCAGGAAGCAGTCTTGAGAATCCACCGCCCCAATTCCTTTAACCTCTTATGCCTAACCTCCTGGCTTTTTAATATAAAAAAGAGATGATAATGTAATAGTCTGTCCTGTCCCTTTAAGAGACAAGCCCTACCCATTCCCTCTCCCCACCCATCTGCCCATGCAAGTGGATCTTCCTTCCCCTTCCAGCCTGAGCTCTCTCTCTCTCTCTTTCTCTCTCTCTCTCTCTCTCTCTCTCTTTTCTGAGGAGGTAATTTCTGCTTTCTCTCTCTTCTCTTCTCCCCCTCTCTGTTTCTCTCTATCTCTATCTCTCCCTTCCCTCTTTTTGCATAGCTCACTGAATAAACTATACTCACTTTCTCTGCCTATCTGCCTCTCACGTGGAACCGGCTGCCCCACCAACCCGCCGAGGTCTCCCATTCACCAAGGTGACCTGCCAAGGTCTCAGAGGACTCTTTGAGGCCTGAGGGACCCACCGAGGCTTCAGGTCACCCTCTGCTACCAGCCTTCCTACCACCCTTATTATCTTTAAAAAAGAATAACAAACTTCACTGTATGTGATACCACCTCTCCTTCCCTGGCTACACATCAGAAACACCCTCTCTATCATACTCAATGGCCCTTCTGCCTACATCTCCAAACCCCGATAACTCTACCCTTAACCAGCCTCTGCCTAGGACTAACCCCACATCATACCTCTTTACCCTACAATACTCACATATTAACAGTCAAAAAACCCTAACAAACCCTTCCACCTGGTCCAGGACCTATGCTCCATCAATGCTACTGTTGTCCTCTTTACACCTGTAAATCTCTAGGCCTTAGGCTCTCCTCTATATTACCCCTAACAACACCACTCAATTTTCAGTACTAAATCATAAAGATGCTTAATACCCCTGTCCACTCCCCAAACTGTTTTACCTTTACATAGATGGATTCTGATATTCTGCAATCCCAAAATCTGACCTGAACTGTCCTTCCACAGAGATTCAGAGACAGTCAGATACTCACTACAGACTTGGCCTGCCTTCTCCCTTTTCTCTCCCACCTGCTTCCATATACAGATGACCTCCTCCTCTGTAGTCCTTCCTTCTCTGATAGCCAACCTGACACTGCCTCACTCCTCAATTTTCTCAGCTCCAGAGGTTATCAGGTCTTGCCTTCCAAAGCTCTCCTCTCCTCTCCCAAGTCACCTAACCTAAATTCTCTCTCATGTCAACCCATAAACACCTCACTTTAAACGACTAAGCCCATCTCCGCTCCTCACCTCTGTCCCCATGGCCAGTTTCCCCCACTCACAGGTCCCTGGATACTCAGTTCTAGTACATCCTCTCTACCAAGCTGCTCCTAGACCTCCTCATTCCTCCCATCCACAAACAATTTCTCAAACCTAAAACATCAGTCTCCATTCTACTCCAGTTCTCTGCCTCCCAGATCTGTAGAAACCTTTCCATCCTTACACTTCCAAAACACATAAACACTTCCTAAGACTTACCTGTGCCCCATCACTAACCTCTCCAAAATTAAAGATAACACCATCCACAGCTGACATCCCTGTCTACACGCTCACCTCTAAATCTAACAAAATAATTCTGGGGTCCTGCTCACAATTCATCCCCACCAATCTCTCCCTCAACTCCTAAATTTCTCCCACCATCTCGGATTTCATCCCTCCAAACTTCTCCAAAACTCATCACTCACATTCCTTCCACAGACCTGGGGGAAAATCAAATACTGTCATTCTGCTGAAGGGATGTAGCAATAAAATGACTCCTAATGACATTCTGCTACTTCAATAGATCAGTGTCTTGCTCAGCCATCATCAGAGAAGCTTTTTTCCTGAAGGAGATTGGAACTAATACAGATACCCACAACTGGACAATGTTCAGAGAGTGAGAGACCTTGGAACGCTCAGTCCTAAAGGGGATTTCTTCATCAAACCCCTCCTTATCAGGGCTCAGGAAGCTATGTGGAAAAGGAGAAAGGATTGTTTGAGCCAAAAGAAATGGTTGATACCAAGGAAACCGTGTCTTCTAGACACAATAGGACTGACACCCATATGAGCTCACAGAGACTGTCAGCACACACAGGACCTGCACAGATCCAAGCCAGATAGAGTTCTAGCACTGAGAGAGGAAGTGAACACAAGATCCCATCCCTAATCCAGAAGCTACATCTAATTGACAACAGCTCACAAACAAAAAATTAGTTTTCTCCAATGGAGTCTCACTGGGTATACAACCTCACTTAAGAGCAGACCCCATACTCAGAAGTGGATGCCAACACAAAACAAACTCAACAGCATTTGAGACTTTTTTTTTTAATCTCACAATGCTTTGTTTGGGCATTTTTTTTTACCTTACAAGTTTTTTGATTATTTATCACCATTTCCTATGTTATACTTTTATGGATTGTGTGAATGTGTTTCTCACTGCTTTTTCACTGTTTTGTTTTTTTCCTGTTTTGTTTTATTCTGGCTTTTTTGTTTATTTCCCTGTTTGTTGGTGTGGAGTTGGATGGGAGGGGAGGATCTTGGAGGAGATGAGGGAGGGGAAACTAATCCAAATAAATTGTATGAAAAAGTTATTTTGGATAAAAAAAATACTGTGTTTTATATTAAACATTGATTTTTCTTTTTAAGGAACAAGGTTTAAAATAAAAATACAGATTGAAGTCAGCATTTTAAATCCAGTATCCCCAAATTAAGTCACCAATATCCCAATTGCATAGCCCAAAATAGGACTGTTAAATAATGCACATTTCAATTCAAAGGCTTTCATCTGGATAATTTGGGCCATGAACTTAGTGTGAATGCCATGCTTCTCAGTATTTCAATAGTGATACTCCAAGTGCATAAATATATTGCTAAAGCACCTGCCTGACCACTGGGAAACCACATAGCATACACTTCTAGCCAGGAATAATGCTAATACTCTATACTTTTTTATATTATTCTCACTGCCATTGTCCTCTATCTCAAATCTAAGATTTGGCTCAGTTTAAAAATCATAAATTTGCCCCAATAGTTAGTTGTTAAACATGTGGAAGATACTACATACAGGCACATTTCCTGATACCCGTGACAGATATTACATATAAGCACATTTCCTGGTATCTGTGACAGATGTTACATACAGGCACATTTCCTGGTATCTGTGACAGATGTTACATACAGGCACATTTCCTGATATCTGTGACAGATGTTACATACAGGCACATTTCCTGATATCTGTGACAGATGTTACATACAGGCACATTTCCTGGTATCTGTGACAGATGTTACATACAGGCACATTTCCTGATATCTGTGACAGATGTTACATACAGGCACATTTCCTGGTATCTGTGACAGATGTTACATACAGGCACATTTCCTGGTATCTGTGACCGATGTTACATACAGGCACATTCCCTGGTATCTGCAACACATGTTACATACAAGCACGTTTCCTGATATCTGTGACAGATGTTACATATAGGCACATTTCCTGGTGTCTGTGGCAGATATTAAACATAGGCACGTTTCCTGGTAAATGCGACAGATGTTTCACTTACAGAATGTCCAGCTGTTGGAAAGCACACTGGATCTCACTCCAAAGTGAAGAGTCCTGTGTTTTTAAAATCAGCTCCCCGCAAAGCCCTGGATGGGTCACAGAGCTTCTATTTCTTCAACTGTAAAATGAAGGTGTTAGAAGAGACTAGCATTACTCCAGAATTTTCTGTTTCCTCCCAAATTTTGTGTGCTTCTGTAAGGACAAACTTTTAAAAGTGAAATGAATGAAAGCACACAAGATACATAAATGAGCTTCAACACAGACAAATCCCTTTCTGGAAAAGATAAAAACACCCTAAATATTTCAGACACACATAAAAGCTCACATCACCCACAAGATTGTTTGACAGCCGATGCTCTCCAGAATATCCAGGTCTCATTTAGCTCAGCCTGAGATACTGTTCAATTGTTTTTTTAGTTTTTTAATGTTGTTTGCTCAAGAGGGACTTCTTTATCTTGGTACTTTGTTTTATTTTGATGCCTGCAGAACTCACCAGGAATAGGACTACTTTCTCAAGACCTGGGAAGCCAATCTCATGGTGGCATTTCCTCAGCTGAGACTCCTTTCTCTCTGATGACTCTAGCTTGTGTCAAGTCGACACACAACACTGTTCAGTGCACACATTCTAAGATACTAGAAGTTTTTGCTGAACCTCAGAGCTGACTTAATACTCCTTGAGATCACTTGCTATAGTACTGTGTAATGAACCTGTTTGTTTAACCTGCCTTTAAGGGAACAATATAACAACCTAACTTACTTGCCTTTGAGTTCTGATGTAATAATCTTATTTAATTTTAAAACCTAAGTTAATGAATAACTTTAATATTATGTATTTTCCATGCCTCTGACCCAAAGAGCAATGCATGTATATTTATTTGTGTGGTTTTATAATAAACAAGTTGAAAGTGAGCTTATAATTATTCACCATAGATGCTGAAAACAACATACAGATATTGCTTGATAAACAACGTTATAGTACTGTTTGTTATCTGGATTGGTCTTGGTCAACAGGAGCCATTGAATTAATCCCTTGTAAGACTCAAAGATTTCTTTAAAGAATCCCTCATTGCTGAGGTAAGGGTAAGAGTGACTGGCTGTTTTGCTTTTCTGACCTTCAGGTTGAACCTCAATATCTGACTCTGGGTTTTTATTAATCCTGCTACACTTCCCCATGTTATACTTTCTATATTGTTACTAAAAGAGAGCGAAAGTCTTGTTTTAGTGACAGACACAGACAGACAGCAATACAGCATTCAGGCACACACTGTTGGAGGGAGGCTGCCTGTTGGATCCTGACTGCTCAGCCCCGAAATAATCACACAGAAATGGTATTAATTAAACCACTCCTTAGCCCATTAGCTCTAGCTTCTTATTGGCTAACTCTTACATATAAATTTAACCCACTTCTATTAATTTGTGTATCGCCACTTGGCTGTGGCTTACTGGCTAAAGTTCCATCCAGCTCTGGTGGGGTTACATGACTTCTGACTCTGCCTCCTTTCTCCCAGCATTCCATTTAGTATTCTCTGACCTAGTTCTGTTCCCCTATAGCTCTGCTATAGTCCCAAAGCAGTTCATTGATTAACCAATGATATTCACAGCTTAACAGAGGGGAATCCCACATCAACACACAGATGCAGACTCATACAGCAGACAGATTAGAGACAGGCAAGAAATCAAAAGCTACAGAGAGATGGAAGACACTAGAGAATGAAATTTGGGCTCATTCTTGGTCAAACTACTCCAGGATGAAGTCTCTGATTTCTTTAATGTGACATTTACACACACACTGTGTCTCTGCCTTTCTCACTAATGTGTTTAAATGATACAAATTACAAGATATTGATCTCCACCTGTTGTGTAGAAGACGCTACATGTGTGGCTCTTCTCTCATGCTCTCTGCCTCCCAGACCTCAGGCAGCTTCTCAGGACCACCCAAGCAGCTGCATAACAGTATCAGAAACCAGATAGAGGCAAGATTACATAATTCATCTGATGTGTCTCCATCACCTTGGCCTCATCAACTGTAGAGTATAATTACATTCCAATCTGACTATTTTGAGTAATCTTCTGAGAACCTTGGAAATTTTCTTCCCAAGATTTTACTTCCTAATCTGCAAAATAAGAATAATCCTTTCACACTAGAGTTCTGTTTGTTTGTTTTGTTTCGAGACAGGGTTTCTCTGTGTAATGGCCCTAGCTTCCTGGAACTAGCTCTTGTAGACCAGGTTGGCCTTGAACTCACAGACATTCTCTTGCCTCTGCCTCCCAAGTACTGGAATTAAAGGTGTGCGCCACCACCACCTGAGTGAATTGTTTCTTTTATAATAAAAGTAGATAGTATTATGAGATAATTTAGATGTTAGATAAGTAATGATGTTCCTCACTCCATCCAACCCACTGAGTCGTATGCATGAGTGAAAGAAAATACAGGGCAGGGGGTCAATCCGTAGCCACAGTGCTCATTCTGCTTTGGTGTTCTATGGTTTAACACGGAGTACATTTAGTAATAATGCATTATATATCCAAAAATAAAATAGAAGAATTAGGATGTGCTTATCATGAAGAAATGGTGGAATTTAAGGTGATAGATATGCTTATGACACTTGATAAATGACCAGTGTAACAAGAATCAAAAGTATTACATTATGTCTCATAAATATGTACAAATATTATATCAATAGTTTTTTTCCAAAGAAAACATGCATACACAAATTAGACAAAGATTTCTAATAAAAATGTAGCTGCCCACTAGTGTTTTAAATTGAAGAATTTTAATTTAGGGGCTGGAGAGATGGCTCAGTGGTTTAGGGAATTATTTCACCTACACAGTAGCTCATAACCATCTGTAACTTCAATTACAGGGGATCCGATCCATCATCCTCTTCTGACTCTGATGGAACTAATTACACGTGATGTATATACATACATGCAGACAAAACACTCCACATATACAATAATCTTTAAAAATATTAATTTAATTTAGAAACATTTGTTATTTTTATTCTAATTTAAGTAGGACTAGATTCTCCTTGGTTTCAACTGTAAAAAGATAAATGCCAAATGTTTGGAAACACATACTACAGAATACCATAAATTTATAAATTTCATATACTATTTCTTAATTTTTCTAAAAAATAAAGTAAAATGAAACCTCAAAAAATATTCCTCCATTGTAGATAAAACTCAAAAAATAGGGAGCTGACAAAACAGTGGAAAGACTGAGAAAAAAGCAGGAAGAAACCTTCTGAATGTTTTACATCTTTCATCTTTGAAACGGTTACTATTAAGAGTGAACAGAATCATCAAAGCTGGTTGAACTGAACCATAAGGTCACTTTCATCTGCCCCTCCCACATGTTTGTCATGTGCAAATAGGAAACCTACTCAAGCAATGTTCATGTACAGCTGCTGTCATTGGCTGTTTCATGATGTCCCTCACAGTTCTTGGGCTTATTTCTATTTATACCCTCTGACTGGTGACTTCCTGACTCCCTGGTCCCCAGCACCTAGTCACCACCCTTCTGGTTTGCTTTGGAGATTCAACATTTCTAGATGTCACATGTAAGTGAGATTATGTGATATTTGACATTCAGCACCTGATTTATTTAACATAGAGCTTCCTGGTTCACACATACTGTTGCATAGGACATGCTTTCACTTTTTAAGGCTGACTGTTCATTCGTGGTATATAATGCTCCATTTTTTTATCCACTTATCATTAGTCTATACTTACACTGATTCCTTATCTTGGCTATTGTGAGTATGGTAGTGTCTTTAATCTATTAACTTTCTTATCCAACAGTGGGAGTATTTTCCCTTATATGTTAATCATTCCTCTAGAACATTTTTTTTTTCTATAAAAACCTCTGACCTCACAAGTACTTATGGTTTTCAGGAGTAAACATCAGCTCAGTAGTTTCCATTACTGCCATTCTAGGCAATCACAAACATGGGGTTAGTCTTCTTTCAGTCCACGTCACCAGTGGATTTCGTCCAACTGTGTTTCCTTCCAGGTTGTCAAGGCAAGCCTTCAGCAAGAACACACCAGATATGTGACCCTTGGGTGACCTTCCTGGACTCCCCATGGAAGTCTGATTTGGACAGGGTGATCTGTTACAACAATGCCTGCAGCCTGCTGATTAGTTTTTCTGTCACCCTAATCAGATATAAATGTACTTAATTCCTATAACCACATCTTAAGACAGTGTGTTGATCTGTTTACTAAGATTCAAATGTATTTTCTAGCTCAGAAATTTAATATGGGGGAAATGTCTACCATTGTATACTCTGTTTGGTTCTTTTTAATCTTCTTTGTTATTATCTTAGGAAATTTTCTTCATTGTTAGCCCAAAAAAGCATTATATGAAATATAGAAAGCAAACTCTATGTCCAACTGATTCACAACTAATAAAACAAGAAAAATTTTGGAATTTCAGCTGTTCTTAAAATATTGTAGCAAATTAAATAAATGGCACAAAAGATTAAAAGGGGGGACGATAAGTCAGTCTGAGAAGACAATAATTAAATAGAAAATATATTTTTTCCACGCTTTCTAAAGAGCAGAAGGAGCTGATGTGATAGTAACCCTAGTATTATAATTAACATCAAGCCATAAATGTCCTGAGCAGAGCCGGGGATAGTTCAGTAGTAAAGCTCTGGCCTAGGCTATGAATCATGGATTCAGTTCCCAGCAACCCCTCCACCCTGACACACACACACACACACACACACACACACACACACACACAGAGTTCTGGGCAGTGAAATGTGAGCTGGTTTGTTGTAAGGAGAGAGGGCCTGCTTTTGGTCCCAGCCGCCCGGCTAGCTTACAACCGAAATAATCACACAGAAATTGTATTAATTAAATCACTGCCTGGCCCATTAGCTCCAGCCTCTTATTGGCTAACTCTCACATCTTGATTAACCCATTTCTATTAAATCTGTGTATCACCACATGATTGTGCCTTACCGGCAAGATTCTAACCTACATCCATCTCAGGCAGGAGATTCATGGCATCTGCCACTGCTCTTCTTCCCAGCATTTAGTTCTGTCTACTCCACCTATCTAAGTTCTGCCCTATCAAAAGGCCAAGGCAGTTTCTTTATTAAACCAATGAAAGCAACACACAGACAGAAGGACCTCCTACACCACTGGTTAAATGGTTTATGGAGCTACAATACTATCTCCTAGACATGACATGGTCCTTGCACTCACGAAATCACAGATTTCCAATATGACACTGGGCCCTTTACCATTCCATCATGAATGGAGAATGAACTCATTCATGTCACCTTTCCCTGAGAAGCCACTGGCATTAGACGGGGAGTCATTTTCTTCAGTGATGTAGCCACTAGTGAATTGTTCATACTTCAATAAATAATTAGCCATCATGCTCATGAAAACAACACTAATTAAACTCAGTTGGTCATACACACAAGGATTAAAGTAGGGGGATTTCTGGGAAGAAGAGGGTTCCGTAGGAGGGGGAGGGATGAGAGGGTAATGGGAAAGTGTGTGTGATCTGATCAAAATATATTATATACATGTATGAAGCTGTCAAAATTCAAATTTTAAATATACTTTTAAAAAACAAGGAAATGTTTTGCCTTTTGGTGTTAAAAAATTAACAATAAACATATGCTATGAAGGTTAAGAGGAAAACAAATTAGAAACCCACCACCACCCTTTTTGATAACTAAAATCCACATCGATTTCAGAGTTGAAATCCAACCGTATAAAAGGCTGCAGCAAATCCAGACCCTTGGCTGTCAGCTAAGCATAGCTCACCAAACTGTGAGTCAAAACAGAGGTTAGGGTTGTGTGCGTCTCCTCAATGAGTCCTTGTGTAAATCAACTAACAATCCTGTGATTTATTATAGAAAGAATATGAAGCTGACTCAAATAACTCAAATGCCGGTATTAGATTAACCATCATGCTATGGGAATTCAGAGGAAATAGCCCCTTCTTCTAATTTGGGTAGAAATTATAGGCAGGAAATTATGGAACATTACCTCAGAGTGGCTTTTATATGGAACTGCAATGCTGGAATCATTCTCTTATTTGTATTTTGCATATCCATAGAAATATTATAAAACATAGACCAGCAAACGAAGAGCCATACATAGTCTCATAAAATAAAATAAAAAACCTGTAACTCTATCGATTAGCAAAAAGAAAATGTTACGTTTTCTTCTCTTCCTTCTTTTCTATGCTTAGAATTGAACACAGACACTTTTGAATGCTAAGTACATACTCTCCTATTAAGTTACACCCCTGGCAACAATAACTTGCCCTGTATGCAGAGACAGGCAACTTTATAAGAAATATGTAATTCCCACAAAGGTCCCTGAGATATGCTACAAATATGTTACACCTTTCTGGACTTTGCTTTCAGGTAAGAATATCTCTTTATGTTTACATCTGATTCACCAGCTACTATTTTACAAATATTTGAGTATTTCAAGTCTTTGTTATTATAACTACTTTAAATGTGTTAAAATGCCCTACCAAATATTTCCTCAGTACTTAGGGAAACTCAGGAGAGTTTTCTTAATAATGTGTCAACTTGTTCTGATTTTGCAGAAATGTATGTTATTGTTTTAAATTTATTAATTTAATTAAATTTATAAAATTATAAAATTTATAAGTTGTTTAAAAAACAATAAATTTTGTTCCTTGACAATTTCATACATGTATATAATGCCACTGGCTCCTCTCTGTCCCCTACCCTACCCGATTTCATACATGTATATAATGCTATTGGCTCCTCTCTGTCCCCTACCCTACCTGATTTCTTACATGTATATAATGCCACTGGCTCCTCTCTGTCCCCTACCCTACCTGATTTCCCTCCCACCACTGCTAGCCTCCCTTCTACACTACAAATCTCTTTCTCATACCCATAACTCCTTGTTTTGGGCCCCACTGAACTTACCTAGACCATCCGTGTGATTGTGGGGGTTGGAACTATTCATTAGAGCCTGGGAGGTTCACACCTGGATACCACGCCACTCCATCTCCCAGACTCTGTCGGTTACTAATAGGTCAGCAGTAAGTGGTGGGCCTCGTGAGCCCGCTTTTCCATCCATAGCTGACATCTGGATGGCCTGACTTCTGTCGGGCTGGTGTCAGGAGGCGCAGCTCCTGTGAGCTCATAACTGGCAAGGCTAACGTGTTTAGAAGATGACATCCACAGCCCTTCTTCCCATCTACCAACTCTCACCCTCTTCTGGCCCCTCTTCCACGGGGTTCCATGAGCCCTAAGGGAGGGCTGTAACTGTCTGCCTTAGGGCTGAGCCTGCAACCATCCTTTATTTTCAGTACCAGGGCATCCAGGCGTCTCCCCTTTACCTCCATTCACTACCAAGGTCCAACTATCAAAATATTGAAGTTCAGCAATCAAAAGTCCTCTTTGGCTCACCTAGTTAACATACCCAATTAAAATTATACATCTCATTTTAACACAGGGTTCTGCTTCAGTTTTCTCTAAGAAAAACCTCCATCCTGGCGAAATCTTAAGACACACAATTTTAAGGGGAGAATATAAAAGAAGGATTATTTTTCCATTTTAAACAAGAATTTATTTTAACAAGACATTGACTTGAAGGAGAAAGTTGGATTCATTTTCTTTTCAAGAATAACTAGCCCTTTGTTAAATGGAGATTGCCCTGCAATGTAACAGCTACATACAAAAACATTTATAAACGCATCCTAGGTTTTACACAGATAAATGAAAAACATAAGACTTCTCCAATTGAACAAAGTACTCAAGTAGTTTTGTGGTGTTAGGTGCTTCAGCTGACACAATGACAAAAGAGAGACTCATTGGACTGTAAGACAAGAGCCAAGTGAGCATGTCACTAATGGAGAGGGGTGTTTTCAAAGAACAGGGCCTTCTTCCCAGACCAGCTCCATTTGATGTCAACCAAAACGGAATGTCAGCCAGTTAAGGGTTTTGTTTTTTGGTATAATATGGGCTGTGCAATTCACCAGTTGCTTTATGTCTAGTAAAGGGTCAGAAACCGAATTGCAGCTTTCTAATTGAGAATGTATCCATGATCTGTAACAAAATTCTGGAGTAGAGTAGTAGGCTCCCTGTTTAGGGGACACTTCCTCACTGTCACTGGAAAGTGTGTCGTATCTGCCTCCTCTGCTTCCGGGCTGTGCAGGTGTGTCTGTCTCACTGACTGGTTGCCCTTCAAACTATAATCTGATCTGCCTCACAGACAAACCCTGTGCTTCACAATAGGCTTTCACAGGTTGACTAATTATCTGCCTCTTGACCTTAGAAAACACCACAGAACCATCACACACCACCACCACCCCAGCCTCACCCCCCCTCCTCTCCCCCCACCCCCACCCCGCCATCTTCACAAGCATGTGATCCTTGTGCTCTGTCTTGGCTTGGTTAAGACAGGGTGTTACAGGGAAGATGCAGAGGGAAGCTCTTTCAGACACAGGATGTTTACAGGATGGTGAGAGAGACTGCTCTAAGGGGGATGGAAAACATTTCATTCCTCAGGCAAGCTCTGGAAGTAGACAACGCAATGACTTCAGAAAGTCCCTAAGACTAACCAGATTCTATAGACCCTTGGGGAAAAAAATAGAGAAACAGCAAGGACAGCTAATAGACACTTTCAGACAAGCAAACCTGCCTGGAACAAGTTCAGACCAAAGAACAACCAAACTGCCTGGAAAGGACACTTTCTAACCCATTAAGTCACCTACAGGTTGTTCAGTGCAGTTCAGATGGCCAGGTTTCACGATCTGTCACCTATGTTGAGGTTAGACTCTGGTGATATCTTTGTCATCTTTGCTCCCATAAGTAACCCTTCACTCTTATTCTTGTAACTAACCCAATGGAATGAACTGGTTCACATGCTGGACTTTGGTGGTAGAGTCACTTTCTGTGATCAGTTCCCTGTCTGGAGTGAGTACTCATTTGTTCACATCTCCCCAGGAACAGTGTCACACACGATATAGGCTGCTGGATACTTCTGGTATAATGTATTGACAAACAAGACAGCATCTTAACTAAAGGTACAAAGTGAGCTAATTGCACAATAAACAAAATAAATAAAAGGATGAGGCAGGAAAGACTTGTATTCAAGGATACTGACAAAACACTGGGAAACCTAGCAAACATTCACAACACACAGAAGTTAGGCAAGGACTGAGTTCTGCCAGGCAGGACAATGGTCTTAGAAAAAAGTCAATGGTAACTATGGGCCCTCCCTGCCAAATTGTACCTATCAATAAGTCTGTAACTCCCTGAAACATAGCCTTAGCCCACCATGGGCCAATAGATGATAATTCTAATTAAGGAGAAAAAAATCCAAGTTAAGAAATATTTCAATCTATGATAGTCACTTCATCCCAAACACATCTGCTGTGTCCCCTTCCAAATTTAGGTATTACCAATGTGATAGAATTGAGAGGTGGGCCTCAGAGGTCACCAGGCTGTGATATTATCTCCTTCATGAGCAGGATTGATACCCTTATGAAGAAGGTATCACATAACTAGCCAGACCTTTTATTTTCCACCATGTGAGGACACGTGAAGCATCTCCTCACCACATACCAAATGCTAGCACCTTGATATTGAACTCTTCTGACTTCAGATCCGTAGCACTTGGCTTCTATTCGTCATGAGTTACCCATTCTTAGCTATTCTGTCTGTTATAGTAGCATAAACAGGCTAAGACAATGTTTGAAATGTTAATTTGCACACATGTGTGATTAAATATCCCCAAGTTAGACTAGAAAATATCAACCTGAAAGCCTCTTATCTGAAGCTTGCTATCAGTATTTGTATAAAGTTTACATGATAACCAGAAGGAAGACTATTTAGATACCGGTAATTCAATTTAAAAAAAAATGAAATCAGCAAACATCGCATCCAAACAATCTAAGCTATTGTCCATCTGGCTTCTGTACAATTTTATCATTAAGCATCTTTCATCTAAATAATTCAGTAAAGAATTATTAATGGTCCTTGTTTCGCTACCAAATACCTCTTTGCTGTTTCGTACTATGGAATCCAGAAATTGTTGAGGATAATTCAGCCGGTGTGGTTTTGCTTGAAAATCAGATATGGCTCTGAGAAGAAAATGCTCAGGGAAGGAGGTGGGTCTTAGTCACGTCTAAATATGAACAGCTCCTTATGCACTGAGAACATTAGCCCACATTTTGTCAGGGCACAATGCAGGGCACTCACCTGGAATCTGTGCCATTTCTAAGAACATTGTGTGACCCTTCTGGTGAGAAAGGCCACAAAACCCACCCAAAAGCATTGAGTTTCAACCCAGTCCGGAGAAGTCCCTCAGCTTGGATTATTTTCCCTGTTGCCACTCATCAGAAGGCAGGTTTACCAACACACCCATCCTGAATCCAAGCCAAGAGCAAGCAGCATTGTGGAATCTGGGCAGCCAGGTGGAAGGAACATGAGGGGACTGCTGGGCAGCAGCTGGAGGAAGTTTGGCCATGCTGGCAGGGGGACGTACGAGTGGCTAACCAGCGAACCAAGCCTGCCACTTCTGGAGACCCAACTGCAGGTCTGTATCTCTGGATTCAGCCATTTTTTTCCCCTGAAGTATGTTACTTTTATCTTTAGCCCAAATATGCCTGTGTTTTAAAACTTAGTGAACATGCTGAGTATTAAATTGATATAATAAAAATATGAGTTCTGTGATTAGCAATCTGTAGGAAATAAGGCGAGAGCTGGGGGGGGGGCGGGGTTGGCAACCATGGATGTATCATGGGAATATCTGTTCTATCAATTCTAGATCAAAGAACACCTGAGACTAGAAACCAGGAGCTTTGCATTAATGTGTTAGCTGTGTTCTTTGCTCTGCGTGCAATGTCTAGATGCTATATACAAGACTAAAAGGTTTATGCTGTTATTCCCAGTAGTGTAGTGAGCGCTGTGTCTAGCAATTCACAGAAACTGAGCATCTTCAGGAACAAGAGCAGGGGACTGAGGAAGTTTTCTCTTTCACTAAGAAATACAGCAGCTGCTTTGAGTTGTCTGGCAAACCTCCAAAGGAGTATCAATCTGAGCAGCATTAAAGAAAAGAAATATAGAAATCTAAGAACAAAGATGCTATATAATTAGAGGATAAATGATGGCAGGCTGACCACACAAGAAATGGAAATGAACTTAATTTCTCATTTCTAGAAAACTGGAGAGATTGGTGTTTAAAATCTCCTACACCTGTATTCATAAAAAATACATACTAGTAAATAAAAAGATAGATCCTTCACATGTTATAGCTTGAACTCAGAATTTTCCTAAAATGTCCCTTGAGTAAGCACAGACATAAGAAAATTATTAAAAATTAACAAACAACTTTGAGCACAGGAAAGAATTTTAGAGGCTTTGAGCAGGAATAATAACTTTTCTATATTAAGGAATAATAACTTTTCTATGTTAATAATAATTTCAGCCATCACAGCATGAATAATCAAATAAGGGAATTAAGACTGCTATAATGCGTTTTATCTATAGCTCTGAAATTTTTCTTAACTGAAAAAATAAAGTACTTTGTCTCAAGAGGTTGCAGTACTCTGAATGCTAAATAATAGAGCAAAACAAAAACATTTCTAATACTATTTAGCATTTGCACAAAAGTAACTAACCAACAGTAATACTGATTTTATTTAGGGCTGTATTATTTTTTCTTTCTCATTTTTTGCAACTAATATTGATAATTCTAAAGGTGTCATCATTGTAAACAACAGCATCTATGACATAAAACCTTTTAAATAGAATGTTAAGTATCTTTGTATCCAGTGCATATTAAATTTATCAAGTATAATACAGAATTTAAAATTTGATGACCATAGTAGACCAGAAACCATTATCATCTGTTATTAATATAGAATAAATTTAAAAACACTTTGCAAAAATGATCTGTGTTTTTTAGGGTGATTATTATTTTGTAGAGGATGGTAGCTTTAACATATTAATGATTAAACTAGAAAGAAAACAAATTATAGTTAAATTTCTTTTTTACTCAAATTTGATTTATTATGGCAATGGATTCCTTTATTGTTTTATGAATTTTTATGCTCTTACAACCAAAAGGTCCATAATATGTCTCAATAGATATTACGTACATTATTCTGATATTAAACTAGATTACATGTGATAAAACAAAAAATTCTCTAGTTTAAAAAATATCAATCAACCACAAAATATATTACTAATTTCTACTGAATATGTAGATATATATATATATATATTAAATATGAATTAGTAGTGTTAGGTTTTATGGCCACCTTACTTTCTAGCCTTATTAACACAATTTCTAGTTTTTTTCCTGTTTTTTTTTTAATTTTAGGATTTTTTTTTGGAAACAGAGTTTCTCTGTGTAGCCATGGCTGTCTTGGAACTCACTTTGTAGACCAGGCTGGCCTTGAATTCACAGAGATCCTCCTGCCTCTGTGTCCCAAGCACTGGGATTAAAGCTATGTGCCACCACCACCCAGCTATCTTTAGTATTTTACTGTTAGAAAATTTGAGACCATTGAAACATGAAGATAAAGACTCACTATTCACTGAGATCTTTAAACACATTAATTCACTTTGGGATTTTTTGGTAATCCTCAAAATCAGACACCATTATTTCCATTACCAAGAGGAGAAAACTCACATCCAGAGAGGGTACGTGTTCTCCATGGTCACAGAGGAGAGGGATTTCAAAAACTATCTGTCAAACCCAAAGACCACAGCTGCTCTGTTTCTTATGAAGGGTTTGGCTTTCTAGGTTGCTTGAGGTAAAAGTTCTGAATTCATATATAACCAAGAATAAAATATCTGTCCGTGTAAGCACAGAATCAACATCTAACTCTGAGCCAGAAAAACACCCATTGTAAAGCCTTTAGGGACTAAGGAAAGATTATCCACACAAATCAAGATGAGTCAGTTGTCCTGCCCATCAAAATCAGACAGAAGTCCAAAAGTAAGAGTGAGAAGGAGAGCACCAGCACTCAGGGTAGCATCTATGCTTACTATTCCTACGCAGTGAACTTGCTATTTCATTGGCTTATTTTGCTTTCCTTTCTCTTTAGTTCTTCCTATCTTTTTCTTTCTTTATTTATTCTTAAAGATTTGCTTATTTATTATGTATACAGTGTTCTGTCTGCATGTTTTGCCTGCACACCAGAAGAGGGCATCATATCTAATTATAGATGGTTGTGAGCCTCTAAGTGGTTACTGGGAATTGAACTCGGGACCTCTGGAAGAGCAGTGAGTGCTCATAAACTCTGAGCCATCTCTTTAGCCTCTATTATTATTATTATTATCCCATTCTTTTCACCTTAAAAATATTTTCTTTCCCATAGTCACAGATATTTGCATTTTTACATTGTGTTTTATTTATATAATACAGAAACTTTGAAATACATCCTTAGTAACTAATCTTAAAACAGTATACATGCAATTACAACAGCATTTTCCATCTGAATTTCAACTCTGATATTGAAGCATCAGTACATGACATTATTTACTCCATCAGGAACCATTATTATTATTGTGAGCTAACACTGTAAAATTAAAACCCTTTGAGTTGTATGGGAATGTTCATGTGATTTACTCATGTGCTCCAGGCTGATCTCAAACTCACTATGCAGCTAAGGGGAGACTCATCACACTCCTGCTTTTGCCCCGCCCCTCCCCCAGTGCTGGGATTACAGATTTGAGTCACCATATTGGATTATGTGTAAATTCTTTTTTTTCTTAAAAATTTCAGAAACTTTCGGGTCACAGGTAGTCGTGTATACCTGTGATCCCAGCATCCAGGGGTCAGAGGCAAAGAGAATCTCTGCAAGTTCAAAGCCAACCAGGGTTACATAGCAAGACTGTCTCAACATCTCCTACAAAAAAAAATAAAATATATAGATTGATAAATTTTCAATTCTGTTTGTCATACCAATATTACATAATCGGGCTTAATTATAACTCTAAGTGCAGCTATGAAACCCAAACTCATTAATTATTTACATGTGGTATGAACTTATAATAACCATGTGAGATTTTTGTTCCAGAATTAAAGATGAACGTTATGTAAGTCATCTGTGCCAATAAAACACTGTTGACCTAATTTTAAACAAAGTAAGCATTTAAGTGATAAGGGTTCCCAGTGAAAATAATAGGTGGACTTACCAAAATAAAGATATTCTAACATTTTAACTTCGATGTCAATGTGTGCTTGGATATTCTGAATACACATTTTGGCGTGTCATTCACATTATTTCACCTAGGGGTCCCTGGATATACTCGCGAGACCCACCTTCCCTCCTCTTCCATCTCACCTAACTGCAGGGCACCCAGCAGGTGAGTTCCGCCCAGGCAGATGTGGAGCCTTTCCTGTGCATCCTGCTTCCGGCCACCATCATGCTTTTCCTGGCCTTCCTGCTGCTCTTCCTGTACCGACGGTGCCAGGCCCGCCAGGCCCAAGGCCAGGTGTTCAGCATCGACCTCCCAGAGCCCCCTTCCGGAGAGGTGACCGACTTCTTGCCCAGTCTGCCTTGGGGCAGCGAGCAGAGTGTCCCCTACTCCCCACTGCCCGTCTCTGGGACTCTGCATGCGACCTGCCTGCCACCCTCCTACGAAGAAGCCATGGGGAACCCTCCAGGGAAAGAGGTCCTGGACACACTGCCTCAGAATGAAGAGGAGTCACCCCAATCAGAGAAGCAAAAGTTAACTCTTCCCGAAACCCTCTAAAACATGCTGCCAACCTTTACAGACTTGCAGGGAAAAAAGGCCGTCCAGATCCGAGAAGCTGCGACTCCTTGCCGCCCTACCCTTAGGCTGCTTTCTGAGTATGAAGCAGATAAACCTACATCCTACTTCCCTAGGCAAGAGACCCCCCCGCCCCCCGCAAGTCCTTAGACATAACTGAACTCCCCTAAGTCAACAACGCCCGTTAGAGAAGTGGAAACGTTCAGTGTTGAGAAAGAAATGAACAGTCGAATGACTAGGTGAATTCCTAAACTAAGGAAGGTTCTGAGCAGCCAGGAAAAAAGGCCAGACCAGCTGAAGGCTACTGCTTTTGCCTCCACATGAAATTTGTTCTCCTAAACCAGTTTTGCAGTCTCCTAGCTTTACTTCTCTGACCATTTCAAGAAACAGAGTTCTAGAAACAACAAAAGACATCCCTAGAGCTTCTGGGTAAATTGTACTGTAAATAGCTATGGTCTGCGTTTCACTATAAATGGAAATACAGGCTTACAAATATTTTAGTTAAAAAGTAACCCTTTCTAGTATGTTTTCCTTTCTATATGGCACTCATATCTGCCCTCTGGCTCAGTTTCTGTAGTGGGAATGGAATTTGTCTGGGTTCCATCAGAATGTCTCCCAGGGCACCAATGTAGAAGTGACAGGTACTATAATCTTGCATTGTCTTACTATTTATTTTTATGCTCTGTCATTTTCATATTCTGTAGCACTACTGTATTGCACTAGAATGCCATAATTGACTCTGTCGTAGTCTTCGTCATTGAAAATAAAGGTCAAAAACTTGGGGTCACATGGTTAAATAGAACAGGTTTGCCTCTAACAGAAACCTCGTAAACCACATACTCCCAAACTTGGCTTTACAGCCATCAAAGCTAGAGCTAAGTCACTGTAATAGACCTGTAAAGGCGGAACTGTGACCAGAAGCCTGGCTTCTATGTCCTGCCAAGGAGTGCTTCTGCAGCCAGAGATGTTTGCCCACAGATCTCATGGGGGGGGGGGCTTCAGCCCACATTCCTCATGGGTTTGGGGCTCTCACTGCAGGCCAGGTTGGGGTTAATAGCAATCTGCCTTGATGGTTTTCAAATGGGGAAGGTAGAAGCGAGTGTTCCCAACTGGGAGGGGGATCGCAACAGCCATGGGGATAACAAGTAGGTGTTGGTGTTGGGGTGTGTGTGTGACATCATTCTTCAAATCTTACTAATACACTTTTTTGAAAACAACTTTTTCTGTTTTTACAATATAAATTAGACAATGCTTTGATGAGCACAGATGATCAAAACAGTGCAGCTTTTATCTTTTTGACATTTTTATGCCATATTTGCAATGTTGTAGATTGTAGGAAAACAGCGAAGTAAGCAAAAATAGGGTACTTTTCTTTTAAAATGTAATCTGATAGGAATAATGGTTTTAGCTCTGAAAACTAAAGCAAATATAACCTACAAAGGTGGAAAATCAATAGAATTTCTTTTAGGGATTTTTTTTTCCGTTTTTCAAGACAGGGTTTCTCTGTAGCATCAGAGCCTGTCCTGGAACTGGCTCTGATGACCAGGCGGGTCCCAAGAGATCCACCTGCCTCTGCTTCCCAAGTAATGAGATTAAAGGTGTGCACCACTAATGCCCAGCTGGAAGATTTCTTGTAATAAAAAATCTCTAATGGTCTTTTAAGGAAATAAAGAAACAAGTACAGTAGGGATCTTACCACACAGTTGAGACGGCCCAGTCAGTAACATGTTCGCTAGGCAAGCATAAGGACATGAGTTTGATTGCCAAGAACACATATTAAAAAACCAGGTAATCAATAGTCTGCCAGCAATGGAGAGGCAGAAAGCAGGGCTCTCTGGGGCTTGCTAGCCAGATAGTTTACTCTAATTGGTGAAGTCTGGTTTCAGTGAGAGACTGTCTCAATACTACCATTACTATTACTACTACTAATAATAGTAATAATATACAGAGTAATTAAAGAAGACAGACAGTGTTAAACTTCAGCTCTGGCATGCATGCAAATATACAGGCCCCACCCACACATTTGTACACACATAAAAAAATCCAATACAAATGCACAAAACACATGAATTATTCTTATTCTTTGTTGATGTCATATATTTGCATGTGATGTCTGGGGCTACTAGAGCTGTCTTGTAACCATGAGTCAAGCATCGTTCCTTACTGATAATGAGAGTGACAGACCAGAAAATAAGAAACGCACACCGACGGCTGAGTGAGTAGAGCAGCATGTATGTAACTAAGCCTGTATTTCACCGTTTCATACGACTGTCAATCATTTTGGCCGGGCTTGCTACACATAGACCAAATAATCCCAACAGCTACAGTTTCTAAAGACTACCGAAGACAGGCATTACCATGTTTTAAAATGTTTTGATGACATTTACTGTCAGCCCCTGAAGAGATGGCTCAGCGGGTAAGAGCTCTTCCAGGGGACTAGGGTTCAATTCCCAGCACGAGTGGCTCACAACAGTCAGTAACCCTGGGTCCGGGCGACTGGGTGCCCTCTTCTGGCTTCCACGAGCACTAGGTACACAGATGATGCACTGACATGTGTGCAGGAAAAGCATCCATACACAGAAAATAATTTAAAAAGAAACTATTAAGACTTGTTTTAAATGCTCTTGCAATCTCGGGAATGAAATACTTTGCCACCAAACTGAAGCAGAAACACAGATACAAACTCTAAGGCTGGACTTGCCAGATCCTACGTGCCACTTATTTGTATCTCCAACACCACAAGGGTGTTTTTGAATAGTTGAGAAACATAAGGAGGACATTTTCCGGCACACAATAACTACATGAATTCAAATTTCAGAGTCTAAAAGTGGAGTGTCATTGGATCATAGACACTCCTCCTCCTAACTATGGCTACCTTTATTCTACAAGGGAGGGGGTCCCTGCAGATGTCAGGCAGGGAAGTGAACCGTGCCGCGAAGAGATGAGAATGGAAACTCAGTCCAATTGACTTCATCCACCTGGATCAAGACTTCTAAAGCGCGTGAAACCAGGTGCATCACTGTCAGCATATTTAAGACTCAATGCAATCTGTGAAAAAGTTTCCTGGTGCAATACAATCCCCAGTGCACAAGAAAAACACTGACACTCAACCCAGGGCATATGTCATTTCTTCCAAGAGGGGTTCTAACTGCCAGGCTACCTATACTAGCTTACGGGCCTAAAAAAGGGTCTGGTCTTGTCTCGGTAATACAGATAGCATAGAGGTCATTTGAACTATTAGCTATCTCTGGTCCTGGTTGTGGGAGCTTGGGGCAGCCTCTGGCTATAAGAATCATTTAGACTATTAGGTATCTCTGGTCCTGGTTGTGGGAGAGCTGTAAGGGTCATTTAGATTACTAGCAACCTCAGGTCTTGGTAGTAGGATCTGGGTATGCCCTATTCCAACAGATAACGCAGAGCACAGGGTTATTAATCACCTCCAATTCCCAGCTTTCTAGATGAAAGAACAGTTTTTTGTTTGTTTTTTGTCTTTTTGCTTTTGTTTTTTGTTTGTTTGTTTGTTTACATCTTTCTCATTGGGAAGACAATCCTGCATGCTTAAAATTTCTGGTTTCTCTAGAGATCTGTGGCTCAAGGCCCTACATACTGTATTCCCAACACTCAAAGTCCAAGTAGCTACGTATGACCTTCAGATCCTACGTTTACTGTCTGGTTTCTCTCAGAAAACATTCACTGGCCCTGGTAACAGACTCAGTGTTTTAGTTCCTTTTCTATTGCTGTGATAAATACTATGACCAAGGCAACTTGTAGAAGAAAGAGCTCATTTGGGCTTATGGTTTCAGAGCAATGAGTCCATCACAGCAAGGAAACATGGCAGCAAGTAGCAGACGTGGCGGCAGGAGGCTAAGAGCTCACATCCTGGAAATGGGGTGTGGCTATCTAACCTCGAAGCCCACCCCCAATGGTATACCTCTTTCAGCAAGGCCTCAACTCCTAAACTGCCCCAAACAGTGCCATCAGCAGGGGACCAATTCTCATTCAAACGACCAAACCTGACTACATAGCAAAATCACTTAGGTTGTATAATGTTTTATTCTTTTGGCTTTTCGAGGGGCCTGCCACCCAGCTCCCAAATAAATCACACGCATGGGGCCTTATTATGACTTATGAATGCCTGGCCTTAGCTTGGCTTGTTTCTTGTCAGATTTTCTTTACTTACGTTACCCCGTCTACCTTTCCCTCTAGGCTTTTATCTTTCTTCTTTCTTTCTTAGTCCGTGGCTGGCTGGGTGACTCGGTGGCTAGCCCCTGATGTCCTCCTTTCTTTGTTCTCTTGCTTCTCCTTCTCCCCATTTCTCCTTTTATCCTCTCTGCCTTGCCAGCTCCGCCTATCCTTGCTTCTGCCTCACTATTGGCCATTCATCTTTTTTATTAGGACTATCAGGTGGTTTAGACAGGCAAAGAATCACAGCTTCACAGTTAATCAAACGCAGCATAAATAAAAGTCACACACCTGAAAATAATATTCCCCAACACGCTTGATGAACTTTAAGAAACAGAAACCAGGACTAACCCAGACTAGCCAAATAGAAATAAAGCCAGAGTTGTAATAGGAAATTAGGGTTGAGAGCTATTAACACGAGTGGACCACAAAATGCAGGTGAGTTTCACTGTGGACACAAATAGGGTAATGTGTTTACACAGCACTAGATTTTCAAATGGAGTTGTAGGCCCTCACATATTACCCAGCATTCTTTGCAAATACCTATTGCACACTGTAGCCAACTCAGTTTGCAAGACAAGGTTAGCAGTAGGCAGAGTTACCCATTGACTGGGTGAAAGTCCTTCTGCTCTTCCTAGATAGAAATTGTGGGTGGACAGGAAACCCTGCAAATGCCGCTCTCTAACAGCTTTTCTGTTCCTTCCGTGTTTGACAGCAGGGAGCGTCAGCAGTGGCCAGAGAGAAGCAAGAGTAAGGGGATCTTCTAACGTTATACAGCTTAGATATGGTGGGCTCAGTCTCGCCAGTGTTACGGTCTCTCTATGAGCCTGGGATGTTGGGGCTTCTGGCCCTTAGCAGTGGACAGATGCTACAACGCTAAGCCTAGAGTCTGAGTCCCTTCACTCTGAAGACTAGACAGTTGTTCTCTGGAACCTTTTGTGATGACCAGGACCTGTAGGTTCTCCTCCCTGGTTCCTACTAACCTTCTGTTTTCCACATCTACTGCCTCCCCACTCCCCTCTCTTGATGTTTTTCTTTTCAATTTCCCTTATTCCTGCCCTGGCCACTCTTGAACTATCCAGGTGAACTCTGAGGTTATCAATGGCTCCTGCCAGGATTCAGGAAACTTGCCTATGATGGGACAACATATGGGAGGCAAGGTATAGTTGGGCACCTACTGCTGCCTGGAAGCCAGGACACCCAGAAGGCCTTCTCCAGAAAATTGAACAATAGGCCCTGCCAGAACCACCAATGTGTAGGTATCCTTTGGGTGGGAGGTCAGGAGACCCAGCAGGCAGTCTTAAGTCATTGGGCCATGCTAGGGCTGCAGGGAAAATTTGGGTCTGTGGGCATTGCTGGCAGGTAGGGCTGAGGCCTCTAGCAACGGCTACTTCTTCGGTCTTCAAGTGGCATTTGCCAGTATTTTGGGCTGGGAAGCTGGGTGCAGGGCTTGGGTGCAGGGAGCCATATGCTTGCATCCTCGCAGTTTGGAGGTAAACAAATTCCATATTTGGCAATGCTTCAGGACTGAGCATCCAGGCGCTTCCCGCATGCGCAATAACCTAAGTGTCCCTAACCAATCCCGAGGACTCTGGTGCCAGCGGGACTTAGCAGCCAATCAAGGCACGAGTTGCGTCACATCTCCCTATATAAGCAGCCGCCATTTAGAGCTCTCTCTCTCTCTCACCTCCCGCTCTCCCTTCAACCTAGAGGCTCTCTTGCCTCCCGTTTTTCCTCAACCGAGTGCTCTCCAATAAAGCGTGATCCGGGAAGAATCCTGAGTCTTGCTGTTCATTACGCAGGTCGGGAGTCAGCCAGACTTGGGACCCAGCTGTTAGTCATAAGCAAGGTTGTTTAGAAACTCAACGCCAGAAATTAGAAACTAGTACTGAATCTCATTGTCTTCCCTCCGTGGCGTCCCTGTGCTTATAGCTCAGCCCAAACTACTGAAAGTAAGTAAGAAAGAAACATGAGGCCCTATAGAGAAAGGCTTTCCTGGATCTGATATTCCAATATATGAGGAGATACAGCGTAGGAAAGTGTCTTCTAGCCGACTCACTGAGGCCGCCTACTTAGCCTGCTTACACAGCCAAAGAAAGGGATTTTGGACCAATCACAGTCATTTGCTTAACATACACTGTGGACCAAGGACAACAAAGGAAACTTGCTAATCATAGTCTTGCTCCTTTTAACCAATTACAGTCATGGAAGCTGTGTTTTCAACCAAACATAGGCTTGTCTCACAGACCATCATGTCTCCTGTGCCGTTATATGTTGGAAGTATGTGATCTGCTTTTTGATTTTGATTTTACAGGGGATCACAGTCAAGATATGAATCTCAGAACAGTCTTTGAACTTTAGACTTTATAACAGTCTCAAACTTAGTTAAGACTATGCGGACTTTTGAAGTTAGACTGAGTGCATTTTTGCATTATGATGTGGCTACAAGCCTTTGGGGGCTGGAAGTAGAATGCAGTGGTTTGAAAGAAAATGGCCCTCAAAGGGAGTGGCACTATTAGGAGGTGTGGCTTTGTTGGAGGAAGTGTGTCACTGTGGAGGCAGATTTTGGGGTCTCATGTGCTCATGCCACATCCAGTGTCTCAGGCCACTTCCTGTTGTCTGCGCAAAATGTAAAACCCTCAGCTACCTCTCCAGCATCATGTTTACCTGCACACTGCCACGTCCGACCATGATAATGAACTCAACTTCTGAACAGCGAGCCACCTATTTAAATGCTATTTTGCATAAGAATTGCCATGGTCATGGTATCTTCACAGCAATAAAACCCTAACTAAGACAAGTGCTTATAATATAAAATTTTAAACTTATTGTTAACACTGACAGTGATTATAACAGATTGTTCCAGTTTTTATTTGAAAATGTCATACATGCATACAAGGCACTACCCCTTACCCTACTCCGATTCCCTCCAAGACCACCTGATCACATCTCCCTCTCAACTTCATATCTTCCTTTTATAATTAATTAAGCCCACTGAGTCCAATTAGGGTTCCCCATATGCACACAGATCCAGGGCTATCCACTGGGGCATGGAGTCCTAATAGGAGCCACACCCCTAAAGAAAAGTGACTTTCTTTTCCCTAGCAGCCATTAGGCATCAACTTCCAATAGCTCCTCAGCTAAGGGGAGCCTCAGAAGCCCCCCAACAATACTACAGCAGGTTTTAACAGCATCTACTAATGCTTTACGCCTTCCTAGTGCCCAAGTAGAAGTGGGTCCTCCCAGGATGTCTCAGAATGGTTTTAGGAGCAGATATACACAGTAAGTTCTTATTTAAATGTTGACATAACTAGCAAACCCTGGTAGTACTGACTGCTCTCACTCTGAGAAATAGCAGAATTGAAAGAAAATCAAATCCAGAAGAATTAAATTTTTAACAGCTAAGTAGTATTTGAGGGGGAAATAATTCTAGGCAGAAAAGATTAAGAATGGGAGGGAATATAATCAAGACACTGAGGAGAATGAATGTGCACGTCTTAACTAGAGTCTCCAGTGGACTAGAAAGCATCTTTAAGATGTTACATCAGGAAAAATTCATAGCTTTTATTCACAAAAGGCTGCTGAATAATTACCATGTATCAGGACACAGCATGCAAAGAACCGGGCTAAGAGATAACTGTTATTTCTGAGGCTCCGCCCCCTAGAGTTTCGACAACCTTCCAGAATAGTGCAACCATCTAGGGAGAAAGTATTTGTGAGTTTATAGAGACATTTCACAAATGATCCACAACAGTGTCTATTTATAGGAATGATTCTGTGAGCTGAAGCATGTGCCCAAGACCACACAGACAGGAAGTAGCAGGGCCTGACTGAAAACAGACTCTTAAATGTAAATTTTAGTCGAAAAGGAAACACCTTCTTCTGACTTGGTGGAGGAGTGACTGCTCTTGTGGCTTGAATAAGACCGGTCCCCATAGGCTCATATATTTGAATGCTTAGTCACCAGAGAATGGAGCTGTTTGAAAGGATTAGAAGGATTAGGAGGTGTGGCCTTGTTGGAGGAAGTGCGTCACTGGGGATAGGTTTTGAGGCTTCAGAAATCCACATCAGCCCCAGGGTCATGCTCTCTCTGGCTGCTACCTATGGATCAGGATGTAGCTCTCAGCCACTGCTCTAGAGCTGACTACAAGCCACCATGAACCCAGCCATGATCATAATGGGGTTTTGACTTATATTAAGATTGATGTCTAGATCCTGTTCACTGGTATTAAAAAGATTCAGTGGGTACACTTGCACAAGTAGAACAGGTGTGTACAGCAACACAGAAGCATGACTTTGAGTCTGCTGTAATTCAAGGGGATGCCTAAAGAAGTTGGGCTATGAAGGCACATGGAAGGATTCCAGCTGGTCCACATTCCTCTATTAAATTTTCATGCCTGAAGAAGCTAATGTCAACTCACTATTAGACTCATTATTAGTCAATTTGTAACACAAATTATAACCCAGGAATGAGGGCATCTTCTTGAACATGGCAGAAATAAATAGTCAAACAAAGACAAGCATTTATATATTTATTTTCATGTATGTATAATGTAGAGAATACAAAGTAATATGCTAAAAAGGTCATCATCTACACCATGTAATATATAACAATGATCTTTCATGAGTACAAGTACAATGTAAGTCTCCAGAGAGCCAGTTCCATTGGCAATGTATGGCTGAATGGTATAAGAGCCATTGGTAATATATGGCTAAATGGTATGAGAGTCATTGGTAATAATGTATGAGACTATGTATCAGATCCAAGTGGGACAGTCACCTAAACCAGAATTCCTCAAACCATAATCTATAAACTGGCTCTGGCTTGTAAATCGTGTGTGAATAATGTAAGATAACTAGAGCAGCTGAGAGTAGAGACACGTACAGCAAGTTAACTTTTATGAAACACCCACACGTGATATTGGTTTACTTGACTGATACTAATTGAATTAATGTAGAATTAATGATTTCATTTGTGGAATAAGAGTCACACAGCACGGACTGCTAGTGATCTTTGCAAATAGAATCATGTATTGGTTTTTGATGAACTAGATATTTTAAAATATTTGTTGGATTACATTGTGTGTGTGTGTGTGTGTGTGTGTGTGTGTGTGTGTGCGTGTATGTGTATTTGTGCATGCACACATGAACTGAAGAGCTTGCAGAAGCATCTGGGGCCCCTTGAGCTGGAGTTGTAAGCCGCCTGACATGGATGGTTCAGTCCTTTGAAAGAGTGGCCAATGTTCTTAATCACTGACTTAGAAATGCTCTTTAGAAGTAATAAATAGTCTTTCCTAGAAGGCAGCTTGAGAAGTATTAGTGTCCTAGGCATGACTGATAAACCTTTTCAATTCTTTTTTCTTTCACTTTATTTATTGATTATGTGCATAGTGTCCCACCTGCATGTGTGTCTGCATGACAGAAGAGAGCACCTAATCCCATTCCAGATGGTCGTGAGTTGCCATATGGTTGCCGGGAATTGAGCTCAGGACCTCTGAAAGAGCAGCAAGTGCTCTTAATCTCTGAGCCATCTCTCCAGCCCCCTCTTTCAATTCTTAATCAACAGTCAATTCTTTATGTCTGTCTGGATCTGAGCTCTTACAAACAAACCCCAAAATACTCAGGCATGGGATGACCTGAGAGACCACCATGCAGCATCCATAATCAGGCTTAGAATCGACTGTCTTGTGTATATGCTGGGAGGAAACAGAGACAGTGCACCACTATAACACTTCAGTTTTATAAAGGTCATCAAGAGGTCAACCTGACTCCTGATCGTTCTTGTTATTGAGGTCTACTCATTCTCAGGAAATAGTTTTTTTTATCAAAGTAAACTGAGCAGGAAAAAATCCATATGAATAAATATATTGTTTTATAAAAGTCACTGTCTAGAAACATGGGACTAAGAGCCAATTCTTTAATGTGTCCCAATGAAGACACAGTGTGATGATTCTATAGCTTCTTTGAAAGCTCCACACTGAAGAGTGGAATGTTCACTTAGCTGCCTGAAGGCTTTAGCAACTGATCTTCAATCATGTTATTATTAGAACCATTTTCTCCTAGATGGTCAAGGACTAGGTCTCTTCTAAATGCTATGGAAAACATATGCTATCTAGTTGTGAAATATTTAGTAGTCTAATTTTACTCAGTAGCATGAACCTTTTTTAAACATTGTGTGTCATGTGTATAGGCATGTATGCATGTCCATGAGCACACGTGTGTCTGTGGAGGTCAGAGGCCAGTGTCTTCCTCTGTCACACTCCACCTTATATTTTGAGGCAAAATCTCTCAGTGTTTCAAGTTCCGGTTTTAGCTAGACTGGCTGGCCCTGACAATCTGCTTGGCTTGTCCTAAAGTTCTGGGATTATGGACGTACACCAACTTTATGTGATGCTGGGGACGCATCCTCCAGACCTCATGCTTGAGTATTCATACTTTACCACTGAGCCATCTCCCCGGTCCCCAGAGCACGAGCCCTTTCAGACAAATATGGTGAGCCTCTAAGCCTCAGAAGCCATACACATCTTACTCTCACTAAAACCGGTGTTTTTGCTTATAAAGGCATTTGCACCATAGATTTTAGTTTCCTCACCTGTTCACCCCACAATTCAACACATTTCTCTCCATGTCCTGTGGTGTAGATAAAGGTGCTTTGCTCACAGGTACTCCTAAAAACATTCAATGGCTATCTATGTATTTAATAAATCCCATTATTGGCATTCATTCAACATTTATCAAGCAATTATTTATCTTCTGCTGAGCAGGTGCTCGGTAAAAATTGATCTGCATAGGTTGTCTGGAGTCTAAATAATGGAAGAGTATCATAGTTCCCATCAAAACTAAGATGCCAACATAATACTTATTGCTAATATACCACAGAGCTATCCATTTTACAGTTAGCACATTTGAGATGGCAGAAACAATTTTTAAAAACAAACATGTAATTACGATGTGGGGGCAAAGACACAATCCCACAGTGAAAGACAACTTCACATTAAGACATGTGAAGGCTAGGAAGAAAACTTTATTTATAGATAAAATGCTTCACTACCTATCACAGCCCCATTCAGAGCAATTTCTCATCAAACTATAATTTCTAAAAATCGTATCTCTTCCCAGTGTCATAAAAATGTTATTTTTAATGATTTATTTTTATTTTGTGTGCACTGGTGTTTTGCCTGCACATTTGTATGTGTGAGAGTGTCGAATCACTTGGAGCTGGGGTTATAGACAGTTGGGAACTGCCAACTGGGGTTCTTGGAATTGAACCCAAGACCTCTGGAAGAGCAGCCAGTCATCTTAACTGCTGAACCATCTCTCCTCCTCTCTTACTCTTTTCCTATCCTCACAGATTCTGTGGGCACCACAGGGACAGCCGACGTCTTCTCCAGGACCTCCAGGGTCGGTCCCAACTAAGACTTGAGGGTATCCAGCTCATTGGAAGGGGCTGGAATTATCCAAATACTTGTTACTGTTATTCGAATGTAACATGTCACATATGGGCATGTGCGTTTGATCACTTGGTCTCCAGCCAATGACGTTGTTCTGGGAGATTGTAGAACCATTGTGGGGTGGAGGCTGACTAGAGAAGTGGGCCACTGAGTGTGGGGTGGGCTTGAAGTTTATTTAGAGCTTGGCACCACTTCTCGTCTTTTCTGATTCCTGACTGCAGACTATGATGCCACAAACCACCTCGCTCTCCTGTTCACACGCCCTCCCCACCATGGTGGGCAGTAGCTCCACAAACTCTAAGAAGCTGTTTCTTATCAGTGTTTTTTAAACAGAATCAATGAAAGTAGCCAATGCAGAAAGCCCGCACCAAGCGCGGAGGTAACACTGGAGTGAGCCTGGCATGCAGTTCGTGGGCCTTTAGGATCACTCCGCCGGAGGAATGCAGAAGAGTTTAGAGACAGCAGAGGTCTGTACTCATCAGCTTTCCAGTCTCTCCTGGACATGCGCAGAGCGAGGACACCTCTGGACTGCCCAGTGCACACCTCCCCCACTGAGCTCAGGGAGGCTGCTCTGCCTTCCTGTTACAAATGTCACAGTCTAACAATGACCTGTTTGCAATCCACTCACCGCCATGGTTTCTTCCTCTGTGCATTCTTGGCTGGTGAGTCTCTGTGTGCAGTGACCTCTAGGTACTGCCTACTGTTCCTCATTGTAAAAGAAGGTTGTTAAAAAGCCTTGGGGAGAAATTTGTGTGCTAGCGAAGCTTCATTCAGGCATAAGGTAAAATATTGGCCATAAGTTTATTGCTTATGAATCCACAATATGTGTGTGTGTGTGTGTGTGTATGTTTAGTAGGACATCTTTATAAAACAAGTCAGGTACTGATTGATTGGCAAAAACGTTGTAGCCAAAAGCTCACAGGAACCTACTCTGTATTGCCCTATGGTAAAGATTCAGGATTCATGGATCTCAGTACTCATGGGGACTGTGTAAAATAGGAGTTCACAGACATGAAGATCCAGCTACCGTTACTATTGAAAAGTATCTGGCACTCCCTTTCCCAGTTGGGATTAACAGTGGAGAGCCCTTGCTATAAAGGGACCCCACTGTACTTTTATTTAAGTAAATAAATACTTCATGGTGTCGCATGAAACTTTGGTTAAGTTTAAGCTAATAGAACAATTTAACCAGAACTCATCAGTAAGAAACTTAATGATTTTTTTGAAACTTAATGATTTTGCAATATAGCTATAACACTTGACAATTCTAGATTTTATTCAATGTGTCCTAAAATACAATCCCATTAGTGTGGAATAAACCTTGCCTTTCTTCTGCTCTTGTATATTACTAATCACCAATTTCAAAAATAGATGCCTGGTCACCTGCTGGCATCACTATGAATTGTATATTCTGTAAGTGTAACAGACAATTTTTTTTAAAAAAAAAAAGTCAAAGTTCATTATTGAGTTTGCACTAAATAATTGAAGTTTAGCTCTGAATAATAATAGATTTGATGTAACAGCTAGACAGCACAGTGTAGCCTGAGGTCTTTGCACAGCTCGGGCAGGGAAGGACAAAGAAAGAAAGTAGCTTCAACCACCAGGCCCAAACAATGGGCTACTTTCCAGCAATGAGCAAGAACAGAGGAGTGATCCGGGCCACAGCACTGGCAGAGCTTGCAAACACTAGTTCTCTCAGCAAGTGAAAGAAGCCAGTACAGCGGAGCGCACACTGTGTGGTTTATTGCTACGAGATGCTCAGAGGAGGCAAATCTATGGCTACAGGAAGTAGATCAGTGGGTGCCAGGCTTTGGGGCGAGGGTATGGGTCAGAAGGGAGAGTGACTGCTCAGCTTCCCGGATTGTTTTTGGCAATGGCAGACTATTCTGGGATTAGATAGTGGTGCCGGGTGAATGTGCTAAACGCCACTGAGTTGAACACTGTGAAACTCTAAATTTCGTGCAATAGAAATCACATCTACAAGGCCAATTGTAGACCCACAAAATACTTACAATTTTCAAAGCCAGGTAACTGCTGAGGATGTAGGAAAATAGAGCATCCACACTCTACTGGTAACAGTGTCAAATGGCTGAAGAACAGCTTGTCAGTTCCAAGCAGACTCACCACTTAACCCAGAAATTCCACCCAGGAGAAATGAAAACCTGAACACAGTCTCTCTTCTCTCTCTCTCTCTTCCCCACCCCCTCTCCCTCTCCCCCTTCTTCCCTCTCTCCCTCCCTCCCTCCTTCCTTTTCTCCCTCCCCTCTACCCCTCCCTGCACACATGCTGATGGCACCATTATTCATAATAGCCCAGTTGAAACAACCCAAATAACTACCAACTACTGATTGATAAACAAAATGTTTATAAAGGGAGTTATTTGAGCATGAAAAAGAGTGACGCTACAGCATGCCTGAACACTGAAAATATTTTAAGCAAAGGAAGTCAGTCACACAGCAGTACACACTGCCATGGGTCTCCGCATATGAAGTATCCAGGAGTTAGGTGTGGACTCGGTGATTTTGAGAGACACTTACACCATCCTATTTCCTTGACATTTTCCAGAAATGACCAAAACACAGAGTCACCTACCAGGACGGGAGGTTCAGGGTGGACATCTGTTTTGTTTTGGTTTTTTTTTTTAGGGCTTTGGGTTTCCAACCAAACCATCCAAAGATAACTGCAAATTAGAAGTGTCTTAGAGGATGGCCCTAGGAGTTAGGAGTCAGTATCCTCATTTGCCTTCTGTGATAAACACTACCCAAATGTGACTTGGGAAGGAAAGGAAATTTCTACATTGAGTGCAGGTACCAACCTGGGGGTAGGAACTGAGGCAGAGACCATGGAAGAATGTTTCTTGCTCCTAGATTCACCTTTAGCTACCTTTCTTTTCTTTATTTTTTTCCTAATGGGTTTTTGAGACAGGTTCTCTCTACATAGCTCTGGCTGTGCTGGACCTCACTTGGTAGACCAGGTGGGCCTCGAACTCACAGAGATCTGCCTGTATTTCCCCAGTGGCGTTCTGTGATTAATGCCAGGCATGCCACCACTCCCAGCCCCAGTTACCTTTTCTATGCTTCCCAGAAGTACTTGCCCAGGGGTGGTACCACCCACAGGGGGTTGGGCCCTCCCACACTAACCATTAATCAGCCAAAATGCCCCACGGAGTTGCCTATAAGTCAATTTAATGGGGGACATTTTCACAGTTTAAGTTCCCTCTTTCCATATGGCCCGAGTTTATGCCAAATTGACAAAATAAAAAACAACAAAAACAAAGCAGCAACAACAACAAAAAAGCTATCTTAGCACAGGGTTGAGTAAAGGTTAAAGACTGAGGTAGGGGTTGCTTTTTAAAAATGTCCTAGCGTTGTAATGGTTGCATAACTCTATAAATATACTTAAAAGCCATTAAGTAGTCCACTTTATTATTATTATTGATTTTCTGGTTTTGAGGCATTCTCACAAAGCCAACAGGGGCGGGCAGATGCAGTGGCTTAAAACTTGGTGTCTCGTCAAGCGGAATTCCTGAACTCTCTGCTTCCAAACCATAGTGCTAGGATTGCAGGGGTGCACCACCTGTTTGATTGAAAGTGAGACCCCAGCCCTCTAACACCCCTATATCCAAGAAGTCTGGAATGATTGGAAGCGCCACCCCAGCCCCTGGACTGGGAGTTGCCTTGGTCCAGACTCCAACTCCTAGCCTGCCAAGCGCTGACCCCTCCCACAGGCTATTTAGGCCGGAAAAGGGACACATGGTCTCCCTGGTTTGCTTGGTCTCTTCTCCCCACCATGCTGTCCTGGTTCACCCAGGAGTGCAGCATTCATTAAACGTGGGCATTTTTAATTTGGTCTAATCTGGTCTAATTGGAGTTATTTTGCATCGGCAGAGAGGCTCTTCTTAAGAATTTTCCTAACACCACCGTGTCTGGTTCATTGACTAGTAGGGGTAAATTAATACACATACATGTAATACATGAGGAAGGAGGACCTCTGGGTCCCTACCCCAAAGAGCTGCGTCTGTTACTGGCTGCTGGGACATGGAAGTTCGTTTCTCTTAGGAGTGTGGGCATGGGTAGGTTCCCAGTGCCTCAGAGGGTGACTTCTGCCCCAGTGCATGCAAATAGCAGTAGTTGAATTCTGTGGGCTAAATAAATGATAAAACCATTTGAAGTTGGAAGGGAGGTGTGATGGGAGGAATCTTTGAGGGAGTTGATGGGTAGAGAGAAAGGAATGGATATGATCGAGATATATTGTATACAGGTATAAAAATTTAAAAAAAAGAGTGATGAATTGTATATGAATTTATTTCAATAAATCTTTTGGGAAAAGTAAAAACCCTAAGCAAAGTATCTAAGAAGCACTGTTGTGTGCTGTGGCCCGCCCCCAAGTGCTGAAGAGGCTTCAGGTCATTTCTGGAAAGGGTCAAGGAAGCAGATAAACCCAAGACTCCTCCCAACGACTCTGGGTTTCCACTGGCTTTCCACATTGAGCTGCCCTGAAAACTGGGGACCCTGGCTGCCTTACAGGTGTAAATGGGGCTGCTGATCCGGGTTTGGACTCCAGGTCTAAAGAGTCACTAATGCCAGTTCCTGGTAGTCTCTGAGCTCTGGCTTCTGCGAAGTAGCCCCCGAGGGGCAGGTGGTACGGTGCTGTGGCCGGGAGGAGACAGGTTTTGCAAAGGAGCTGACAGCGTCTGTCTGTCTGCCGCCTAGGGAGAGGTGCCCAGACCTGTTCCACAGAAACCTAATAGCAGCTCCTCAGGTCTCCGCCCACTGCTACCCACGGCCGGGCTATGCCAAAGGAAGACCTGGGCGGCAGAGACTCTGCAGAAGAGCCGGGTAGTGACAGGCCAGCTGGCAAATCCTGGCCCTTCTTCCTATCCCTGCAGAGGGGCACGGCCAGGGCTGGCGCACAGGCAGGGTGGGGACTTGGCTCCCTCGGGATCACCACGCCCCCTCGCGGCTCAGACCGGGGAGTGTCCTACTGACCCCGCATTAAGGGGTGCAAGGCGGTGCACCCGCGGGGCGGGGACTCAGGACAAGGTGACTAGTGCACACAAACTGGGAGACCCAGGCGCGAGCCCCTAGCGAGCTGTCCCTGCCCATGGCCGAGGAGCCAGAACCAGACCTCGGGGCGGCCGAGGACTCAGTGGAGCCTGCAGTGGAGATGCCTGGCTGGAAGGCTCCAGAGGACACAGACTCCCAGGTAGGTGTTTTCCAGGGCCCTCAAGGGTTGCTTCTGGGCTACTTTATCGTGAGATCAAAAAGTCCTATAGAGTTAAGTTAAAAGTGCTATTTTAGATCCTTCATAAACCAGGCAGGAGATGCTTTGTTTACCTGACTCCCTCCGCGCCCTCCCTCCTCCCCGGTGAGAGTCACGCCTCCACTTCCTGTCTGAGGTGGGGGAAGTGGAGAGGAACTGGTTATTATGCAGACCCAGTACTTCTCTATACAAGGGATGCTTGTTTCATTTAACATGGCCTTAGGGCAGTATCAGCTCCCCCATCCCATAGGGAGATCTCCAGAGAGGCTCTGCTTAATGACTGCAATCTCAGGCTAGACCTAGAGGCCCCAGCAGTTCCTTGGCCAGCAGTCTTCTGGTAGACTAGGGATTAAGGCTGCCTGTATTGCTACCTCTCACCTCCCGATGCCCAGGAGTTGCTTCTGAAAGTTTTCTCTGTTCCATTTTAGCCTGGAAGTTATGAGATCCGACACTACGGACCAGCCAAGTGGGTCAGCACTTGTGTGGAGTCTATGGACTGGGATTCAGCCATCCAGACTGGCTTCACAAAACTGAATGGCTACATTCAAGGCAAAAATGAAAAAGGTAAAATCAGCCTCTGAGATCCTCAGATTATTGAGTTTTAAGCGTAGAGAAGAAATCCTCATTTGTAATAGATGAATAACCAGACCATTGGAAACCTCATGTTACTGTATGCGATTGGCCTCAGGAAGCTTAGTGTAGCTAGAGGAAGGTGCTGCTTAATTCTATTCATCCCCAATTTTTGTTGGATGAAATTGGTGGGGGGGGAATTCTGTGACTAGGGAGAAATTCTTACCTATTTGGTAAGTGTCGCTAATAATTTGTGAATGATAATTAGTGGTACGGGGAACAGGGAGATGTACAGGAGCATGAACCTCAAGTCAGAACTCACTGTCTTCTCTCTCTTTCTCCCTCCCTCCCTCTCCCCTGTCTCCCCATGTGTGTATTTGTGTATGTATGTGTATAACTTTGCAGGTCTCTTAGCCTATAGGACCTCATTTTCTGGGTTGTAAAGAGAAAAATGATTAATTGTCCCATGTTTCCTGTAATTTCTCTTTTGTGTTTGAAAATAGAATTCCTTAACCCCAGGATACAACACTACAGAAAACGTTAATGTAGATTATAAATAATTGTCACTCCACCGCCGCCCTTTTTTAAAAGATGAGACATTATCTCAAGGGGGCATATTTATGTTGGTGCTATAACGTAAATCAAGAAATTCACATAAAGATAGCTTTTAAAATTCAAACTAGCCGTCAACACGCTGAAGGTGACTTCCTTTTCCATGCTGCAGAGATGAAAATGAAGCTGACCGCTCCAGTGACGAGCTACGTGGAGCCCGGCTCAAGTCCTTTCAGCGAGTCTACCATTACCATTTCCCTGTGCGTCCCCTCCGAGCAGCAATCCGATCCCCCCAGGCCTTCAGAGTCAGATGTCTTCATTGAAGACAGAGCTGGGATGACTGTGTTTGTGCGGTAAGTGGTAGGTAACTCAGGGCCCCGCTGACCGCCAGCCCGTTTCACCCGTGTGTGCTCACCCTTTAGCGCCTACGCAGGCTTTTTGCCCTTCCATAAGCACAGCCTAATGCATTCATGTTTTCCTACAGACTCAGTTTCAAAATGTCACTGAGGTCTATTGCAAGATACAGTGTATTTATTGAGAAGTCTATTATATACCTTCCATATAAAACATAGCACAAATTATATCACCCAGAGCATAGGACCACCTGTCCCATAATCTAGGTAGACCTGAAAAATAATACCTTTAAGAAAACAGTATATAATGTCTTAGTCTGTTTGAGCTGCCACAACAAATACTATAGACTCTATAACTTATAACACACAAACATTTGTGTTTTGTAGTTCTATCTAGAAGCTGGGTTCAAGTTCAAGGCGCTAAGAGTTTTAGTGACTGGCTAGGGACCATTCTCTGGTTCATATGAGCACCTTGGATCTCCTTTGTAAGGGTCATGTTCCTTTTCATGAGGGTTCAACCCCCATGACCTAATCACCCTCCAGAAGCTCTTAAAACTATCACATTCATGATTAGGAGTTCAGTATGAATTTTTGAGAGATACAGACGTTCAGTCCACATCATTCTGTCCCGAGTACATGAACTTTGTGTCTTTCTCATACAAAATGCATTCAGTTCCATTCCATTAACCCAGGATATAGTCAGACTTTCCTTTGGGCCACCAGCTCACAAATAACGTGGAGACTTATTATTAATTATGAAAACTTGGCCTTAGTCTAGGCTTTTCTCCAGCTAGCTCTTATAACTTAAATTAACTTGTCTCTATTAATCTACGTTCTGCCATTTGGCTCTCCTCTGTACCGTATGTCCAATTTCTTCAGTATCCTGCTAGCATCTCTCCTAAAGTCCTGCCTGTTCTCTCCTGCTTAGCTATTGGCGGTTTCGGTCTTTATTAAGCCAGTCACAGTGACACATCTTCACACAGTGTAAACAAATATCCTGCAATACCAGAATCTTAGCTCATTTCAGCACTGACTCAGAAGACTCATTTAAATATCATCCAAATAAAATCTGGCTGAGACACAAGGTATGATTCATCCCGAAGCAAATTCTCACCAGCTGTGGGCCTGTAAAGTCAAACAAGCTATGGGCTCCAAGGCACAACACTGTGGCATGCATAGGAGAGACATCCGCATCCCATATGGGGAAATAGCAATGGGCCTCAAGACCCAAATCTCAAGACTTTAGATTCATCTTTTTGCCTCAGGGTTTTGCCCCTCAGGTTCATTGGACTGAAGGCTGGACCTCCAAAGCTTTGCTGGACAGGGATTAGGCCCTTGATGCCCCACACAGCTGTATCCCATGAGCGTCGGTGCTCCCAAGCCCAGCAAAGTTATTATGGTGTAGAGCAGCGGTTCTCAACCTGTGAGTCACAACCCCTTGCGGGGGGTTCACATATCAGAAATCCTGCATATCAGATATTTATAATTCATAACAGTAGCAAAATTATAGTTATGAAATAGCAGCAAAATAATTTTATGGTTGGGGTCACCTCAACACAAGGAACTGTATTAAAGGGTCACAGCGTTAGGAAGGCTGAGGACCACTGTTTTGGAGTCACCTCCTCGTAGCTTCTACCAGGTTATAATCACATACCTGTCACTCTTCTAAGATGATGTGCTATGCACTCTCCCACAGTTCCATGAGGTATAGCTATAGTGGGGAATGTCTGTTGTGGCCCAGCCCTCGCTATCTGCGAGTGTGCCTCTCGGTATGAGGAGACATTGTTGAATAGAATAGATAGACACGGTCTTTGCTCTTCTTTGAAAGATTATGTTTTAATCTGAGGCTTCCAGACCAGTTTTTTTGGTTTGGTTGGTTGGTTTTTGTTTTTTCATTGGCACATTTATAAGAAAACCTATACCAATGACGCATGTTAAAAATGCTCTGTTTCTCATTTTTCACCTTCTAAGTAAAATCCACTGTACTTACATGTCCTGTACTTCAGCAGGTCAGTGTGCTGCTGTGACTTCATCTGGGGACACTTTGTTTATGCGTTTACTCAACTTTTATCCTCTTTCCCTTCCTGTCCTTGTAGCAGCGCCATCCGCTAGTCTGTCCTGACTCTCGGCCTGCGTTCTTACTCTGATCTCGCTCAGCGTCATGTAACATAGTCCCGGAAGGTCATAGGTTAATAGGCAAGGGTCTTGCTTCTGGCTTCAACTCTCCTTTTGGACCTCATTTTATGCTTTCCTGTGACGGTGCTTTTCCTTTGTCCTTTCCCTTTTTCTTATCCCTCCCGTCCTTTGTTCAGGAAAACCATCCTTCATTCTAAGACCAGCTCAGAAGACACCTATTAGCCTGGACTGGTCCCATCCTTAGAGCCCTTTGATCCTATCTCTATTAAAATACTCTCTCAGGATGTTCAGATAATGCTGTGAAAATGTTGATCTCTTTCATTTGACTATGAATGCATAGACATCCAAATTATATTGTATTCATCTGTAATCCATTGTGTTCTCTTTGCCCCAGAAGAGGAAAAGGGGGAAAGCATTTGATTGAGTGTCTGAGTTGGGTCTGCTGACACACTCTTGTAGTCCCAGGTACTTGGGAGGCAGAGGCAGAAGTTAACTTAAACCTAAGAGTTCTGACACAGCCTGAGCAACTAAGACTCCATCTCAAAGTATGTAGCAACAACAACAGAACAAAGAAACAAACGCAATGTAGTCCAGCTTGATGGCACACTTCATAATATTAGCATTGGGATGGCTGAGTTATAAAGATCATGAACTTAAAGTTAGTCCTGGTGACATAGTGTAGTCAGATTTTTCTTTGGGCCACCAACTCACAAATGACATGGAGCCTTATTATTAATTATGAAAGCTTGTCCTTAGCTTAGGCTTGTCCCAGTAACGCTTAACTTAAATTTACCTGTTTTTCTTAATCTATGTTTTACCATGTGTTTTTTTTTTAACCTTTCTTTCATCTTGTACCTCCTGTTTTTTGTCTATGTCTCCTGGTGTCTCCCCTGCACCTCTGTCATCTCTTCCCCTTCCTTTCTCTCTCCCCGACTCAGTTCAGCTCTTTATTACACCAATCACAGCAAATACATCTTCACACAGTGTACAGCTATCCCGCAACAACATAATGCCTCTAAGGGTTGTTTGAGCTATACAGCAAGACTCCCTGATGTATAGTGACTTTCGGGGCAGCCTACGTTGTATATAAGAGGGAAAGAAGGAAGGGAGAGAGAGGGGTGGGAGGGAGATGAGGCACTTGGGGTGTGGAAAAGGAGTGATTGTCTGGGAGAGCTTCCGTGTGGTTCTCTAAATTGAAGCATTAGTTTGTTTCTGGGAAGTTCCTAGTAATGCACTTGGGCCCTATCCAACACACCCTCAATGTACGTTTAAATAAGGTCCTGGGGTAACTTTTGTATATGTTAGTCCACACAAGAAGATGTGAGTTCCAAATAAATTAGTGGATGGGACTTAAGAGTTTTCCTGGGTCTCTCCTAAGTGAACTTCATGAGCCTAGCCATGCAGGTCAGTGGCTGCCTGGAAGCCACTTCCTGCGGCTTTCAGGGCACCAGACCCTGCGTTCATCTCAAATTAGCATTGGTATCCATAGTAAAACCACTAATGCCCAGTCACTTTCTCCCCTGTAGGTCCTTTGCCGGATTCTCCAGCGGCCAAAAGAATCAAGAACAACTTTTGACATTAGCAAACATTTTGAGGGAAGAAGGAAAGGTTTTCAATGAAAAGGTCTTTTATACTGCTGGCTACAGCAGTCCTTTCCAGTTACTTGATAGAAATAACGAGGTCTGGCTGATTCAGAAAAATGAGCCCTCCCAGGAAAACGAGTAAGAAAATGAAGATCGCTGCCAGGGGCAGAACTTCTGTCAAATGCAGACAGCAGCAGCATTGTAAGTGAAGTATCTAGTGTCTTCATAATGTAAATACTTGATCTACAGGATATCTGATATGTGATCCCCTCCCCAAAGGGGTCGCAGCTCACAGATTGAGAACAGCTGTTCTAGGGTGTCTTACCTAGATACCATCCCGAATCATGCTTATTTCCAGTGTGTCTTTTGAGAAGCTTTATTTAAGTACAGGGTATAACAAGACAAATTTGTAAATGAATCATAGGTTAGATGGCCTCTTTCTCTATGAGGATCCAGGGCAATGCCACGCTATTTCCCTCTTATTCGCGCGATCACCATCAAGTTGCCTTCTTCTGCTTGTATTTATGACATTGAATGCTCTAACTTCCATGTAATAGCAAAAAAAAAAAAGTTAAAGATTTGTCCTGTGTAGAAATAAAATTATGTTGGATACAAAAAATATCTCTGCTGCTATGTTTTTTTGTTGAGTCCTTGTCCCTGTCCAGCTATTGGTCCCTGCATAAAGAAAGCTCTTACCTTAAAGTGCTGACAAAATTTGGGGACAGAAAATAAATTGATGAAGTGGTGAGATTTCTTCTGCTACTCGACAGGTGCGCCTTCAGAAGAAATACATGCAGATACCTAATTTTAGCATTCACTTGGATTTTTTCAAGTACTTCATGTAGTCTTCCTAGAGGTTTTAAGGAAATTCTTCCTCTTTGCAATGTGGGTTGGAAATCAAGGCGGTTGGGAAGTCTTGATTCCTGTCAAGTCTCATTGTTGGGAAGATCAAATCACCTTCCGGTTCCTGGCCGCTGTCTCACTCCAATGTAGGCTCCTGGGATGCTGGCTTTCAGAGCAGGGGTAAAGTAGGTTAGATCTCGGGGACGTCCTGATAATTGAAACGGCTCACCAGTGGCACAGCTTTTACTTCTCGTTGACTGTGTATGCAGAGACCGTACAGTTGCTTCCTGAGAAATAGTCAGAGACGAGGCTGAGGCACCAGTAGATTGGATGCGGCTAAACAATGTATGAGATCCCTCCAACTTGAATGTCAGAAGGTATCTTTGTAAAATTAAACTCTCCGGTAGAACAGTGTTCTCAACCCTCCTAATGCTGCCATGTTGTGGTGAACCCCCCCAACTACAAAATTATTTTCATTGCTACTTCATAATTGTAATTTTACTTGTTTAGGAATCATAATGTAAATACTTTTGGAGATAGAGTTTTGCCAGAGTTGTCCTGACCCATAGGTTGAGAAGCGCTGCTCTAGACCATGATCTGCTCCCATAGTTGCTGGTTTTTACATAGTTTATTCTGAATGCTTCGTCTGAATCCTCACGGTCAAACTGCAGAATAATCTACATGTGAACATCAGTGTTTTATAGAAGGGGAAACTGAGGGACAGCAATCTTAGCTAAGTTCCCCCAGACAAAACTGTAAGGACACAGGTTGACCTGGTTCTTTCTTCCATCCCCTCACCAGGCCAACTGAGGTATACATTTTCGGCACCGAAACCTTTGAGACAGTCATTTTTTATATGAAACAAGCACATTTCTGTTTTTTAAATGACTGCAGATATGAAAATCTTTAATTCTAGGCATTATTTTCTTGAGTTGCATGTTGAATTTATTGATTTCTTACATATCTGTGCTTGCCAAAAAGAAAAGACTTTTATAGCATGGATATATATGATCACTAGCTGGGGGATGCCCTTAGTCCCTCCTATTGACGAAAGTCCACAGTACTAACTTCTGCTGTTAGGAGGCAAATATTTCCAGTATTTAATAATTAATAATAATTAATTAATAAAAAATTTTCCAGTATCTGCAGCCCTGTATAAAACATGCATAATTTCCATTTTAAATGAGAGGAACCCACTTCTGATGGGTAAAATGAAACGATTTTTAAAAAATAAAATCCTGGTTTTTGCTCCCATTCAAGTTCAGTGTATTCTTTTTTCCTCTTTTCTTCCTTTAGAAGCTAAAACCATTTCAACCATAAATTGGTAGATCCAGACAGCATTTATTTTTCACAGCAGCAAATTGGTTCATTTCATGGCCGACCCTGACTGTGGAGCTTCCTTTGTGCTAACATTTCTTCTTGTGTCTTCTCTATGGGACTTTATTTTTAGGTCGTAGCCTTCCTCTTTGCTGTTGGTCTGATTTTGCTCCATGAACAAGATCCTGTCTTCTCTGCAAACTCAGTGCCTCCAATAGCTGCACCCAGAATGGACTCCAAGTTTGGAAATCTGATTCTCCCACAAGAAATCCCACTTTTTTCTTGACTCTCATGGAGGACAGCTCCTGGCTTGCTTGCTCATAGTACCCCCGCCACTTTACCTCTTTCTCTAGTTGCCCTGGAAAGAGTGACCAAAGGTTTCCTTGGAGCTGTGGACCATAAGGGCACAACTCAGGAATTAAAGTGGCTGGTCCCACATACCCTTTGCTTTCCACACAACCATCTGTGTCTTCACAGGTGAGGTGAGTTTTCGAGAAGATAGTTTGTTGACAAGAATCCACCGAAACTCATAGTGTTGGTTCATCCCTTTACAGTCACTACGTAGCTTCTTAAAACATCTCAAATCTGCCTCCCCCAACACGTAAGCAGATCTATCACATGGCATTTATTTTCATGGTTCAGATCACTATGGACCGCCGACTGTGTTCCTGGAACAGTGCTCATGGTCCCTCATCACTGACTTGCTATTCATCAACATGGTTCCTTTACCTACTGAGTCCAGCTGCCTGCTGAAAATACAGTAGAGTTCCTGAAGGATGGGGGCCCTGTCTGAAGGGACTTTGCTTCCTAGACAGTGAGGAAGTTCAGTGAAATAAGATGACTTGAAATTATGGCATGTGTTATCAAGAAATGAGATGAGGGTTGCTTGGGAGAGAGTTCCATCAGTAAAGTTGTTTGCTATAGAAACAGGAGGACCTCCATACAATGTTCACATCAAAATGAAGACAGACAAATAGAAAAAGAAAAGCTGGACGTGGTGGTGGTGCGCCCTTTGAAGCTCAGTGCTAGAGAATTGGAGACGGGCAGATCCTTAGTGCTCTCTGGCCAGCCGCTATTTGGTGAGTTCTAAGCAGTGAGGGACCTGGTCTCAAAACACACACACATACACAAAATAAAATACCCAGAGTACCAGAATGAACATCCCCTGATGAAAAGACAGTCAAGGTTGTTTTCTGGCCTCCAAATATACACCATATTCATACACACTCCCATACACATATGTGCATGTTCACATATAAGTAAACACACACACACACACACACACACACACAGAGAGAGAGAGAGAGAGAGAGAGAGAGAGAGAATTGAAATGAGCCTGTGAGACATGGAAGACTATGTGGCTGTCTTAAAGCATGGCCAGGGAAGGTCTTTCTGAAGGAGAGCCCCGGGAGATGGATGATAACAGCCAGGGACCAGAGGGTGCATGCATTTCCTGGGTAGATGCAACAGTTGGCAAAGGAAGAGGCTATGTTCAGTGCCCACACTACAATTCTGAACATGCTGCTTGCTGAATGGGACCAGCTTCGAGGGCACCAGCTCTTCGGATAAAGAAAACTGCTGACCCCACGTAGGGTTTTAGGAAACCTAGAGTCCAGGGATTAAAGGGCTTTCCAAGGCATTTACAGATCGAGTTGTGCAGCTGAAGAGGTGCAGTTACCAGGGCTGGGGCGCTGCTGAGTGGCCTGTTTTCAAAGTGGGTTACTGATGTGAGGTTGGCGTTGATCCTGCTTGTGGCTTTGTTTCTGTGACCTGAGAATGGCCACTTCCTTTCTGAAGTTTGGAGTTGTGGCAGAGATTCACCTTCAGATGGGCCAAGGGAGGAACTCAAAGCAGGAACATGAAGCAGAAATCGTGGAGGAACACTGCTTTGTGACTTGCTGCCACCCCTAGCTGGCTCAGCTACCATTCTTGTACAGCCCAGGCTCACCTGCCCAGAGTTGGCAGAGGTCATGGTAGGCTGGGCCTTCCTATATCAGCTCAACTAGCAACCAAGAAACTGTCCTCAGATGTATGCCCACAGATCAATTTGATGAAGGCAACTTTCCAATTAAGGTTCCCTCTTCCCAGGTGTGTCAAGCTGGCACCCAAGATTAGCCATGCCCACTATATACCAGTGCCTAGGCCCTTCCCCCAGCACCTCGAGAAACAAACAAACAAACAAAAGTCCCAAGGACCTGAGGTCAATTCTGAGAACCACTTACAATTTCTGGGTGTGGAGCTTCAGTCTTGCACACCTACTGATGAGGAGGCGGATTCAGGGAGAAGAGATCACCGCAGCATGGCCAACCAGTTTAGTCTACTTCACGAGTTTCAGGCCTCAAAAGTTATGGTGACAATACTTGAAGAACAACATGGGCTTCTGGCTTCCACATGCATGTACACACATGAACTTGCAGATGTACGCACAGGCACTGATGCACACCCAAAATCAGTTATTACAAGTCCTTCCCCCATAGAGCCAAGCAGAAAAAATCTAAAGGTCAAGTGTGGACTCTGGCGGTAAAACTAGCTGACTACCAACCAGCCAATGTCCAACCAGGCCAGGTCTGTGAAGCCAAAAGGCAGGAAGCAGAGTGAACTGGAAGTGGCAAGTGGCCAAAGCCTGCCTCCAGTGATGTAGTTCATCCCGCAAGGCTCCTGAGCCTCCCCAAGGAGCACCGCTAACTAGGGACCACGTGTTCAGTGGTTTGAGACTAGAGGGCATTCTTATTTAAACCACTATGCTGAATAGGACCTGATCCTCTTATCTCTGCCTGCCTTGTACTGAGATTTCAGGCCAGCATCACTGTTGTACAAAGCTATCCTCTGAGTCAAACTGCTGTCATCTTCAGGAGTCCAGCTGAGCTTGTTGAACTGGTAATGTTCCCTCTCGGAAGGAAGAGAGAGGAAGGGTCATTACCCTCACCCCCCCAACCAGTTATATCCAATTCTGCCCTAATTGCTTGTGACCTGCGTCTCTGGGAGGGGCTAGAATGTGTAGGTGGGGAAAGATGAGGGGAAGGACTTCCATGGGGAAGTGAAGTGACCATCCCAGCTGGGTGTAGAATTTCCAGGGTGGATACTTTAAGGTCTCCCACACTCCTGCCTGTAAGCAAGCCTAAAAAAACTATTGATTCTCTACCGGGTGGGTAAACTTTGGTAAAACCGAAGTTGGGGCCTCAGGAGAAGGAGTAGACAATTGTTTGTCACTTCCCAGGGGAAGACAGCAACAACTAATCCACCTAGTATATGAGGTACTAGGGCTCAAATCTAAGCCTTGATGAACAGTAAGCAAGGATTCTAGTAGCTGACCTGCATCCTAGCCCCAGCCACACAGTTTTGCCTCCCTAGAAGATTGTAAACATCTTAAGCCTTCAGGAGGACCGCTTTGGGTCATTAAAGATACAGAGCTACCCAAGCCTCCATCCTCTTCCCTAGCCCAAGGAAAGCCAGGGTGAAGTTCTTCCCCACATAGAGCAATAGGCACTCCTCAAGAACTGGCCCCGCCCCTTCTCTTGCCTTCTAAGTTTGTAACCAGATTTTAATTCCCCTATAACCTGCTGAGGCTGTGCTGGCTCGGATTAAGGAATAAAGGGCTATGTGCCGAAGATGCCGCAAAGCTGGGCCACCATCTCCTGGAAGTGGCCTGCTTGGGGAGTCCTCCTAGGACTACATTCTAAGGCAGCAGCTTTCAACCTGGGTGTCATGACCCCCTTGGGGGTCGGATGATCCTTTCACAGGGGTCACTTCAGACCACTGGAGAACACAGATATTTACATTGTGATTTATGATTTATAACAGTAGCAAAATGACAGTTATGAAGTAGTAACAAAATAATTTTATGGTTGGGGTCCCCACAACACGAGGAACTGTATTAATGGGTCGCAGCATTAGGAAGGTTGAGAAGCACTCTTCTAATGATACTTGATCAAAGACATCAGGTTTGTGACACTAAATAAGTTGGGGGGGGACTTCTTGGGATATCTTTCAGGAAACAGGATTTAGTACATTGAGAAACCCCAGAAGGCAGTTCAAACTCACAGCCTAGGGTGGCTCCTAAAAGCCTAGAAGTGACAGAAATATTGAAAGACCAAGATGTGGTGGCCACACAGCAGAGGATGGACCAGGGAAGGAGGCATGCCAGAATGGGGACACTGAGCTAGATGTCCCATCAGAGGATTCTGTTTGAGGGCAGGACCTCAATATTCACTAGGACCATGGTGAAAACACTGGAAGGGAAGACTGGGGTGGAGCCCAGCTGGCTTATTGGAGCAATGTAGATGATGAGACCACGATGGGTCAGGTACGATGGTAACTGAAGAAGCTAGGCGTGGTGACCATGTAATGGTGACCTCAAAATGGTGGTCAAGGGGGCGTGATCTGTAAAGTCTTGTGGAGATTCTTAGTAGAATGGACAAATCAGGGACCTAGTCACAGATGTAGTTATCTTACATACCTCAGTGGGGTTAGGAATGGATGAGAGATGGGGCAAGCGAGATCATACCCATTCATCAGGCAGTTTCCAAAGTGCAGTTAATTCTCTGGTCACAAGATCAAGATTGAAGGGGTGATTGGATCCCAGGGGAAAGGTCATTGCGATATTTCAGCAAGTCTGTTTGTAAAAAGAACCCACAAAGGACAAAGAGGCATCCTGGGCACCTGCATGAATGAGCGAGCATTCAAAACCCAGAAATCTCAAGAAGTCGTTGCAGTTCTTCATCCTCGTGAAACTGGGAGAGGCATATGAGAATTAGAACAGAAGGGTAATTCTAGACAAAGATTAGCCTACGACAGCCCCATTGGGTCTATGGCCTCACCGCTGCTCCTTCCCTAGTCTTTTTCCTTTTTTTCTATTTTCATGTGAGCATAGGGTGTCCATGTGAAGACCCACGGTTAATGTTGGGAACCATTCTGAAGCACTCCACCTTATTCACTGAAGCGCGGCCTCTCAGCCATGCCTAGAATGAATGATATTGCTAACCTTGCTCACCAGCTTGCTCTGGGGAGCTTGTCTCTGACTTCCAAAGCTAGAATTCCAGGTGGTCGGCTCCACCAAGCATTTATGTGGTTTCTGGGGTCCTTATGCTTCATAAGCACTTTAACCACTGAGCCAACTCCTTGGCCACCTAGTCTTTGTGACAATTGACTCTGACCTGCTTGGCAGGTAAAGTAACCACATAGTGTTTTTCCTCTTGGGAAAAGTGTAGTCCTCTAAACCTCCTTTACTCCAACCAGGGTAGTAAACAAAGAATACCAGTGTGGTCTTGAGTAGTGCCTTTTAGGTGTTTTGTGGGGCAACATCTGCTTCTGGCTATGATGGGAAAAACAGGAACTCAATTGACCCTTATATCTTAAAGCAAAATTCCAGACAAAATATGTAAAATAATTGTGTCTAGACATTGGCGCTCACTGGGTACAGAATGTGATCTTTCAGAGAGGGAGGAAATGACATCTCCATGGAGGTCTGCCCAGGCTAATGTCTTCTAGGCATTTTCTAGGCAGCAAAGAAAGGATGGGGAGGCAGAAATCAGCCAAGGCAGTGAATTGAGAGACAGAAATCAGTGTTATGGGAGACCAATGTGGTGGAGATTGTTTGGCATAGTAAGCATAATTAAAGGCAGTAGATGGGTAGGAGTGGGGTGGGGGAGGAACGCAAAAACAAGCAAAAGAAACCCAGGGGGTAGAGCAAGATCAATAGAGAAAAATCTTCTGTGGATCTTCTTGGGTAGTTAGTTGCACTTGACTATGTGAAAGAATGAAAAGAAGTTACCCAAACTGAAGAACTGGAAAGTAGCTCAGTAAGTAATTTACAGATCTTGGAACTGGAAGGAGTTTGTGTCCCCACTGAGCCAGAGTAGGAATAAGGTATGCTTAAGACATCAGGTAGAGTCCCCAAGTGAATGCTGTCATAGTAGAGAGGTTAAGTTGTCCTTAGTTGAAAGGCTTCTTTGGAAGTGACAGATGTAAAGGAATTAGCCACCTGGGCCATATGGTTTGGTAGATCCTGTTGTACCAGAGGTATCTTTGGTAAAGAAAACAACACTGGAGAGATGGCTCTGCCATTAAGTTCAATTTCCAGCAACCACATGGTGGCTCACAACCATCTATAGTGGGATCTGATGCCCTCTTCTGGCATAAAGTTGCACATGCAGATAGATCACTCATACATAAATTCTAAAAATTGAAAGAAAGGAAAGAACGCACAACTGACTGCATGTAGTGTGTACTAAGTGTGAGGTCAGAAGGGAGGGAGGTGGATCTGCTGGTAACGTGCTTGCTACACAAGCATGAGAACCTGGATTCAGAGCCCTGGCACCCACGTAAGAAGCTGGGTATGGCACTATGCACATGTAATCCCAGAGAAACAAGAAGATCTCTGGTACTCACTGACCAGACATCCTCACCCAATCAACCCCCAGGTTTAAAGAGAGACCTCGTCTCAGAAAATAAGATGGAGAGCAACTGAAGACATTCAACATCAAACCTCTGGCCTCTACATCCATGCACATCTGGATATGCCTCTCTCTCTCTCTTTCTCACTGTAGTGAACTGTAGTGCAGGTTCCTTGGGTCCTAAAAGCAGGTTGTACTACCTATAAGACTGAACCAATAGCTTCTGGAATACCATAGGATGCTGGGGGAGATGGAAACATGGGACTGTAAGTGGTATGGTGCCCCTAACTGGTGTTACTTAGATCCTATAAGAATCGCTGCATCATAGAGTTGGCAGAACTAGCAACACCCATCATAAGATACAAATGATGGAATGTCACCAATATAAACATTTATTTCCATGTAGGCTGAGACAAATATTCATGCACAAACAATGGGATCCATCTACTATAGCCTGCTTCCCTGGATACTTGCTACAGAGTGCAGGGTATCACCTGTGGGTGGAGAAAATGGAGACACTGAAATGACCCCTTTTCTCTTTTGTTTAATTCCCATAATGAACAGTTATAAAATGTCTAATATGAGACTCACTCATGAAAAGCAAGCCCACCCCATTCTCTTTTCAGACTTTTTTGTTGTTGATCTGTAGTTAGTTGACTTTATGGACACAGGACTCATGGATATGGAGAACAAGTGTGTGTGTGTATGTGTGTGTGTGTGTGTACTCATTCTTGTCCCCATATTTCAATTAAAATTCTTCAGAAATATTGAGGATGGTATGCCACTCACTGTTAAGACTGTTCCCAACAGACAGATCAAATACTCACTTATTTAGCTCTAATTCTTAGGAAAATGAAGTGGAAGTTAGCCCTGGTGCTTCTCTAGCTCTCGGGCATGAGAAGGGCCATCCACTCTGCTCTCATGAAGCTTGGCGTATGACCTAGGTGCAAAGCCAAGGACACGCCTTGGAGTATGACTAGCAGAAGTGGTCCTCACTCCAGGGAAGCAGCAAAGCAGAGGACACACCACGAGTCAAGATTCTTCTGTCCCTGTATGTTACCCACATCTGTGAAACCACATCCCTCCACAAACCACACCAGCTAGACCACTGGTCCACCCATCACTCAACACTTTAGGATGTTCACTTCAGGTGGGTTTCCTTATGTCTTTAGAGGCACTGCCCAGAGCCTGTGATGTTCTGTCTCCTTTCTGCCCCCACCCTCAGCACCGTCTGGCTCTCACTGTTTTTCACATCATATCCAGTCAAGGACTCAATGATTCTGTAGTAGAATAGCCACACAGAAAGTAGGAATAGAACTATCCAGGGGAGTCAGGAACTAGTCGGAGAGAAGTAGGGAGAGATGGGATATAAGAAAAAATATGTTCAACTTACAATAGGTACTTCATCGAAAACTTAAGAAATTTTAAATGCACATACAAACAAAAAAGTTTCAAATATTGACTTTACAATTGTTTTATTCAAAACATACTTAAAAACCTAATAAATATCTTTAAAATGGGGATTTTAAAATCATTTTATAATTAGTTCTAATGCTCCTCGTCTTGCCTTCAAACAAATATTGATATATTAAGTTCAGGATTTCTAATAACCACATACATTCTAATTTTTTTAACAACACCATTTTAACTTTTATTGTATACAGTGTTCTGTCTGCATGCATGCCTGCACGCCAGAAAGGGCACCAGGTCTCATTATAGATGGCTGTTAGCCACCATGTGGTTGTTGGGAATTGAACTCAGGACCTCTGGAAGAGTAGCCAGTGCTCTTAACCTCTGAGCCATCTCCCCAGCACCATTCTAATATTTTTTTAGGTATGCAGAACCCAACATATAAGCTTTCTAAGATTCACAAGAAATGATCTGTGTAGTTGAAAATTGACCCAAAAGATTTATTAAAAAAAAAAAATCCCTGTGGTCATGTGTTGAGCTGTCATTGTGGCCGTGAGAAGGTGCTCTGTTCCATAGAGGGTGAGAGGCATTTCTTCCTTCCCTCGAGGATGAATGTAAACCACTACCAAGGGTTCTGTATAGGACACCTTGTGGTGCTTTGGCCTGTGTGGTTTAATTTCCACATATTGTCACAAGCTGTCAATGGCAGCTGCAGAAGCTTAGTGTAATCACTGGTTTATTCTGGATACACAACAACCTGGGACAGAACAAGGGGCACAGGGGCATTATAGTAAAACAACACTTTGTACACTTTTATCTCAGTTCTTAAGCCTGTTGAAATTCTGATGGGAAGAACCTGGAAGGGACTCAACTCATAAACAAATACAAAAAATAATAATAAAAAAACCCACACAAATCAAATGGTGCAAAAAATCCTTTTAATCTAAAAACTCATTTCCCAGGGCTAATTAATAGCCAAGCCCTACCAATTTTATCAGTTTCTTTCACTAACAAGAGTCAGCATTTTCTTCAAAGTGAGATAATATATAATAGATTTTGGTAAACCTAAGTTAGGACATGATGCTGCAAGCAGTTCGGGGGGGGGTGTGTGTGTAAAAATAGCTGTATTATTTTTCTTTGGTATAACCAAAAGGAGATCCAAAAGTTAGCAAATGTTGACATTTCAAGTGACAAACTGTCACATGGAAGTTTAAAGTCTGGTTTTAAAACAAAACTCTTTGTAAAGAAAAAGTTCCACCCACAGCTCTACAGTGCACGTTTTCTGAATTAATTCCGAAAATATTTTATTTAATAAGCAGGAACCAAATCCAGCAGCATCACTCACTACCCTACCCTCCTCTCAGAGACCCTGCTCTTCTTGGCTCTCTCGCCCCATTCTGCTACCCCATCACCTCAGCTGGCGGAGGGCTTGGTTGCAACTCGAGGGAATTCATGTAAAAAAAAAAAAAACAAAACGAAAAGCATCTACCCATGCTTCTGACATCGGGCTAGAAGTGTGTGCAGTAGGCACAGGACACAGCCCCAACACTTCCACTTGGGTTATTTTTACAAAAGAAGGAGCAGGAGGAAGGAGCAGCCACAGCAGTGGCAGCAGCGGCAGCAGAGGCAGCAGCAGCAATAGCAAAGCCCCTCCCCAGAAAAGTACCTGAACCAATGAGTTGCTTAGCCATTTCCCAGCCTCTCCATGACTTCCGTGTGTTTCATGTTTAGAACCAGCCCCTTTGCCTCTTAGAAGTAACAGCTTCAAATCTCTCCTTAGTGAACTTACTCATTCCCATACCCATAACGCTTTGAAAGCAGTTACCATCATGGTCCAGAAGTCTCCATGACGTTCTACCTTAGCTCTGACTTTTTCTCTTATTTCTATACACAATGTTAGTGTGTGTACGTGTTAGAATGAAGTGTTCAAAATGCACATATACACACACCCGGCATTTTTGAGAAAAACAAACAACAAAAATCTTCCCCAGGAAGCACTTCCAGAAGTTGAAGCTTCTACTTGCTTTTTAAGCCACGTGGCGAGTGAGTCCTAAATGACCCGCAAGGCTGAGACCTCCCCAACACCAATGCTGAGCGGGGTCCCCACAAGCCAGGAAAAGGCCACATAGACTTCCGAGAGTGATACACTTCCCTCCAACCTCACTCGAGAGAGGCAGGTTCCGACCCTAACTCTTCAGTACCCCCACAGTGCTCGTTGCCCTCTGCTCTTCCTATTCCATCCACAGAGGTGGACTCCTCCCTACACAGCAGGCTGTCCCGGTCCACCTTCTGCCCCTCCAGTCTGTCCAGAGAGCATACCCTGGCAGCATCCAGGGTCCTGTGCGGTTTGTTGTCTGCCGGCTCGGCAGGTTCCCCCTCTCCCTCGGAGATGACGGTCATCGGGCTGCTCTGGATGCGGTTCCGCATGCTGTACCTGCTGCTGGCCGCAGAGGGTGGCGTCCGGCTGCGGCTGTACCGAGTGCCTGAAAAGGACAGACTCCGAGGCATCAGGCCTTCGTTCTTGGCCCACTCCTCCTGGGCCCTCCTGTTCTTGTTGGGGGAGCAGCTAGACGGGCTGTCTGGGACGTCTGGCGCAGGCTCCGACCTGGATCTCTGGAATCGGGGGTCCGTGGACTTGAGCATCTCCGCAGCCGACATGCGAGCGCTGGTGTCTGAGCGACTCCCCTTCTTTAGCAGCAGAGCTTTGAAGTTGTCACTGCTGGTGGCACTCTTTTTCATGCTCCTCTGAATGGAGCCTACTTGCTTCGGAGAGGCCAGGCTAGGTGCAGCACCTGTGGGTGTTACTGGCGGGGAGGGAGAGTGATTTCGGGTGTGATCATCTTCTGAGTCTTTCCGGCCAAGGACTTTCCTTTTGGATCTACAACAAAACAAAATTGAGATTGAAAGGCAATCCTTAGCAATCCTTGCTGCAATCACCTGTCATCTTCTTGTCACACCTTGTGGAAGTCACAGACAGACAGACAGACACACACACACACATACACTCCAACCATTAAAGAGGAGCCCTAGAGCTTCTCTGATATTATTTACCACCGATCAGGGCACCAGATGCCCCCACCCCCATGAAGTGTGCCAAAAGTATTTTTATTCAATAGTTCCGCACAATGGTCAACAGGTGCAGCAAATTACGTAAGAACAGCTTCAGATTTCTGGAGCTGGGAAAGGGTTTGCAAAGGGTCTAGTCTAATCGTGGATTAAAAAAGAAACTGAAGTCTAGACAACGATCACCACCCCCCCCCCACACACACACAGACATACTTAGTACAACTCAGTCTTGATGGGCCTTCTTCGCCCGTAACTACACATCTCTGCAGCTTACACTGATTGCTTCCCAGTCTTCTAGCCTGTTGTGATTTGCTTTTAAATGGTCAGAGGGTCTGAGACACAAAAGGCCACAGCCATAATCTCTGAAATTTAAGGCCTTTAATTGTAGATAATAGAACTAAAACAGATAGCGAGATTTAAACAAACAAACAAACAAAGACTGCTGTTTCTCAGGGGGCAGCTGCCTCTAACAAAGTGAGTTAAATTTAAACTTCTGTTGTCTCTGCATTCTCTCTGTGTGTGTATGCACGCACGTGTGTGTGTTGTGTTTTTAAAGATGATGGCTGTCACAGGCATTTAAATAGTTAAAAATGGCTTGAAGTCTAATTACTCCAATAAATATTAAAGTTTCACACCTCAACTGGAGTTCTACACTTTCCATCTGGCCTTAAATCTGAAGAGAATTAATTTGCATGATAAAACTTGAAAGCTATGCTTCAGTTTGGGTAGTCTTTATATGACATTATGAACTGAGGTGCTGAAGAACATAAATGTAAAGTTCTAAGTGTCCCAGGCTTCAGATGGACTTTGATTACATTTAATCAAGTGTAATTTGATTAAATTAATAGCTAATTCGCTATTAATCCCAACAACAGAAACCAGCATATAACTGAGCTCTCTCTTTTTAATCCATTCCTGAGGCTACTTTGCCTTTAATTTTGTCCCATGTGTGCAGAGAATAATACAAAACAGGCTGATTTCTATATCTGTAATAGATGGCACTGTCCCTGAAGCAGAAGCCACACATTCTTCAGTGCCTTCTGAAGGTTGCCAAAATAAAATATAGAAGGGACCTTTGGAATATTTTTAGGAAAAAAATCTGCAGTAATTTGGCTCCACAACAGTTGGATTTCCTTGAGACTGGGTATTTGGTATACACAGCTACTTGGCAACACACATCCCTGGGGCTTGTGATTATAAATACAGATTCCTGTATATTTAGAAACCCAGTGCATTCCATCCTAGATGAAAGACATTAGGTCTCAGAAGAATTTCCTAAAAGTTAAGTTCCAATTGGTTTCAATTAATTCAGAAAATATTTGTCGAGGGCTTATTATGTGCCCAACACGGCTACAGTTAGAAACATCTGCGTAAACCACTACAAATGCCACTTAATTGACTCGCGAAAGATGTGTTTCTCATCTCCCTGGTTCAAGAAAGAACTGGGTAGCTGGCTCCCTTTTTATTTCTAATGAGACCAAAGAGACCAGAGAAGCAACGGTAAAGTGGTCTTTAGGGTCTTTAAAAAAAAAAGATTTATTTATTATGTATACAACATTCCTTCCATGTATGCTTGCATGCCAGAAGATGGCACCAGATCTCATTATAGATGGTTGTGAGCCACCATGTGGTTGCTGGAAATTGAACTCAGGACCTCTGGAAGAGCAGTCAGTGCTCTTAACCTCTGAGCCATCTCTATAGCCCCCCTTTAGGGTCTTTTAGAACAATACTACAGTCGAGAGACAAAAATAAAACCAAGAAAAGATAGACATGCATATAATTCTTTGTCAACTCAACTTGATAACTCAAATCCCAGCTTGCTTCCCCCGCTCTTCTGCATTGTACAGAGTTCCAGGGAAGGGTGAGACATTCTTCTACCTCATGCAACAACCATTTAAGCTCTCCGGGAGCTGTGCTGGCACAGGCTATTTACAGATAATCAAATGATTCTATAGGGTACTTGGTCTCCGAAGGAAAATAGGGATCGCCACTCAGGTCAAAACAAAGACTTGACAGCATAGAAACTTTCACAAGAGTTATCAGAAACCCTGGTAGTAAGGAAATCTAAGCTGCAAGAGCATTCCCTTCCATAGCATTAAAGTGCTTGCACATATTCAGTCACACTCATTGGTAACCATTTAAACATAGGTAACAATTCCCTTTGAAAAATTGACTGATTGTACTTATTTTAAAAGCCAGCAGGTGGCACTACGAGTCTTTTTTTTTTTTTTTTTTCCTCCTGCAAAAGAACCATTACTCCTTGAAAGACTTTGGAGTGCTGAATCCTGCATCAGGACCAGCAAAGCTCTGGGATGTGGAAGGAGCAAGTGGAAAGACTGTTAGATCTAGATGTGATGGACGACTTTAGGGAAACATCATTTTCGAGACACAACAGGGCAGACCTACAAATGAACTTAAGTCTATATAAAATGTGCATAAGCTCAAGATGGACAAAATCCCAGCACAGAAGAGGGCCAGTGGGCACAAAGTCACACACCGCATTAAGAAGCTATTCACAAATGATAGCTACTTGGAGAGGAAAAGTCAATTTTCTTCAATGTAGCGATACTGGGTATATCAACCACATGCCAGGGCAGCTCAAGTGGCTTAAAAAAATTTTTTTTTGAGAAAGAGAAAATATGAAAGTTGGCCAGCAGCAGATCTGGGAGGAGTTGGGAACAAAAAAGAAAGAAGGAAAACATACTCTTGATGAAACATTGAAAGAGCCAGAAAAGAAAGTGCTATGAAATTATGGGTTTTCTAAAGCAAACAAACAAATGATAAATAAATTGACTAAAGCATTCTTAAGAACATGGCTCTGTAGAACTAGTCTGTGTACCCTAAGTTCCCAGAATGCAGTATTCCAACCCTAGTCCAGAGCCAAATCTTGTAAATAAACACTGGGTCACATGACTGACACTGTAGGTGTCTTGCCAGCCACAGCTGTGTCTACCAGGAGGTAACACCCTGTCCACAATGTCATCATAGAAATCAATGGAACAAAGTAAAACAGAAATCGGACTTGAAATCAAAGTATAAGAAAGATACCTAAAAATGAGTAGAGTTGATTGCCCAGTTGACAAAGGAAACCTCAAGACAACGGAGGTGCCATCTGGAATGAGGAAATTAATATATTAAAGTGTACTAAAGGAGTTTGGGATACCTGTGAATGGCTGCAAACAGGTCCTCTGTGGTCCTGGGCTTAGTGGGGGTCATCACGCCATCACTCCCTTCTTCCTTAGAGAAGTGCCCTGCATCCGAGGAAGCGGCAGCTGTGTTGGGCTCCAGCAGCCCAGCTAGAGAGAAGAAAGATGGGCAAACACAAGATGTGATGACTGGCACTTGAGTCCTTGGCGGGGCTCTGAGATACACCGCTTCCCTGCCATTCCCGACAACGTGAGAGCCGGGTGGGTCTGCAGTGTGAGTTTTTACAGAAAGAGGGAGACACAACACTCAACTGACAGAGTCAGGCCTCAGCATTTGCTGCAACAGACTTTGGACTAAGTTGCTCTTAAATTTTGTTGGAATATTTCTTTGTAGCGCTTCTGCAGAGATTACTCCTGCTACTCAGAATCCGGCCTGCTGCGCGCGCGCGCGCGCACACACACACACACACACACACACACACACACACACACACACACACACACACACACCTTTAAAAATTTCACGGAGCAGCTTGGTGTGTCAGAAGCCCACACAGTGCTGGCTTTCGCCTATTTCTGGGCTGCTTCACCTGGCTCCACTGAGTGTTCAGCAGCCCTACTTGGCTCAGCCCCAGAGCGTCAGAGTACAGCGGAGAGCAGCCAGGCTTACCTTCTCTGCCCTGTTGAGACAGGCAGCTCTCCGCATTGCCCTCATCATCCACGCTGCTCTTGGCTGACTCTTCCTGTGTGGGTCCCAGTGAGGCACTGGGCTGGACCATGAGGGCATTGGTTTCTGCGCTGCAAGGGGACAAGGACCCTGCAGCTCCTCTTTCCAGAACCGGACTGCTGGGGGTGGGGGCTGTAGCATGAGAACCAGCTCGGGATGCTAGGCTAGCTTTCTCCTCTTGGCTCTGCACAGCCTCCCCCTCTGCCCTGGTAGGGCTGGGCACGCCTGGGAAGGCTTCGCTCCCGTTCTCTGTGGGCTCCGCTGTGAAATCTCTCTGCGGAGGTGGTACCACCAGGAACAGTTTGGGCTTCTTGGAGATGGGAGGTGGCTTCCTGCTGGGTGAAGAGTCCGGGAGCAGAGTGGTCCTGAGGCTGGGCCCCGGACACGGAGCTCCATCACTGCGGCTCAGAAGGCCACCACGCTCAGTTGCACTGTCATGGTCACCCTGACTCTGGCTCTTGGCAGGCGTCGGAAGCGAGCTCGTCACAGAAGCAGGCTGGCTTTCACTCTCCATTTCATTTATGCTATTTCGGGATTTGAGGAGAGCAGATGGCTTTAAGTGATACTGTGGAGCAGTCGGAGTTCGTTGTTCCTGAGCTGATGGTTCAGAAAACAGGGCTGCCTCGGCACCTGAGTTCTTTCTCACTGGCCTCAAGTGCACCATCTGCAATGCTTCTGTGGTGATCAGGGGCATGGGGGGTCGGCAGCCTT
>PVIU01001783.1:118795-196350 GCA_004026605.1 Ondatra zibethicus
GCTAGGGGAGGAGGTGGTGGAAGAAAAGAGGACTTGTCTGCCAGACAGGGAGAAGGCAGAAGGGGGAGAGGAGGGGGAGGAGCAAGGGGTGAGGCTAGGGCTGAATCCAATTTCTTCATGGTGCCACTTCCTTCGGTAGAAGTATTAGAGGAGAGAGAAGTGGACGAGGAAGAGATGGACATGGAGGAGATTAGAGACGACTTCCTTTCTGGTACCTTGGGCTTGGCCTTCCCCTTCCCATTTGCTGGTGACACTGACTTTAAAAACACAGGCACGGGGGTGAGTGCTGTGGGTGTATTCGACTGGCTGGAATACCCACTGGATGGAGAGGTGACTCTCTGTGACTTCTCTGGTGAGGTGATCTTTGGTTTAATGGAGCCACCAGGCACTTGGGGCATTGGGACTCTGGAGCCCTCTTGGATGTGACAGACGGGCCCATTTCCAGTTGGCGCCTCACTGCTAGCTGAGCAGCCGCCTGAGGGGTTTCCTGGATCTTCCTGCAAGTTTGTGTAGTCGATGTAGTAGCCCCAAGGGTCTGTGTACTCGGACTTGACACTGCTTGTGTCGCTCTGTGATGGCGTTGCCCCGCACAGGGCATACACATTGGGAGTGGTGGCGGAGGTCATGCTACTCCCCTCGCTGACAACACTCTGGCTTCTGGACCGAGGGAGCCAGGCTTCCTCGCAGTCGCTGCTGGGGCTCTGGGAAGGGGAGCTGCTGCCTTTGCCAGTGAGGCTTTGCTGCAGCGAGTGCTGGAGCGAGGCGATCAGGTTCTCATTGAGCACCTGCCCATTTGACTGACTGTTCTTCTTAGGAACCCTCCGCAGGGAGTCTGTCCGGGATGGGGGCGGAGGGGGTTTCTTTGCTTTCTTCAGAGAGATGTTTCTGGAAAGGGATTTATCCTGGGGATGAGCCTGATCCCCTTGGCTTCTCAGAGCCCTGCCATCAAAAACATTGACCATACTGCGCCTGGGGTTCCCAAAGCCATCACTGATACCGTACAAGTTCCCAGTCTCGTGTCCAGCATCACTGGGAGTGGTCATATAGTAACCATCGTGATCCTCGGAATACAGGGACCTGGCATCCTCCTTGACAGATGTTTGGTCCAAACTGCAGCTGCTCATGTTACTCGTGGGAGTAGAGCAACTAGGTGTTGCCAGGTGTGGCTTCAGTGGGGATGCCCGCCCATTGCTGGAGGCTTTATACTCCCAGGGCTCAGAGCCACCATGCCCCCTGTCCCCTGAATAACTAGACTCGCTCTTGCCATCCACATCTGGGGGGTGGGCAGGAAAGCTCAGGCTGTTTCTACAATGATAGGGTATGGCTTGCGGCCCATTTGCTGGAGCATTTAGAGAGCCCTGTGAATCGCAGAGGGATAACAGTGTGGTGGCACTGGGGGCAGAGGAGGGTAAAGCCTGTGAATGAATGATATGGCTCTCACTCCAGTGGTGACTGGGGGACAGGTGGCCATCTTTCACAGAACATCGGGGTGTGGGGCGGTCTCTGGGTTTTATCTTTGAGTATGTGGATGAGCCAGGCATTCTACTGTCCAGCTGCCCAGCACTCTGGGCAGTGTGAATAACAATGACTTCTGAAGAGGACAGCAGTGTGGCATTGGGGATGACGCTGGTGGAGTAGGCTGCATGAGGTGAAACCACACAGGCTGGACTTGCGACGTTTTCACTCTCCAAGAATGTCAGTTGCTGCGATTTGGGCCGAGAGAGCATTCCAGACCGCGAGGCACCTCCCAAATGTGCAAAGTTTTCATGCCCCCGTGAGCTACCCCCCTGGTAGGGAGAAGTGTCGTCCATATCGTCAGCAGAGCCCAGGGCACCCATGCTTGCCTCCAGTGAATAGGAGCTCACTCTTGCGCCAGAACGTGGGAGGCTGTGGAAATCAGCATCGCTATTGAGGCGAGACGGGAAGACAATACCGGCCGAGTCGCTCAGCACAGACATGTTGCCAGAGGAGCCCGAGAGGTGGCTCATCTGGGCAGCAATGCCTAGCCCTTTGTGGGCCCTGATCCTCCTCATCGATGGTGGGATAACTTTCACATCTTCGGTCTGACAGCTGGAGTCCCTGGTTTCCGAGCACTGCCCCGTAGACCGATAGCTATCAAGCCTTCCTAGTGTGGAGTAGTGGTCTGGGGAGTACTTCGAATGACCACTACCATCATCGTCTTGGCCAGTTATTGATGCTGGAGATAAAGCAGAAAGAGGCCGGTTATCTGAAAAGAGAAAGCCATAAGTTACTATCACCTGTACCTTCAGTACCCTCTGATTCTGTTGTAATAAAACAAAAAGAACACCATCAATAACAAAACCCCACAACCTTTGCTATTTGATTTGGTACCCAGTTGAGTTTAACTATTCCTGGTGTCTCCAAACCATTACCATCAAGTTCATGTACTTTTATTTTTAATCAGCCCTGTAAATCATCATCTGATGACTGATGCACATAGCATCCTTGTGTGCTCCTTTTGAGATTACGGTTACTGAGTGCTGTTGTGGGATGTCCTTCTGTATATGTATTGCTTTTATTGGTTGATGAATAAAGCTGTTTTGGCAGGCGGGAAATCCGAACAGAGATATATGGAGGGAGTAGACAGAGTCAAGGAGATACCAAGTAGCTGCCAAAGGAGACAGACTCCAGGACCTTACCTGGTAAGCCACAGCCTCATGGCGATACACAGATTAATAGATGTGGGTTAATTTAGGTTGTAAGAGTTACTTAATAAGAAGCCTGAGCTAATAAGCCAAGCAATGTTGGAATTAATGTAGTTTCTGTGTGGTTATTCGGGTCTGGGCAGCCAGAAGAGAATGAGCAGTCTCTGTTTACAGAGTACTGTGGAAGATTTACTTTTCAAATAAGTGGTTTCTGCAGAGTGTGGTGATGTGCACCTATAATCCCAATCCTGAGGAGGTAGAGGCAGATGATCTTGAGTTCTAGTTCAGTCTGAGCTATTCAGTGAGTAATACCTTATCCCCATAAACAACAGGACCTAAGGAGAGAGGTCAGGAAGTAAAATGCTTGTCACCCAAACATGAGGATCTGACTTCAATCCCCAGAAACATTCAGACTAGCCCAGCATGGTGGGTAGCCACCTTGGCTAGGGAGGTGGAGTCGGATGATCCCAGGACCTACTGGGAAACCACTCTAGCCTATTTGGTAAATTCCAGACCAGTGATTGACCCTGTATCAAAAAACAAAGTGGGTAGATCCATTAGCCTCCACATGCACACACGTCTGCACTGGCCCCCCCACACACCCACACCCCATATCACAAACACATTCACACCCACACCCCAAACAACAAGACCCCACCCCCAATAACTATTAGTAAGCACTTGGTGACAGCGCAAAGTGCAGCATCCAATAAAAAGAGCGGTCAGACAATGGGGCCATAGAGAAACCATTTAAATGATATTGGCCTGAAACCAGTGTTAATTACATTGATTCTTCGTGTCAGAAGGAAGTCCTAAGAAAAAGAAAATTGATTTACGGGCCCATCTGTGTTTCAAGCATGTCATTATCCATCTTAAGCCATTATCCGCTGTCTGTTGGTGACATTCAAAATTCAACAGCAATCTGTTGTGTTCTAGTTGGGGGAAGAGCTAAGGAACTGATCCAGGGAACATTTCCTCAAATTAGAGATATTTATTTCTCAGAGTTTACAACCAACCAGAGAGTAGTATGTTCAAAAGAAAAAGAAAGAAACACAAGAAGGGATGAAACAAGAAGGAAGTGGATGGTAAAAACTGTAACCGTAAATAAGCAGATGTCAAGCCACATAGGAAGGAACAGAACTTAAAAAAAGAAAAATCACAAAGCCAAGAACTTATCCAAAACACACTAGGAAATAAAACCAATTCCCAGTATGAATCAAATCCTTAAAAATGGTGGCAAAACCATGGCTTCATGGTTTTTCCAGTCAATATGAAATATGTATGCGAAGATCAAACAAATATTATATATAATATGTATATAACAATTCTATCAGATTGTAAAATATGAAAACTCCTGACATGATATGCACATATATTATGACATCATCTTGGGATTAAGGGTCACAGGTCATATGAAAGGGGAAATGAGAAAAGGGGGGAGCTTTAGGTGGGGAGGGGGAAAGGATAAAAAACACTAAGAATGTTTGAAAAAGTCACAGGGAATCATATTTTACATTTCCCTAAAACCGTACGTAACATTTATGTGTTGCGCACATGGGTTTAATGAAGTTGGATAAGTTCACAACACTTGGGGTTATAATGCTCTCCCAAGGAGTTACAGACTATATCTAACAAAAATCTCAGTACCAGGCATAAGAAACCTTTCAAGTTGTTGGTCAGCCGAGTCCAAGTAACTCCCCAGACAATAAAGGGAGGGAATTGCTGTTGCCCTCATCTGCCTCCCAGAAGTGGAAGGTAAGATCCTATTGCTGAAGACACCACACACTTTGGACATAGGACTTGGAGGCACTGAACTGAAAGCCTCCTTCAGGACAAGCCTTCACAGTACTGGAATGTGCTACACAAGCTGCCTAGGGAGAAAAGCCATCAATAGTCCTCCCCGGCTGCGGTACTTAAGAAACTACAGCAGTAACTAGCATGGCGAGACATCCCCAGAATGCAACAGTGGCACTTCCATCTAAGTGGGAACCAGCAGCTGTTTAATCCAGTGGTCCTCAACCTTCCTAACGCTGTGACCCTTTAATACAGTCCCTGATATCATGGTGACCCCACAACCATAAAATTATTTTCATTGCTACTTCATAACTGTTTGCTACTGTTATGAATCATAATGTAAAAACCTGTGTTTTCCGATAGTTTTAGGCAACCTCTGTGAAAGGGTCAGTTGACTCTCAGAGGGGTCACGACCCACAGGTTGAGAACCACTGATTTAATTGGTCCTAAGGGCTCCTCAACAAAAAGGAGTTGAGGCCTGATACTGTAAACCTACCCAGGAAAGGCTTTACACAAGAACCTACTACTTCCACATCTCTAAACTAATATAATTCCTAACGAGGTTCGCAATGCTTATCCTTCTAGCCACAGGTAAGCGTAGCTCATAGGAAAGAAGCTTCTTCTGTAGCAGGTGAAGATAACTACAGAAACCCACACCCAGCCAAAGTGCAGAGAACAATTAACTGTGGGGTGCCCAGACCCAGCTGATAGCACAACCCATATACCCAAGGCTCGGGAACATCAAAGAAAAGGGAGTGCAAAGGTTGTAAGAGCCAGAGGACCAGGAACTCTGCTTCATGGTAATATCTTCTATCTATATACATAAGGGAAGCTTCACCCATGAAATCTCAATACTATGACTGCCTAAGCAAGACCCAAGTGATGACAACACCGACTGACATGTCATTGTGGGTGGGGGAAATCTCAAGGGGCCCATCTCTAGAGGAAGAGCTACAGGCAATTAATGACTTCTGGGGGAAGGGAGAGAAGGGGAGAAGAGGAGAGGGGGAGAGGGGAGAGGAGAGAGAGAGAGAGAGAGCGCTAGTTATCACGAACCTCCTGAGTGGTTATCCAACACAAAGCAGTCAGTACTAAAAACATACAGAAGAGCAACACTAAATGAACTCAGCAGGGGGTATTAACATATTCATGTGCACAAACACATACACACATATACATACACATATAAATATATATGAAATCATGAATTTGGAATGGGGTCATGGGAAGGGGGAATAGTGTATATACAGTATACATATGAAAAAGAAAGAGAATAATGAAAAAGGTGAAATTTTTTTTCTACTCCAATTAAATGGAAAGCAACAAGTTATAGGTCAGCAGATGTGCTTTGGACGCAAATACTAAAGGAATCAAGACCCAGGCTTTGCTGAGTACTGCTGGCCACCTTCAGAAGGACAAGGGTTGGGATTCCTAAGAGTTCCCCCTGCCCACAAAACAACCATCATAGTGTGTGTGTGTGTGTGTGTGTGTGTGTGTGTGTGTATGTGCGCGCGCGCGCACACGTGCGCACTCTCATCAATCTCAGAGATGTCACAGTACAAAGAAGGCTCCCTAGCAAAAAGCCCTTTCCTTCACTGTGACAATGGAGACTCGTTTCACCTGTCACCTTTCTCGACCCTCTCCCAGGGATTCACTGAAAACAGACAGACACACAAACATAAAGGTGCCTCTCAGCAAGAGCGCCACGGGCCTGACTGAGCCTCATCAACATCAGACCCTGAAAATGAGCCTGTAATAGTTAATAAATAATTTGTGGCTCCTACATGCTCACCATGTGATGCTTGATCAACAGGAGGAACTGTTCATGAGAATGCTGGGAAAGAAGCTGTTTTTGCAAAGACTGATCGCCTATCTAGAACTACAGTGGTGTGGCGACGTTGGGATGTTGCTGGTCCAAAGGCTGCTTACCTTATTCTGAGCAAGCTTTAGACCCATCAACAGTCATTCTTTGCTTGCCTCTGTGTTGGAACTAACACCCTGTGACTAACTGGTAAAAACCTTTTGGGATCTATTAAGTTAGCAGGCCACTAACTTCTACCAACATAAAGCTAAGAGTTTCATCAAAATAGCAAATAAGGCCGATAGAAAAGCTTCTCCTATGTTGCTTTAACCACCCCAGCAGGAGGCTGGCTTGTGTAGGTACAGTTCAATTCTGAACACTCAAGGATATCTCAGTTCCATTCCAAGACAGGCCCTTTTCTTTAATACCACGGAAGTCACCTGGAGATAAAGTTTGGGGATAGAATTCTTTCGTGCCTAATACATGAGGCCCAGGGCTTGATCCCTATGTGGGGGAGGGGGGCTAAAAAGTGCAATCCCCTCCCCATAAATCTGCAGAGTTTTGTGGTAGATTTTCAACAATTAGTATTAAACTGTTCAAATGCGACAAACAAAAGTTGGATCCCTTTGGGTAAAATTTAAGGTGTGAAATCATTCCAGGTTCTGAAAACAGAGCCAGAGACAATGCTTCATCATCTACAGACGGGCTACGGAGCTCTTCTTAAAGCAGCTATACTTCTTAAAGATGCTATAAGAATGGACGAGACATAACTAATATAAAACCAAGGACCACAAAACTTCTGTTCCCAAAACAAACTCTCTCATATGAATTTCAGAGCTGGGTGGTGGTGGTGCACACCTTTAATCCCAGCACTCAGGAGGCAGAGGCAGGCGAATCTCTGTGAGTTCAAGGCCAGCCTGGTCTACAAGGACAGAGAAACCCTGTCTTGAAAAACCATAATCCCTCCCCCCCCCAAAAAAAAAGAATGAATTTCAGTTGTCTCAGTACAGGGCACAAGATGAACGCTATGTGATAAATAAAATAAAACTAATGGCTGGGTGGTGGTAGTATATGCCTTTAATTGCAGCACTTGGGAAGCAGAGGCAGGCGGATCTTTGTGAGTCTGTAGATCAGCCTGGTCTATAGAGTGAGTTCCAGGACAGCCAGGACTGTTACACAGAGAAACCCAGTCTCGAAAAATCAAAACCAACCAACCAAACAAACAAAACACAAAACAAAACAATAAAACAAAACAAAATAAGTACAAAAGGAAGACTAGGAATAAAGGTCAGTTATTCAGGTGCCATCAGAGCTCATGGAATTTATTTGAATTTAAAAAATGTAAGTAGAATCTTATTCAAATGTTACTTCTCATTCTATCCACCAATCATTCTAGTCAATATTTAAAAACAAAATGTAATAAAAGCCTTTTGAAAAGCCATACGGAAACTTACTACTTTAGAAGTTCAGACAGATAGACATAAGGGGAATTTAAATGTAGAAACCATAAAATATGGAGAGAATGCCCCAACTAGACACTATATACTACCAATCAAAATCCCTATTACCAGATATTATTTTTTTGAGTCATTGGCCAAATGGTTCCCCCAGACCTTCTATCGTTGCTAAACGTCATAGACTATTGCCAATACTATTGGTTACCTCTACACCCTGATGGTAAGACTCTATTGCTAAGGACACAGCATACTCATGCTATCAAACATGGAGAAATGGAGCTGGTGCCCAACTAGACTCTTCCCCCTTGCTGAATAATGTTCACAGTGCTGCAAAGTACTCTGCATGCTACCAGAGGAGAAAAGCAGTCATCAGTCTCACCCAGCTATGAACTCCTCCAGCGACATTAGCAATCTGCCTGCATGATATCCTGGTGTAACCAACCACTTGCTGATTAGATTTAAAGCCCACTTATGGGATGGAACCCCATACCCGACACTGCTAAAGTGGCCAAGTTTTCCTCTGCCAAAGGAACATAGCAAAAGATTAACTCCTGATGACATACTGCTATACCCAGAGATGAGGGCCTTGCTCAGCCTATATCAGACACACTTCTTGCAGTACATGGGAATCAACACAGAGACCCACAACTGGACAATATGTAGAGGGTGAGAGACTTTGGAAGACTCAGTCCTACATGGGATGTTTTCACCAAACCCTTCTCTCCAGACTCAGAAAAGAAAGTGGAAAGGTTGTAAGAACCAGAGGTTGTAAGAATTGTTATCTAATCACTTCTTTTTAAAAAGTTTCCTCCCATTGTAGCCCAGATTTGCCTCAAACTTTTTGTGTTGCTGAGGGTGATCCTGGACTTCTGCCTGCTTGCCTCCCCTCCTCAATGCCAGCTGGGATTACAGGCACCATCACCTCTGTTTTAGATAAGGATGATGATCAAACCCAGGGCTTCGTGCATACCACGCAGGCACTCTACCATCTGATCTACATCACCAGCCCCAATTGTCCTCTAGTTTGTTTTGTTTTTTGCCTAAATATTGCAGATTGAGTCCAGGGCCTTGTACATGCTAGGAAAGTGCCCTGCCACTGAGCTACATACATCCCAGGCCCCCTCAGCCTTCTTCTGGATTTTTAACTTTGAGACATTCTTGCTAAGCTACCTACGCTGACCCTGAACTCATCCTGTAGTCCCAGTAGCCATTGAACTTGTTATTCTCCTGCCTCGGATCTCCTGAGCCACCTGCTCTTAGACACAGTGTCCCCTAGCAGTCACCCAGGCACATCACTGTACAGTGATCCCAGTTGCCTCCTATGTGGCAAAGGCTGTAGAACAGGTAATATGGAGAAGGTGATCACTACTGGTCATCCCAAATCACATGCAAAAGAGAAAAGAACTCTCCATCAATTAAAAACAATGTTATAATTGCAGAACGTGCAACTGACTTGGATGGACAAGATCAGTTCAGAAGAGCAAATAAGCAACTGAGCTATTGGCTCTTCCTGGTTGGTTCAATAATGCAAACGATTAAAGGTCCTAGTTCTCAGGCTGCGGAGTCGACTCAGCAGGCAAGTGCACCTGTTGATCTCACACAGTGCCCAGGTTTGATTCCCAGCTCACAACCCTCTGAAAGAGCTCTAATGCCAGGGCATTGGATACTCTCTTCTCACCTCCACAGGTACCAGGCATACATGCGTTCCATATCCATACACACAGGTATTTTATTGATACACATAAAAGAATAAGATAAATCCCCCGAAATATCCTAATTATCAGGTTTTTGGTTTCATGTAACAGACACTGGAGGACAACTCAGAGAATATTTGTGTGGACGTGTATCTCTCTATCTTGGCCAAACTGTTCTTACACACCGTGCAAAGCCATTCAGAACCTACTGTTTCGGTTAGAAAGGCAGTCTCACAGAGACCTCAACTGCCTGGTTTTATGGCTACTCCTTTGAAGCCCATCTTCTCCAGTTCATGGAGAAGCATTGCCTGGGAAACACAAGCCACCCATCAAACAACTGCTGAGCTTCTGGACACTGGTTATTTTCTCACAGGGAGTAGCTGCAACCTCAAGAGGGGAGATGACTTGAGAGAATGAGATACAACCAAGCTTTGGAGAGAGAACAAAGTGTGCCATTGCCACTAGGGCACACATTACAGATAGTTCATGAATACTGTGCAGTGCTTCAACCTTCCGAGTGCTGGGATTACAGGTGTGAGTCACCTTGCCCGGTCCTGCCTTTGTTCTGTTTTGTTTGTTGTCGTCCTTTGTTTGTTTTATTTCCGGTGTGTGGGCACATGCATGCATATTGACAGGGGGATGTGCAAGAAATTGCAGGTGACCTTCGAGGTCAGAGCTGTGGGATCCCAGGCAGTTGTGGGACACCCAGTGTGAGTGGGAACCAAACTCGGGTCTTCTGTAAGAGCAGTAAACTCCCTTAACCTCTGAGTCGTTTCTCCAGACCCTGCCTTTGCTTTGAAACCCTTGCACTGGAACAAGGTCACTGGAGCTCTGTGCAGCAGAGGCAAAACACTACCATTCTTATCCAAATGTTTCTACGGTCCAGAAGGGAGGGCATAAACACTCTAGGACTTGATGCTGGTAAGGGGGAAATGCCAGTTAAGGAAAAGTGGGTCCATCCTTCTTCCTACAAGGTATTTAAACATCAACCCTGGAGGGAAATGAATACATGCAATCTCTATAGCCCTGGAATCTAAAATAGGACCTCGAGGCATGTAATTAATATATATCACTGTTGCTAGAGTAAGCTCATTTTGACTCAAAGACTTGTAAGCAATTTCAGAGATAATGACTCTTGCATTTCTCAAGTGTAACCTTCAACAGTAAATAAAAGTAAATTAAAACATCAGTAACTATTATAAGTCCAAAAGCTGATGAAGAATAAGAGAATTTCATGACAGTAACATTACATCCCACAATAAGAACAGTGACCATTACAGTGTACCAGGGACCAAGTACATCCTATATATAAATTCATTTAGTCCTCAAACAATCCCATGAGATAGATTCTATTAAGGTCACCATCCCATGTGACCTTAGAATTAAGAAGGGGACCCAGAAAGGTAATGATGTGTCTAGGGATACTCAGAAGATGAATAAAAGTCAGGATTCAAACTGGAGCAGCCTGGCGCTGGAGTGTGCTAAACTGTCCCTGCTGTCGCTCCTGCTGGGCCCCACTGAAACACGAGGGGAGGAGCTGGTTCCAGGAGGTGGATGAAAGCATTATCACAGCACATGGAAAAATAGCATGAGTGCAGTGGGCAAGCGGACAGTGAGCTAACAATTCCACCAGCCTGATTTGTTTTTAAGTTAAACAAGAGAAGCTTGTGAAATTGTCTGCTTTAAATGGAGGTACTGCCAAACATACATGAATATATTTTACACTTTTGTTGCATGTATTTGTTACATGTGTGCACACGTACACGTGTGCCACGGCACATATGTGTTGGTCAGAGCACAACTTTCAGGAGTTGAGTCTCTCCTACGATGTGAGTCCCAGGAACGGAATTCAGGTCATTAGCCTTGGCAGCAGGTGCCTTTACTTGCTGCCATTTCAGCAGCCTCATGACCACTTTCTACAGGGTTGACATTCACCATTAAAAAACCTCAGACTGCCACTTCTAAGGACAATGTGCCACCGGTATTGTTGGACAACCTAGCCAGTATTTCTCCTAAGGTAGAGTCTTAGGATGAGGTTTCAACCCATGAATGCCCAAGAGCTAAATAAAAGATCTAAATAAAAAGTCAAGGTCCCCGGAGATGATGATGGAGGCCCTAAATTTCTATGATGCTAAGTTTCCATGGAATCTCCTCCCCATCCCTCTTCCCCAAAGCAGCTCCACTGTACCGGGAGCACCTGGACCACTTCCCCTATGACCTCACCCAGAAGCTGGCCACCGAGTGGAACTGACAGAACCACATGAGGTTAGTGCGGTAAATTGGAGCAGCAAGGAGGGGCAACAGAACGCAATGCTGATGAACCGTACCTAGCTCCTTCTGAATGATGTCAGGGATTCCTGAAATAGTCTTTCTCCTTTTGACTTTCTTCGGTCGTCTTACCAGAGTGTCTGTGTAAATTAGAGACCGCCGAAGGCTGGCCTGACGGTCGAAATTCTCCCCTAACGTAGAATAGTAGAACAAGCAAAGCAATGTTATTGTCAAGCAAGCTGACACCATGCACGTCCTTCCAGAAGCTTGTAAAATGATAAGAAAGTATTAATAATGAGGTTAGCCAGTCACATGATGATGGGGGCTGGAGGACGAACAAAGAAGGGAAGCACATTATCATCAGAAGGCTGTTTCCAGGGTCTGCTGCGTGTCCTCCAAAGGAGGGCCCCTCCGTCTCACTTGCAAACGAGCTCCAAATTCGCTAAGGACACACTGCCACGATGATTACTTGTCACTGGAGAATGAATGACCTGGCAAGTGAGCGCTTCATAAAGCGTTTAGATCTCAAAGATCAATCTCTCCATCAGTATCTATGTAGCAGGGCAACAAATACGTTGTGCCCATCTGGTCAGCCCACAGATACCAGTATCGTGCTTGTGTGTTACAGCAAGTGGAAGCTGGACCTTATCAAACGTTGGTCAAGAAGGCTACCAATTTGGATGGGGTGTGCAATCATTATAACATGAGAGGTGAATGTCATGGAAACCAGACTGCCTTATAATGATAAAGCCCTTCCACCACAGGGAGACCCAGCAACACTGCTGTTGTCAAAGCTCAACCTTCCCTTTATTGCTCATAATTTCTTAAGGTGCTAGGGCTTGAACCCAGGGTCTGACACAGGCTAGGCACCCCCACTTCCTATCTGCATCTTTGAAAGTTAATCCCATGTCAGACCATGGAACCCCAGGACCGCATCCATAGAGCAGTTTGCCCGAGTCCAAGCAGATTAGCGCACTGTGAGAAACCAGGAAGTAATAAGGTCTCTGCCAGCATCAGTTACGGACTGATTTGAATTATTTGCCATTTTGGTTAAAGGAAGTTTTGGGGGGGGGGGGATTGGGCTTTTTACATAGTTATTCTCTTAAAAATGAGACTTCTAAAAATACACACATTCATAGAAATTCCATACTTCTGGCATCATCCTGTGCATGAGAAAAGTGTGAACTGGTCACTCTTGTTTAATAATATTGTCGTATCTTTAAAGTGGACATGCAGCAGACAATGAAACTTCTACTTCATAGGAATGAAGTGTGAGCCTGGCCTCATTAAAACGAGGTAGTCTTTAAGCACACACCATCCACTGAGGAACAGACTAATAAATGCGTGTAAGCTTGCAAATCTTTGCAACTTTGCTCTGAACAGACAAAAGCAGGAGCAATTCAGAGCAGGGCTTGAAACAGCAGCAGGTACCGTTCGGGGATAAACAGACCACAGAGACACAACAGCTTCACCAGCGCTGCAAAGGGGAAGTCGTTCAGTGCTTTATTAGTTTCCTGAAGCCAAAGAAAAGATATTCCCTCTAGGGAGGCATCCAACATGGGCAAAATAGTCTCAGAAACTTGTGCCTAGTCTCCAGTTTTCTGGCCTTGTGGGTGGGGTAGAAATAAAAAAACAACCATCACCCAATCACTAAGAAAATTGTGAAGCAATGAAGATGAAAATCTATCTACAACATTCTCATTGCTTCACACTGTGACCTAGAAAGGGCTCTGCCACAGGCTGGGGTCTACACATTTCATTAAGTAGAGGCTGTGTCTTGTGGACCCTGGCATCCTCGACAGTACCATGTAGTTAGGAGATAATTATCTGTTGAACTGAATTGTTCCCTATCACTGATACACAGCATCAGCCCAGCATCAGAGCTAAACAGTTTACAAATGCTTTCAGAGCGTGTGGACCTGCACACTAATCGTTTAGGTGAAAGACTTGATCCGTGTATTGGACAATGAAGCACACAGTCACAGGTTCTTTTTATTTAAAACATTTCCCCTTCTTAACCTTTAGAACATACCAAGTCTCTGAAAGACTGTAACTAAAGGGATTAAATTTCCTTGCAGGCCAGTGGTTCACTATGTTGAGCCACTGGCTTACTGTTCTGTATCTCTAACCCTGCTAGGCGCCACTCTGGATATGAAGTCATATACGTATTGGCATTTGTTTTTCCAAAGCCGTACTGAAAAACCAAGTGAGCAGGTAATTATCACCAAAATTCATAAGCATGTGGCCATCTCCTACAAGCAGTGGCATTTTTATACAAAGAAATCTGGAATCTTAGAAATAATAAAGTGTAGGAGGCTGAAGAACCCGTGCCAGTCCAACCACCCAGAGTGAAAGCTTTAAACTTACTGCTTCTTTGGACCAGACTAGAGAAATGCATCCTTCAGAAACACGTGTATCTATGTGAACACGCAGATGCAGAAAACAGATTGATATGCATAGAGCTGTTACGCTACTGCTGGCGCTCTGCGAAAATGCCAGCCACTGGATTAAAAACAGATTGGGTTTTACAGGTCTCAGGCTGTCCAGTTCATTAGCAGCATTCATTCACCTTGGCTGGGTGGCATTTGAAAGCCTCCTTTTATATCTATGTACTTCCTATCTATTTAGCAGCCAGATGGGTAAGAAAGCTCAGAGAAAGAACTGGGCGAGCCATCTGCAAGGATGCTTTTCACTGCAAACACTGCTTTCTGCCAAAACCCCTCCTTACTCTAGTTTCCCCCTCCTCACTTCAAGGCAGAACCTTTCACCCTCATTCCTTAAAGGGCTGTCATGCTTCATGGTACAATTGGCATAGCTTATAGTATTATTTTGATGCTTTCAATCACACAGAGTTACATTTCTTCTGCTTTTCATCCATCAAATGACCGGTGTTCTTGTGGAAAATATAAGCTTACGGATGCCTCATGACGTAAGGAGTAAGCACCACACTGCTCTCCAGCATAGCTACTTAGAAAAATAGTATTTTAACGATGTGAGCTAGGTAGAAGGAGGCATGCTCACAGACATCAGCAATGCTGTTTATGAAGAAAATGGGTTAAAATGTCATGCTGTTTCTTTAAGGCTTACGTTTGTAAAAATGTAAAATATGTACATGGAATTGGAAGTAATTAGTGTATTTATTAAATTTCCATGAAAATCCTACACATAATTTCTAAATATACTCTAATTTTCTTAAAAAACCACATCTTATCTAAATGTTATTACACCTTGCAAGTTTACTAGTACCATGGTAACAAGCCTTCCAACAACAGTAGCCTCAAAAGATAGAAGGATGCTATAGGCTTTCATCTTAATAGTTAATGAAAACTTCTTCCTCTCGGTCAGCCAGTTTTAAGGACATAGAGAGCAGTCTTTTTGTGGATTTTGTGTATATGACACTAATCGCTTATTCCTATGTAATACACCATCATAGTTGATGCCACTATGAGTTCATGTGGGTGGATATACACACACTGAGGACTAAACTCAGGGCCTGGTCCAGCTACTATGAACTTTTTACTGCTATAGGAAGTCTTACAGCCAGTGGTTACCCGCCCACTGGGGCATGGCCTTTTATACTATATAAGCCAATGTAGAGCACGAGTCTGCTCTCTTTCCGGTTGCTGGATTCGGTTTCTGTTCTCCTTTCAAGCACAGGATTCTGATTTGTGAGTTTACCCCTAAATAAATAACCGTCTATTTCTCAATTCTGAGCTAGTGTGGGCTTTCTTTTAAGCATCCTTCCACACTTTACCATTTTGTATTTTGTGCTCCTCCACTCAAACTGCTTACCAGTTCTCTTGGAAGATACTGGGGAGATAAAGACGGCAAATCCAGGCTCTTTGTGAACAGTTCTTCTAAAGTTATGCTCAGCTCGGAATTCTCTGTTCTATTACTTGTTGTCTTAATCATCTAGAGAGTCGATGATTCAACTCAACAATTAGTAGCCACAGTATGGCCAATGTGCCAATTCTTAAAGTCATTTCCTTGGCAGAAATAAAATTTTGAGGATTGAGACTCAGCTTATAGAAGGTGAGGCATATTCTCTTATCATTTTTAAAAGATATGCTTTGGTTACTAATTTAATTGATGCTTTTATCACAAACATTCTTTTCCATTTGAACAAATAAAAGGTAAGAAAATAATCAGTATAAACAGAATAAAACATTTCCTTTTTGTTTCTAGAAATATTTCTTACGATAATATACAGTTTTTGCCACTAAGGACCACAAAGACAGGAGAGTCCTACAGAACCAAAATCTTAGTTAAGAACAGGGCAGTTCAAAAGCCATCTCTCCACGAACGGCTAAACCATCGAGTTCTCCCTTATTTAACAAACAACAGGTGTTTTTTTTTTACACACATATACAGTTCTAGTGTTTTCTTCATCACATAAAGAGTAGGAGGCCAGCCCACAGTTCTTCACTTGGACACATAAAGAAAATGCTGACAGCGTATAGCAAACAAAGCCAAAGACACTCTCCCAAGGACACCCTGACTCTGTCTGCCCTGCGAACATACCAGTTATGTTAATAGGAACCACATCAGCCTGGACTGCCTGGGCTTGCTGCCGCGTCTTCTCTTCTGGTGTTGGCAGCGGCAGGGACTTGGTCCAGTTTGTCTGAGTATGAAGGTCGGAGAAGTCAGCTGAGGTTGGCGTTTGAGGTCGCCTGATGCTGATAAATCTTTCTTCTTCAGATGAAGAGAGAGAACACTGCCGTGGGAAAGAGAAACAATGTCAAGTAGTTATTTAAAAAATTAGACTAACTTAAAGCAAGTCCCAAAACGGTTCCCCTTCTAAGAGCAGAGCAATAATCTCCTGTTGCGCGTGACATTCCACACACGATTTGCTGTGTCCTTCGTCTGGGGAATGCCAGCGCAGCAGAGGTTTTGTTGACCCACAGAACTTTTTCATCCTTCCAGTTTTGCTTAACTCTGCCATGGTTAAAAGCCTATGGATTTTGTCTAACATCAGAAGCCTGGAAAAATGTCATCGCTAAGGCCACCATTTTCTATCTGTATTCAAATTCAGTTTTGCTCAAAGTAATTTCTAGCTTCAATCGTATTTACTTCAGGCTCTGACCTCAAGGAATGCTTCACACACAAAATGATGGAGCCATTGTTCAACTATTTTGTGCTTATGAAGTTATCTATATGGGTTAAAAAAAATCAGTGTGAAATTGCTAAGTTATGAGAGGCTACTAAAGCTGTGCTCGGGGCCTTATCAGAATTCCAGGACAACATTCTAGCTGTGTTTTCTTCGATACAGATTAGCATTCTCCCCGAAGAGCCCTTCTTCAGTGCCCTTCCATGCAAGACCTGAAGGCGTGTAAGCAAGAAAGCTGTGTTGGCAAGCATTTTAAACAAGACTTCACCGGAGCTCCTGGGCAGCCAGTTCTGTAATGAAGATGACCCAAGAACTCAAAATAAATGCACCATGCTTAAAAACAAAAGCATAAGCAAAACAAAACAACAACAAAGTAACTGGCTTGTTGTGAGGAAATAGCCATTTAAGATATACAATAAATGTAAAAGGACTAATCAAGTTTATAGAATTTAAACTGAAACACTGCTATGCAAATAAGGTGTTGAAAAAGAAAGGGTCATGAACCTTTCCAAAGTAGATACCTGTGTAAGCAGCTCCCAGGTCAACTTAGCTTCTCTTGGCTGAGGACCCCCGGAGCAAAAGTAACTGTTTTGTTATTTAGTATTGGTAAGGAACTTACATTGTCAGCTCTTGCACTCTCTCCCTCACTCATGACTTATTTGCATTTGTATAGATTTATCTAGCTTTAAATGGCACGTCTGGATGCCTTGTAGGATATAAGGAACACATAGAAGAAAAACAGAAATACAGAAAGACATCAGTCCATCACCATTGTGTGATATTTTGATTGTATTATGACAATAAAGCTTGCTTTGAATCAGAAGGTGGAGCGAGATACTTGCTGACCAAAATTAAACATAGAGGTTCTGGAGGACTGGGGACAGATAGAGAGACAGAAGTAGGAAGGCAGGGCTTAGAAAGGCAGCCCTTTTGGATGGAAGAACAGAAGAGAGAGGAGGTCACTGATTGTTTCTCCACCACTTCTCTGATCATTCAGGTTCTTACCCCAATATCTGACTCCCAAGTTTTTATTAATAAAGAATAATTAGATCATTATGTCACCTCAGACACAAGGCCACTGCCACCACTTGATGTGGGATAGTCCTCTGTATGCTGTATGTTTTATTACCATTGGTTAATAAAGAAACTGCTTTGGCCTATAGCAGCCCAGAATATAGCTAGGAAGGAAATCCAAGCAGAGAGACAAGGAGAAAGAAGGCAGAGTCAGGGAGACAACAGCAGTCCCTGGGGAAGCAAGATGTGAGGTAACAAGTCACAAGCCTCGTGGTAAAAGATAGAATAATAGAAATGGGTTAATTTAAGTTGTAAGAGCCAGTTAATATAAGCCTGAGCTAATAGGCCAAACAGTTTGTAATTAATATTAAGCCTCAGAGTGGTTATTTGCAAAATGGAGGGCGGAAAAGAAACCTCCAGTTACAACAACGTTTAGTGCTATGAAAAAAGACTGCCTGAAAAATACTCATCTCTTCTACTGCTTGAGGGACACAAATCTGAAAAACGGTCTAGGGACAAGGCCGAATGGCACAAAGCCCCAGCCTCTCTGAAATGCTGAACGTTCCTCTGCTGGGAAGAGCCGCCTTGCCTATCTTCTAGTAAAAGTGTGTATCGTGACTGCTAAATACGACGGCATCACAGACACAGAAAGGACTTTAGAAGAGCAAAGCCCATGAACTGACAAGTACGAAATTTTCTTTCTGTTGCAAGGAGAATAATAATAATAACAGACACACCATAGATCTGAAACTATGAAGCATAGGTGGGTGGTGGTGGTACATGGCTTTAATCCCAGCACTCAGGAGGCAGAGGCAGGTGGATCTCTGAGATCCAGGACAGCCAGGGCTACAGAGAGAAACCCAATCTCGAAAAACACGAGCGTGAGCGTGTGTGCGTGTGTGTGTGTGTGTGTGTGTGTGTGTGTGTGTGTGTGTGTGTATGTGTGTGTGTAACTAAATTATCTCAATATCTATGTTTGCCATTGCTAACTTGCAAAACGCAAAAAGACCATCCAGTTTCTTTTTTAAAAAATCTAGAAAAATGTGGATTAATATTTGTAACTAGACAAATACACTCTCTGTATAAACTGAGCGTGTGTCACTGACAAGACTATGGCACTAACCTAGTCTGATGATCAGATCACATACGAAATCCCCAGCAGGATGACTTAGTGGGTACCGGTACTTCCCACTGCCAAGTTCAACCCCAGGAACTCATATGAGAGGGGAGAACCAAGTCTTACAAGTTGTCCCCTGACCTCCACTTGCCACACTGTGGCATGTGCTTGCTCACACTCATACAACAATAAAATAAATAGAACAACAAGTTGATCAAATGGATTTCTGAGGCATTAGAAGCCGAGCCCACTGGTGTAAACCCATCAGTTCCAGGCTTTTTGCAGTTTCGACACTCTCGTTAACTCAGACTTTTAACACTTTTCTCTATCTGCAAGGTGCAGACACACATATTAAAATTGATTTCATGTGAGAACGTCATGGCAGTTTGTAAAACAGTCACGTGTCAATCGACTGAGTTAGAAGTCTACTCCAGCAGAACAGGCAGCATAAATTTGGAAGGTAGAAAGCAACTCCTGGCCAAAAAGCTGTGGAGGTCTGGGCTGGTGGACGACACATGAGTTCCTTTCCCAGGTGACATCACCAAGGATCAGTGACAAGCACCACTCTTGTCTCCTCAGCACCCGGAGGAGGCTCTGCAGGCCCACTAACCTACTTTTCTGGATGATGTCAGAGTGGACAGCTTTCACAGAGAGGCAGAACTTCCCTGCAGTTTTGGTTGCCATGGGAGGATCCCCAGGGCTGGCTATAGTGTGACAACTCACTCACAAATCAAATCTATTTTACCAAGCTCCCAAAGCCTTCTCTTCTCTGTTGAGCAAATTTCCTAGGCAAGTGGAACACGAAATCAATATGCAAATGTGGCTGTTCCTCGGTACCACCATCCAACCCAGAAAAGGCCAGGGTGGATGACTTTCAGAAAGCTTCAACTCCCAGACCCAATCTGTTTATAAACATTGTAGGAACCAGGAAACCCCTGCGGAATATCAGTGACAGTCTTTCCTATGGGTTCTATTAAGACAGACGTGGTCTGAATGGTACCCACTCCATGTGTCAGAGGTGGCTTCCCAGCTTCATCCTACCTAACAATGTTGGGACTGTTAGGAGGCGGGGCCAAGTGAGAGGATTTGGTTCACGGTGAAAACTCCCTCAAAGGGGAGACTGGAACTCTGGCTCCTCCTTCTGCTGGTGTATTTGTCCTCTGGCTACACCTAGATGGTTTTGCTTGATTCCTCATTTCTGTCATGAAATTCTGACTCTCCACTGGCCCCACAAACAAGAAGACCAACCATTCGTGGGCGGAAACCTCCAGTCTATGAGACACTAATAACCTTTTTCTTCTTACAAAAGGTTACTTAGTACTTGTTATAGCAACTGGAAGATGACAAACATCTTGTAACTCCCTGGCTCCTACACCAGCCCAGTAACTGGTCTCCTCCTCCTGTTTCTGCTTATCGCCCATCTCCTTCCCTCCCTTTCCAGAAGGATAGTCTCTTTTCACACTGTAGGTCACGCCAAGGTGTTCCTCTCTCCAAACCCTCCGGAACCCTTAACTAGGAATGCCAGACCAACCAAAGATGGAGAGAGAGACGCCAAAAACTGGCATAACGGAAGTGAAGAAATTGGGGGAGGGGGCAGGTTGGCCACGTCACCCTTTAAATAAGGAACACAGTACAATAAAAAGAATTTGAGTCTGAGAAGCCCTGGACCCATCCTCTCCCTGACGCCTTCTAGTTGTGTGATTACGTGAAAGTGTTCCCTGTTTCTGAGACTCAGATTCCAAACCGTTAAAACAACAGTCACAAGCATTAAAACACCCATTTTTGTAGGATTCTTAAGGAAAATGAGAGACAATGAGGGGACGAATTCCGGAGAAGTTTTAAGGTGTGCTGCTAGGATTACAAAGTTAGAAACTGCAGGACTGCTGGGAGGAGCTGTACATACAGATGGGGATGACCTGTAAAGTCAGGATAATCAGATTTTTTTTTTTTGTAGCTGCCAAAAGCACTCAAACCCATTGCTTCAGGCAGAAAAGTCCATGTGGGCAGAATAAGAGACAAGATGATTGGGAGAGGGGCCAAATTTTCATAAAGCAGACATTGTCTATTGTGCCATGTTCTTTGATGTCTGGCTTGGACAGTTTAATAAAAGTAATCATCATTACGTGAGCACACAATATGTCGTTCCGGGCACTACACACAGGGCTTTCCAGACATCCATCCACTCACCCTTATAACACTCTTGGAAGGGGGGAGATAGAGCACGGTGAGAAACCGTCTACATCAAAACTCCAATACCTTTGAGAGCAAGAGCCGAGCTATTAATAATTACACAAGCGAGCAGCTGCAAACCAGGGTTGTCCCCCGTGAGCCACATGTGGCTTCATCTCTTTACAGCTAAAGAAACCAAAGCTCACATAAGGAAGCAAAGGGACCGGCTTGAACAGGTGGGGAAGCCGCCTCGAACCTGCACTCTCGGCATCAGGTTCAAATGAGCCTCCGGTGCACAGTTACGGCAATGAGCGAAGCCCCTGCCGCTGTCTTCAAAGTCTTCCTTTGCTTTAAGTATTTCCTTTAACGAAACCTAAAACACCCCCAGGGTGCCGGTTCAAAAAATAACAGGAACTAGAAAAGACAATTTCAGGTTTTGTTACTACCACCAAGGCCAACCATTTATTGCCAAAATTCCAATCCAACTCATCACTCTGGGGATGAATTTTATGCAAGAGATTGAGTAACTGGCACCTGGTGCCCTTTCCCTAAGACAATGGAGCCTCTGTGCACATTCCCAGAATCAACGAACACACCGTCCAATGCAGCCCCCAACAACAGCACCTGGAGAGTCCACCTATCTACCTGCAGGAAGCATTTTGGCATCTGTAATGGATTCCCCTGCAAACCTCACACGCACTGGACACTAAGGGAAGAGTCAACACAAGAACAAAGAGCAGGGACTTTTTCCACAGCTGAGACACAAGAGCATTTTCTGCAATGTCTGAAATCCCTCTGCTGAGGGCACTTTTCTCTCACGCGTGTCTGTCCGCTATTTAGATACGTGCAGCACAGACAATTGGAAATCACTTAAACTTTCTTCTTGCCACACCACATTACTGCTTTTAATATCAAAGACGTGTGGCTCTCATTAGCAAATTACCTTTCTTCATCCCTTAAACAGATTGTCGAGCCTTACGCATGGCAAGAGTTCTTGCATGGGGATAATTAGGATAATTATTCTAGGACAATTAGCCCAAGTAAATAAGCGGAATACATACCCCCCAGGGTCTCTTTTCTAAGGGTTTGGCTATCAAACCCTTAGCTCTATCAACAACTTACATTTTAGGTCAGAGCCCCTACCCCAAGCACTTCAGGAAATGGAATAGATGCTGGATGCAAATCAGAAGCTTTGCATTAGCCCCTGTGCAGCCTAAGCATGTGTTGGCTCCTGCACTTCCTATGTTCTTCAGCCTTCCCTCACCATGCTGCCCCCCTAGGAAACACAGCAGGGTTTTCCCAGGAGAATTTGCCCTCACGAGTGATTTCTTCTGCACTTTCTAAAGTTGTTAGCACCCTCTGAGAATGAAGTGTTTTGTTTTTTTAAACATTGTAGGAAATGAATTGCAGCCTTGGCCTTAACATGAAAGTACAGGAGACAGCTGACATAGAGCGCCATCTTTATTTACAGGACTCAATCTGATGTGAAGAATCAGCTGGAGGATCTACAACACCCAGTGAAAACTTAGTCGGTTCCTAACTATATTCTGGTTTTGGTATCAAGTACTGCTGGCCCATGCAAGATTCCCGATTGTTTACAAATATTCATGGGCAGCTTCCCTTCCTCGTTGCTCTTCTGTTTCCCAGTCACCCCAGCTACCAAGGCCTGGGCCCAGCCTCCCCATGGTCCTCTTCCAATAGCCCCAAGACAGAACAGAGCAAATCCACTTCTCTATAGAGTTAACTTAGCAAATCAACTCTGGAAGAAATGACAGTGTTTGTGCACTGAGTGCTCCGCTCTGAGAACTTTCCTCATGTCATATTTCTGCTCTTTCATACTATTCTAAAGCTTACTTGTACAGACAGCATACACTCCCTACTAAAGTTACCTTTGGCTCCTCTTACCCTGACCATAAATATGGAAGCTACTGATTTCTGCATATTAACTTGATAGTTTCCTAAATCATTGCACTGCATTATTTATACTAGTTTAGAATTTGCATTTTTCTAAGTTTAACAAGCACACATACTTAAAATGTGCCAAGAGTAGTAATATAACCTCAAACGTTCCAAACTTTGTGCTTGTTTCTTATATGGGATAAGACGTTTGTTTGTTTGTTTAGCAGTGTTGGGGACTGCACTCAGGATCTCACAGGAGTGCCTAGAAAGCACTCCACCACTGAGAGACAATGCCGCTGGAGTATAGCTTTTCTAATTGTGCTGGATGGTTCGTGCCCTCCAGGATTAAGGAGTGGCCATGGCAGTGACCACCCTTCTCTTAAGTCACATTTTAATGGCAACGGCATACGCACCACAGCATGCATGGCGAGGTCAGAGGAAAACATCTAGGACTGGATTCTCTCCCTCCTTTCATCTTGGGTTTGGGGGATAGAATTCATGTCATCAGGTTGGCATGGGAGGCATTTTACCCTCTTCAGCCATCTCCCTGACTCTCACTCCATTCTGGGGTTTTATTGGGAATGGTTGTTAAATTGTATTAAATATCTTGTCAGTATCTACTATTTTGAATTACATGATTTTTATCCCAATGTTTATTAATATATTCAGTATTAATAGTCAATTGCCATACTTTATCTAAGCCCATACATCGTCATTAAAATGAACTGCAGTTATCTGTGGAGTACTTGTCTTTTAATGAGCTTCTGGTCATGTTTCCTGATGATTTATGATTGATAAAGCAGACCTTCATCAGCTGGACTGGCCAGTCAATATGCTTCCTACAGTCTCTGATAAGAGTTGGCTTTATGTTAAACTAATCTGTTAAGAAGAACTGAACTTGGAGCTGGAGAGCTGGGTCAGCCATTTAAGAACCCTTACTGCTCTTGCAGAGGACCTGGGTTTAGCTGCCAAAACCCACAAGGCAGCTAGCGGCTGGTGGAAACTCCAGTTCTAGAGGATTCAGCGCCCCCTTATGGCTTCTGTAGGCACAGCACACACACACATACACACACACACGAGATACACATACATACATGCAGGCAAAACACTCCCACCACACATGGAATAAAAAGAAATCTTTTTTTAAAAAAGAACTGTTTGCCTTTTGATCTGGAACAGTTTCAAGCCATGGAACCCACCCTGCCCACTCTCCATGAGGCAGGCCTGTGAAAACATTCCCTCTCTTCTGGAGTCAGATGTGATATATCATGTAAATTATAAAATCAAATGTGAATGATTTCCGACTATCCATGCAACAAGTCAAACTCCTTGACTCTCTCCCCACTGTTTCTGTTCCGACTATGAGCCAGCTCGGTGCACACAGAACTGAGCAGCTCAAACCTGAATGGCCCTCACCAGCCCTCTCACCGCCCTACGCCTGCTCTCATGGACCACATGGTGACCTATGCTTTGCAGGATGCCCACATTTGAGGGTTTTTATTTTATTTATTTGTTTGTTTGTTTTAATTTTTTCAAGACAGGGTTTCTCTGTAGCTTTGGAGCCTATCCTGGAACTAGGCTGGTCTCAAACGCATATAGATCTGCCTGCCTCTGCCACCTGAGTGCTGGGATTAAAGGCTAGGCCACCACCGCCTGATTTAAAAAAAAAATTGAGATTTTTTTTTTAAAAGATAGTTTAAGAATTAGTAATCCCACAGTTTTCTGGCAGTGGTAGACCAAATAATCAGATGTGCCTGAGAAGCCTGGTAGGATGGTACGGGTTCACCAAGATGGAAAAAGCTATCATGATTGAGTTTCTTTGGGTGTGTTTTCAAGAGGGTTCTGAGAACCACACACTTGAACTTGGATAAATCTATGGTAAGGGAAGATGGACAGTCAACAGATAAATGTTTATGTGCAGGCAAGAAATTGATATTTAAAGCTGGGCAGGGCAGCCCACATCTGTAATGGCAGTATTCAGAGACTGAAGCAGTAAGAGCAAGCTACATTATGAGTGCCAGGTCAACCTGGCTACAGTGTGAGATTCTGCCTTAAAAAAAAATTGAAATTTAGAAAACTTCCACACAGGAGATTTAGAACTAAGGGGATTCACTGAGATTGCCCAAGGCCTGAATCTGTTACAGAGGAATAGAGGCACATATTTGAGCCTACTGTATCAGTTTCGAAAGACATCTAGAAGAAAAGGAGAAGTCATGTCTAGGAAGTCATACAAATGAGGGACAGGGGAACCAGGAAGGAATGTGGTGTTCTGGAAGCTTAGTAAATGGTGTAGGAGGTCCTTCTGTATTTGGGTTGCTTTCATTGGTTAATAAAGAGACTGCCTTGGCCTTTTGATAGGGCAGGACTTAGATAGGCGGGGAAAAGAGAACAGAATGCTGGGAAGAAGACAGAAAGAGCTGCCACCATGAAATCACCAGAGTCAGACTCACTGAATCTTTCCCGGTAAGCCACGACCTCATGGTGAACACAGATTAATAGAAATGGGTTAGATCTAGAGTGAGAGTTGGCCAAGAAGAGGCTAGATATAATGGGCCAGGCAGTGTTTAAATGAATACAGTTTCTGTGTAATTATTTCGGGGGTTAAGCTAGCTGGGCACCAGGAATGTGGCCCATGCCTCTTACTACAAGTAAATACTCCAAGAAGATTCACAAACGATGCCAAACGCTGCTGACAGGAGAAGACGAGACACTGGTGTGGAACCCCAGAAGTGCCTCCTGGGCACGAGGGTAGTTTCAGTGGTAAGCTAAGGGTACAGGTTTGGAGGGCTTCAAGGGAAACTCTGAAGACACGCAGTGGAGATAGCAAGTCTAGACAGTTCTTTGGAGAAATAAAGAGGAACAGAAAACCTGGTGGAATTGGAGGGAGATGAAAGGTTAAAGGAAGTTTCCTTCAAGATGAAAGTTCAGGGTGTTCATCTAATGATGGTTATGGTGCAAGCAAGAAAGAAGCCATCAGGCCAAACAGGGAGGGGTGAATTGCACATCTAACGTTCTCTAGAGGTTGGCCTTATTTGTTCCATTAGGAAGATGCTGAGTGCCTACTGCATGCCAAAAACGGGGCACTTGGGATACAATGGGAGAGAAAAGGATTAGCAACTGTTTACCCATTGCAGTGGCAGGACAGAGTGAGTGTATATAGGAACAGGTGCATGCAGGACAGTCACGTGGGAGGAAAAGCTACTTTCTGGTTGCCTTGGTTTTCCAGAGGCTGCACCAGCCATGGGAGTCCAGGGTTTGGAGACCAGAGAAGGCACGACATACAACTTGAGAGAGCAGCAGCAGAAGTGGATGAGTTAGCATGCTAGAGTTGGCTTAGGGTCGTCCCCTAGCAGTGTGACCTATGTGCCCTGGCGCTTCTCTCTAGCCCTGTTGAACTAATTAGGCTGGAAAGAAGCCTAGGTCAAACAGGGGGAGAGATTTTGCTGGTCATGTGAGAGAAGAAGAAATACCAGTACAACTGAAAGAACACACAAAGAAGGGGCTATGATGATGGGCCACATGGTCTGAGGTCACTGGCTGCCTCTCCCACGGTCCCCATCACTTCTCTCCTCCTGCCCTTCTCTCCAGCTGTTCCCACAGGAACCACACTACAGTCTCCAGACTTACTACTGTCTCTCCTTCTTAGAGGGGTCTTCCCGGGATATTCGGGGTGGGTGTTCTTATACTTCACCCAAGCTTTGCTTTAATGACACCTTCACCACATCCTTGGTAGATGCCTCCATTTATACGGCAGTCTTGCTGCTCTAGAAGGATCCTAGGCGTTGCTTTCTTTATCCTCATGATGCTTATCACCACTGGTACTTACTATATCATGCCAACTGCTCACTGCTGTTATTCCTTCAATGGCAGGATGGAGCCTTTGGATGTGGCACAACGCTTGGTGTATTTAGCTGCCTCATAAAATATTTGCTATAAGTGAATGAACTGTCTATTCAAAAAAAATCAATCTTATCCCACGTTCAACTTTCTATGCAGGGACACGAAAGCCTTGCATGGCTGGAGAAATAGCTACAGAAATAGTGCAGCAGAGATGAATCCTGAAATTGCTCTCCTAATAATAAGGGAACTGTGACTCACCACTTCTTCAACACTTCCTGGATCTGATTCCACAGTTATCTCTTCCCTGATGCAATAGCTCAGGTCAGAAGACTTTCTCTTCTAAATATTACTGAAATACCAAACATCTAGGTGCTTTAAGTAATATACTGGGTATACCATACTGATGTGCAAATGAGTGATTGAAAAAAAATGTTAGTTATGTTCAAAAGTGTGTGTGTGTGTGTGTGTGTGTGTGTGTGTGTGGTGTGTATAAGCCAGAGAAGAACTTGTGGGATGCTGTTCTCTCTTTGGGTTCTGGGGATTGAGTTCAGGTTATCAAGCTATGTGGCAGGCACCTTCACTGCTGAACCATCTCACTGGCCCCAAGGAAGTATTTTTGTGCTGCCCAGAATCTAGAAATTACCAGAGTTAATACAACATGGAAAGACTTAGCCCAAAGAAAAGGGTGTAAAAGGAGAAGGAAGAAGGAAGGGAAGCAAAGAAGGGAAGAAGCAGGATAATAAGAAAGCTAAAGAGTGGACTAATGGAGGGAAGAAAGAGAACCAAACAATAGATGGGAAGGGACACCAGGTGAGGAGACGGAGGTTGAACAAATGGGAATGAGGTATAATGGCAGCTGTGTTTAATGATAACAAGATGAAACCCGTTACTTTGTATATTTACCTAAAAGAAAATAATTTTTAAAAAGTGGGAAGAAGAGAAAGGAGGTTGATATGTTGGTGACATGGTTAGTTTGAGTTGTAACTAAATCTAGACCATCTAGAAGGATCCGGGAATGGAGTCTCGATGAGGGGTTGTCTAGACTAGGCTGGCCTGTGAGCTTGTCTACGAGGGATTTTCCTGACTAATGGGAAGACCCACCCACTGTGGGCGGCACCATTCCCTGGACAGGGGATTGTAAATGAGTGAAGAAGGCAAGCTGAGTACTAGCACTAGTACTAGCACTGCCCTCGGCTGTGGGCGTGGTGTCAGCAGCTGCTTCAAGTTCTTGTCCTCTGACCTCCCTACAAGGGTGGGCAGAACCTGCAACAAACCCTTCCTCCCATGAGTTTCTTTCACTGAGTACTGTTGTCACAGAAACAAGAAAGGAAACTAAGATGGCACGGTTTATTGAGGTTGAATTAATATGTATCTACCTGACACTAACACATTTTATGCAAGACAACTTGATATTTATTTTATTCTGAAACACATGTATTATGATCTCTCTTATGGGGGAGACACTGGTCATGACTGGAAAGCATTCTTCCTCTAAGCTATTTCCTCAGACCCTAAGCAAACTGCTTAACAAACTGAGCTAAAATTCAGACCGAACAACCAAAACAAAACAACCAAACTTGGTAACACTTAGTGTATACTGAAAGACAAGAACAGTTCCTGTTAAACGTCAGTAACATGTATTCCAAGGATTTCAAGCCAGTGAACAAGCATTAACCTGGATTTTTTTAAATTACAAAAGTAACTAAACATTATGGGAGCAAAGAAGGAAGATTTTATGATGGCCACGTGCTTTCCTGAGAGCTCAAATATAGGAAGGCTGTGGTATAGACTCTGTCCACATCTGTGACCCAGAGGGAGCGTCCAAAGTTCTTAGAGAACAGCTCTTCTACCACACATGTCAGGGAGCCTATGATCCATTTGCTAAGAAAGCACATGAGGGGGCTGGAGAGATGGCTCAGTGGTTAAGAGCACTGCCTGCTCTACTAAAGGTCCTGAGTTCAATTCCCAGCAACCACATGGTGGCTCACAACCATCTGTAATGAGATCTGGTGCCCTCTTCTAGCCTGAAGGCATGCTTGCAGGCAGAACACTGTATACACAATAAATAAATCTTTAAAAAAAAAAAGAAAGAAAGAAAGCACATGAGAAGGTTCAGTGGGTAAGGAGCTTACTGTGCAAGCCTGCTGACCAAAGGTGGAACTTACAGTAGAAGAAGAGGACTCCCCAAAGTTTGTCTCTGACCTTCACATGTGTGCATCCACACACACACACCACTGCACCATCACACACATGCACACACCATCTCACATACACCATCACATGCAACAACAAATAAATATTAAATTTTTAAAAAAGGAAAGAAAAAAAAGAACATGTGGGCTTCAAGAGCTCTGTCTGTAGTCCTAGTTTCTGGTTCCTGGTCCAGGGGAGACAATGCGATCAAATCTCCCTGTGTTGTCAGGGTGAGATTTAGAAATCAGGTCTCCATTCTATTAGAATCTTGGAGAGTTGCCAAGATAAACCAAGTTGCTGCCAGGGACCCTTTACGCTTGGATACACACAGCTTATAGGACCGTGCCACTCCCAGACACCATGTCTGGCTCATTCCTAGGTGCTATCTCTGGGCCCACCACTGGCTTTTCCTCCTGTGGGGTCAGTGGAAGGCTGAGGTCTGCCTGGATATACACCAATCTCACTGCACACTTCACCTCTGCTTTTCATTTTCCCTACTTGTGCCAATAAAGAAGAATAAGAGTTTTTGATATTCAAGAACAGATCAATTTTGAAATGCCTGTTTATCCCATTATATAATAGTAAATAACCATTTTTGTATGCCTTAGCAAAAAGACTAGCCTAACACGTCAACATACCCTTTAGGAAACACACACACACACACACACATCACTATCCAGGTGGGGAAGAAGGCAATGAGATCTGACGCCCCCTTCTGGCCTCTGAGGCAACAGCATGCTGTGTACTTATATACACTCCAAGCTCACGTGTGCACATAAAGTAAAACAATCAAAATAAATCCTCAAAAAGTGCTTTCTAAACCAAACCCAATCCTCAAATCTTACTTTAATTAATTCCACTGTCTGTTCACATCACATACTACTATAAAAATGAGACACAAAATAAAAATCCCCACATACTTTAATTCTCTCATATGTATTTAGAACCGAGGGAGCATACTCTCTGATGTCACTTGTGCGTGCAACAAGAGCAGCATGAGGTAAAGGAACCCAAAGGTACACAGAGTTACCAAGTGAACTGGCCACTGTAACAAAACTAAGTAAAGGCATTACTTCCCTACCTGACCTATTCCAACATACAGTTGTGAAACATGGGTTTGTTTTTTTTTAACATTTATTTATTTATTATGTATACAATATTCTGTCTGCGTGTATGCCTGCAGGCCAGAAGAGGGCACCAGACCTCATTACAGATGGCTGTGAGCCACCATGTGGTTGCCGGGAATTGAACTCAGGACCTTTGGAAGAGCAGGCACTGCTCTTAACCTCTGAGCCATCTCTCCAGCCCGAAACATGGGTTTTTATGTCCGCTATGGGTTTGAATTTATGATTTATGCCTCTATGACACAAGTTTGCAAGCTTAGTCCTAAAAGGACAATTCCAGGGATGGGACTGTCAAACAGTCAGACTATTGGGAAGTTGACAGGTCATGCAGGGTGTGCTCTGGAGGAGAACTAAGGTAGTTTTTGTTGGGTCCGCCTAGCCACTCTCCTGCATCCTGTTATGAGATGTGACCTGTTCTCTGGTACCTTATTCCTGTCACTACATCCAGCGTGATGTGACAGTCAAGAGGACTCTCACCAGAACTGTGTGCCATGTCTGTAATCACTCAAACTGTGATCTATACAGACCTCCCCAGCTCAGGTGTGGCTGGCTAGAACAGAACTCTCTGAGAGGTGATTGAGCTCATAAGAAAACAAGACATCTTCTGCTAGCCAGTAACTATTCAAAATGTACAAATATACAGAGCAAACATTGCTTTTGTGCATTTCTTGAATCATGGCCTCGCCTCTCTTTTGTGTAAAAAGTAGAATAATTTTACGCTTGAGGATAAATTGCAAGCAGAGGATTGAGAGCTCCTGGGGGGGCTCTTCACCCATTTCCCCATCTGCATGAGATCACACGTGAGTCAGGGTGCTTCATCAAAACCAAGAAATTAACTTGTGACAACACTCAACTAGAAGGAAGGGTTTGTTCTGGGTCTTTTAGCTTTCCTCTGCTGCAGGGTACAATGCAGACGCCCGTGCTGCAGGGGCCCATGCTACAGGGTGCGATGCAGAGGCCCGTGCAGACGCTAGCCTCACCTTCCTCTCTGTTTCCACATCCTCATCTTGATAATCATCATCACACGGGCTGGAGCTGGCTGCAAAGGTGGGTCCCTGAGAATAGTACTGAGAACTTCGGCATCCATCCCGCCTCAGCTTGTCACATTCTGCAGAAAGAACGGGCAGCAAGGGCAAGAAGTCATTAGAAACCAGAATTTCTGGAAGTCCACGTTACTTAACTTTTCCAGTAGTATTTTCCTAAGCAAAATAGAATTTCAAAATAATGCTATAAATGATTAAGGGTTATTAAGGCACTAAATAGTGCATCAATGCACTTTAAGTGGGTCTTCAGACCGCACCACGACCCTACGCAGTAAACACTTGTCAGCAACTCTGTTCCCAGGAAATTAAAGGTTAGCATAATTAAAACACACGTTCAGTATGCTAGGCAAGGAAGCAGCGAATCGGAATGTCACCCCAGGGCCATCGCTACTGTACTGTATTTGCCACAGAACTACTGATTATATTATAACAGCTTTTCCAAACCCTAATCACAAGTGACGGCCAAGCCAAGCTTGTTTCCAGGCCTTAGCACAAGTGACATGAGAGATCATCTAACGACTGTGACTGTGATACTATCAGTTTCCAGAGAGATGGGGTGGGGAAGGGGAAGGAGGGAGGAGAATGCAGGGTCCTGGAAATGAGACTCACAGCCCTGAAGACGCTAAGCAGGTGCTGTATCACTCGGCCTGCAACTTAATTGTGATATCAAATTTGCTGTGCGGAATTTCACTGAAAGTGGCGTGCTAGCCCCAGATTTCTGCCGGTCCACAGAGCAATGCCTAGCAGCAGCATGAAGAGTAACAGGTCCATGTGCCTTGCCGGGCAAGAGGCTGGGTCCCTGAGAATAGTTGAGGTCACCAGGGACACCAACGCAAGGAGAACTCTCATTATCTGGGCTAGCATGTGGGGACAGCACCGATGGCTTCTCAAGGCACCAGGAGCTTTCCCAGTGATTAGCCAGACCCATTAAGGGGGCATTTGCCAAGCAAGAGGAGTGTAGTGTAGCTCCCTTCAACTTCAAAGGCAGCAAAAAAGGTGCTTTTCTAGAAGTTTTCCCTTTCCAGAGCTTTGGAAAAAACCATACACCTAAAAGCCCGGGACCAAACTAAGGCCTCACCACAGTTCCTGTGTTAACACACAACCTACACAGGCCCTCACTAGAGAAGGACACTCACTTCAGTAAGAGGTAAAATCGTGAGGTTTTTGTTGTTGTTGTTGTTTATGAACAGAAAATAAAAGTCCTCTTTCTTCTTTCTTGCAAGGGGAATGGATGGAGGAAGTTTCTGATTCAGAACTATATATCAGACTTGAAAAGGAAAAAAAAAAGAAAAGTCCCTGACAACAGTTACTAAGCTCTCTGAAAATGTCAAGGTAACTGGAAGACGAACACCATGAGATAGCTAAGGAACAGCTTCAGCCACTTATGGGCTGGCAAGTATTCATAACACTTTCTAAAGCACAGTCTTCAAGTGCCTGAAGCTTCCAGAAGCCAAACTATTTTTAAAATTAGATTTATTTATATATTTATTTACCATGAGTGTATAGATGAAAACTCACTCATGCAGTCTAGCCCTTTAGGCGGAGAAATGATTTCACAGCTCCCCAACAGTTATCAATTACTCTGAGATAAATACAAATGGTTTATATAGCCTTAGTCTACTGAGGTGATGCTATAAGAAACATGAAGAGTGGCTTTCAAATGGAATTCTCCGGAGATTTCTGGGATTCTTGAATATCTGATTTGGTTTTCTTTAAACACCTACCTTAAAGGAGGGCTAAAAGCGTAACACTCAATTCAACAGTTTTACATGCCATACCTTAGCACAACCCAGTGGGTTCGGCATGTAATGTGTTGCTAGATTCACTTTCCCGTGGCCCTAGAAATGGACCGTTCGAATCACCTCTGTATCACTGAGTCTTCTAAGGGCTGGGCAAATCTCGCAAGACAAGCCGCCACAAATTATGACCATCCACAGAGACACGCCTCTGCAACGCAGGCTTTTCAAATACCCGACAAGGAAAGGAAAATAAAGACAGACGCCGAAGCCTGTAAACGATACTCTTCTTCGCCATCATTGTTTCTGGCCACACCAAGTAAGCAGGTGAAGGGTATGAACTGGTATGGTGGCACACACCGGTAATCCCGGCATTCGGGAGGTGGGAGCCAAAAGAACAAAAGTTCAAGGCCAGCCTGGGCTAACCAAGACAGACCATGCCTCAAAACAACAACCAAACCAAACAAACAAAAAGACTTTAAATTTTATTTCTGTATCAATAACATGTAAGACTGTATTTGAAATAAAAGATTTCTTTCCCTTGGAAGTAGGGACTCGTGGGCTAACCCAATTCTAAGAGTGACATTGGTTCTTATCTTGGGAGAAATGCCTAAGAATACTGAACTCAGTTAAAATGATTGACACATCTTAAAAGCCCAAGTACTTCAGAACAACCTCCCAAACACTAAGAATCGTGGGAGGTTAGCAACCATGAGTTCTGTAGTCCGGTTGTGGTGCCTTAGTCACCCAGTGCGGAAGACAGTACAAGCTGTTCCTACCATGACATTCATCTCAGAGAAATGTGGCCACTGAGGTCCAACAAACACTAGTGGATGTTTAGGAATCGGCAGATGATCTTTTGTTTTTTTCTCTGATCCAATTTCTGAAACAAAGTAAACTCACAAAACTCTAGTGTTATTTATTCCAACCCTAAGGGAAATTTAGGAGATCTTGGCTTCTAAAACCATGGCTCGGTTCACTAAGACTGAATGTATTGTGTGCTAATAAATGAGACAAGAGTGGAACAAACCACCATGAATAAACAAAGACCCTTCAAACACAAGGACAGTAACTTAACTGCAAGACAGTCCATAATTCACAGCCAGGTTTTACCAGCAACTCCAAGACAGAAACAAGCCCTGAACACAGGAGCAGACCCATCTTTAGCGCACACTCTTGAAATAGAAATGAAGGCTAAAACTAAGTTAATGTTCTCAAAGGACTACTTGAATAAGTATCACTGTTGAGGCCTCTGCTTTCCCAATTATGAAATTTCCCCTCCTTCCTTTTATGGAGAAAAACAAGTTCTTTAACATAAGGAACATGCACAAACATTTCCAGCAAGCCAAACTTTTAAACACAGAAGGAAAGAATCCTAAACAAGACGGCCGTCTAACCAACTCAAGAATTTACCTTAGAAATGCCAACAGAATCTACTGCAAGAAGGAGACACAACCTGAGCGTGCATCCCCAGCATAAATATAAAACGCTGGGCACAGCACAGCACACACACCTACAAGCCCAGTATGGAGGAGGCAGACAGGAGGTGTCGAGTGCTTGCTGGCCAGCCAGCCATTTGGCAAGTCAGGGAGCGCCAGGTTCAATGTGAGACTTTCTCAAAAAAATAAGGTAGAGGGGCTGGGAAGATGGCTCAGGGGGTAAGAACTCTTTCTGCACAAGAGAGAAGATCTATATTTGGATTCCTAGAACACACGTGAAGACAGGTGTGGCCATGCATGATTAGCTCCAAGTTCAGTGAGAGATCTTGTCTCAAAGAATAAGGATCTCAGTAAAGGAAGACATTTGATATCCACGTCTGGCCTCCATATGTACATACTCAGTGCACACACAGCGCACACACACAACACACACACAAGCTGGGGTAGGACTGAAGATACCTGATGTTAATCTCTGTTTTCAACATGTACCTGCATGAACATGTACGCACACACACACCACATAAAATCTGAAAAATAATCTATTATGATAAGTTTCCGAGAGCTATTTTCAAAATTCATTTCTCTCTGGGCACTCTTACCGAATTTCCTCTTTCTGTGTTACTGCTTCTAAACTTACTTGAGCAGTCACAATGAACTAGAATACACAGCAGCTACAGATAGTCCTAGACTCTCAGTGGCTTAACACACCAATTTCAAAATCTCAGTGGCAGAAGGTAGTTATACTCTCCTCACATAGTCAGAGCTAGTAGTGGGTCTGGTCACCATCTCTACCTAAGGGCAGGCAGACAGAGGTCACCTCACCTGGGACTTGCAGTGAGAACCTGGTGTTGCTCACACAGGCTCTTCTGCCTGGAAGTTATAGGAGCTCCATTGTTATTAGTTGAATATTAGTTTAATAATAGTTTAAGATGAGTAACATTTGTTTATGCTATGGAACATTTGTTTCAATGATGCAAAGATGTGTTGCATTGTTCTATGTTGCATTTGTTTAACTCTGGGAAGCTGTGTTACTTTGCCTGTTTAAAACACTTGATTGGTCTAATAAAGAGCTGAACAGCCAATAGCTAGGCAGGAGAGAGATAGGTGGGGCTGCCAGGCAGAGAGAATAAATAGGGGGAGAAAAAGAGAAGGGGGGGCTAGAAGAGAAGGAGAAGAGGATTCTGGGAGACAGCTACCCAGCCAGAGGCGGAATACGAAGGAAAGAAAAGATACAGAAACAGAGAAAGGTAAAAGCCCTGAGGCAAAAGGTAGACAGGATAATTTAAGTTAAAAAAAAGCAGGCTAGGCCAGGTGGTGGTGATCCATGCCTTCAACCCCAGTACTCAGGAGACAGACGGGCAGACCTCTGTGAGTTTGAGGTCAGCCTGGTCTGCAGAGTGATTTCCAGGACAGGCTCCAAAGCTACAAAGAAACCCTATCTTGGGGGAAAAAAAAAGAAAAGAAAAAAGAAAGGGAAAGCTGGCTAGAAATAAGCGCCAAGTTAAGGCAAACATAAGAATAAGTCTCTGTGTGTTTATTTGGGAGCAGGGTGGCAGGTCCCCCAAAAGAGCAAAGAGTAAAAACAAAAACAACTGCACTCCACCAACTCCAATGTTGTTGGGTAAAACAAGCCGGACAGTTAGTCCTAACTTCAAGGAAGTTAGGGAAATGATAATATTCCAGAACAGCTCAGAAGAGTCTACCGAATAGAGGAATGGCATTGACGGTAGTTTCCAGATTTTTACCTCGTCTCTCAGTGTGTTATTTCAGTCCTTCTAAAAAGAGGCAGAGAGACTTCTGACAAGTAATCCGCAACTTCAATGAAAAATCAACCCTTCTGTTTCTGTAAAGGGGGACTGATTATTATGAAGACCGTTAGAGCCGTCAAGTAACTGTCTGGAACCCAGACAGACTTAACGTGGAGCTTACTCTATGTGAGAGCGGGTCTCTTAGGGAAGCAGATTCCAATCTGTTGAACCACAACAGTAGAGTTCCATTAATGGACATTAATTTAACAAAGACTTTCCAGCCCTTTGTCTGCTCAGGCACTGTGTTAGACTCTGGGGTACAAGAACTTCCATAGAGCCCATTATAACGCGTATGTGCAAAACAATTCTTCCCCATACCCACTGCTGTTAGACTTCACCCGTAAATCACACCTACTCTGATTCATTACTAAAAGTCAAAGCTAGATTGGCTTGACTGGCTATAAAATTATTAAGATTGTGATTTTTTTTTTTTTTACCAATTTTAGCTACACCTTCACCAAATCACCACGAAGCTGGGAGCACTTCTTTCCCTAAGAATGCAAGACACTTCTAGGAGAGTCCTCTCTCTGTCAATGGCTGGAACCTTTCTAACACCCCTCAGTCCAAAATAGGGCTAAACCATTCAAACCGATGTAACTTCTGAACTTATAAAAATGATTATACATCTAATCAATTTTACATGATGCAAAGATTCATGATTAAGAGTGGTTTTATTCTAGAAGAGTGTCAGTCAGGTACCCACAAAATATACAGATACTTATCAAAGCAAAGAAGAAAAAAATGGAGGTTCTCTGGTCTAAAAATATGATTTATAAATTGAACTGTGTCCTCTCAAAAAAATATAGAGAAGTCTTCAGCCTGTATACCATGTGCTTACTTGGAAATGAAATCCTTCCCGGTAGAACCAAGTTATAATAAGGTTGTTAGATTGGAGTCTAGTGAAATATGGCTGATGTCCTTTGAGGAAGAGGTAAAGAGACAGGAGGGCCCTCCAAAGACACAGGGAAAGCAGCCATGTGAAGCTAGAGGTAGAGTTTGGAGCTGGCTGGAGCCACCAGGAACTGGAAGGGGCAAAGAAGGTTTCCCAGAGAGGATGGAAGGAGCAAGCCAGTTTAATTTTGAACTTTCCATCCCTAGACCTATTTGATAAAACATTTCCTTTGTTTTAAGCCACCTGGTTTTATGATAAATTGTCACAACAGCCTTGAAGTATTAGAAAAGGATAAGCCAGGGGATGCCAAGACAAGGAGGAAATGAACGAAGACTTTTCTAGAAATCTGTGTCGAGAGGTAGATTCTTGACAATAACCTCAGTGCATCACATGGAAAGACACTTCGACAAGAACTGGGCACGACAGGCCCCCACCTGGCTACTCAATGGCAATGTAACCCTGCTAATGTAACATCTGCTTTTCTAAAATTTCATCTGCAGGTCCCAAGAAAAGTGATCCTTCAGAAAGGAAAGGGTTGGTGTGAAAACTCACAAAAGTCGTAACAGTAACTGCCATGTGTTAATTACACCCACTTTAAGGGCTTCCTGTGTCACTGCCCTAAGATCACTCACTACACATAAAGTCAATTACTCTTCATGACCCTAAGACATGCAGACTAGAATAGTCACATTGTACACAGGAAAACTTAAAGAGACAAAAATGTAATTTGTTGTGCCACGCATGGTGGGACCATCAATAGAACCCAGGTGTTGCATCCTCAGAGGTCATTTTTCTCTCCTGGGAGTAATAACATGCATAACTGCATTGCTTAGGATGGGAGATTACATCATCCTCATTTCTCCCTGAACCTCTGTTATGGCTGAAATGCTCCCACCAAACTCATGCTGGGATTTAACTGCTGCTCTGATGGTTCCAGAAGTGGGAACTTTAAGGGATGCATGGATGCTTTGGTTATGAAGGCTCCACTCTCACAGACAAATGCCTTTATCCTGGAAAGGAATAAGGCAGCAAAAATGGGTACCCTCTCTCTGTCCTTGTATCACTTAGAATAGCAAGAGCACCTTATCAGATCTTGGGCTTCCCAGCCTTCAGAACAAAGAGCAAAATGCCATCTGCCCTTCTGAGGTCATTCTCAAATCCTCAGTTGTACAAAACCTTGTCTTATGACTCCAGCCCCACACACCCAACCCTGAGCTATGTTGAATTTGTCAGAATCACAGTGGTGACTCTACCTTCCGGGCTTATTTCCTGGGACAGTTGCCTTCTACTCCCAAGCCACTGCAGTCACCTCCATATTTATTAATATTCCTCTCCCTTCCCTTTTAGGCTTTAGGGTATTCAGAGTCATGCCTTCTTAGGTCCTACTGTGCCCCACGTGGTACAAAGGTCCAACGTACGCCTTTTGAAAGAACAGATAGAAGCTCACAAAAGCATCCGGGCGATTACTGCCAAAGAAGCAAAACCATGGCTGCAGGAAGTCATCAGCCACAAAGACAGTTTTTTTTTTGTCCTCTTAGGTATGATGACTTCAGGGCACAGCACCCCTACTCCATGTACCTACTAACTCAACAAGCAGTTCTTAAGCGTCTACCACCTGCCAAGTATTGTCCCATGCACAGACTTCCACAGTGAACAGAGAGACTCAGGCCCACAGAGCCTATGTTGTGTGTGGGAACAACAAATGAAAACAGTACTGTTAAAAGGTCTGAAATGGCAAAATGAAAATAAGGCAGAGGACGGATGAGGGGGAGATAGGGTTGACAGTACAGATGCCATCCAGGCTTCGGGGAAATGTGACATCTGAGAAAAGATGGTTTCTACGTCCTCGAGAAAGAACCAGAGGTGAGTGTGGTTAAGACTAAGTGAAGAAAAGCAAAAGGAGGGAGATGAGGTTTGGCGGGAAGCTGGGGGAAAGCAGTGCAGGGCCTTGTGAGTTACCATCTGAACTCTGGCTTTGAACACAAGACTTAGGGGTAGCCTTTGGTAACTCAGAAAGGCCGTGCAACTGTGCTTGCCGTCACCACCTAATCCTCACCAACTCTGACCTTAAAACACTGGGATTCAGTTCAGACCATACAGATACATGAAGTCAAGATAAACCATGAGGAGAGTGTGAAGGAAAGAAGTCCCGAGTGAGACCTGAAACAACACATGGAATTTACCACTAATGTCTATAACTCATCATAAGTAATTCCTTTCTCATAGGTTTAATCTGTGAACTGAGATTCAGGGGAGAAGGACGGCCATACCTGTGTCAAGCATTCTATAAAGCTAACTGTGGAGAGCTAGAATATCACCTTGGTTCATCTCTGGTGCTCTCATTAGACATATTGCCCACCTCTACATGGGACCTAACAGCCTAGTCACAACTCTGCAAGCCTTTTTGGAATGTACAGAGTCCCCCAACTCCCACCAACCTGAAGACTGAAAACGTCATCAGATAGCATCTTAGGCTAGGACAGGTGTCCCTAATTTACATCACTCACCTACCTGAGGTACCCACCAGTGGATGTGGAGGGAAAAAAAGCCTTGATTTATAACTTCCTTTGTTTTGTCACTTACAAAAATTCCATAAAGGGCTGGCGAGATGGCTCAGGGTCAAGGCTCTGTCACCAAATAGTACAAGTTCGACAACCACAGTTCAATCTGTGGAGCATATGTAATGGTGGCAAAAGAAAACCAACTCCACAAAGGTCCTCTGCCCTTCACGTGCACACTGTAGCACCCATGCCCCACCCCCATATCAGTAATAACGAATAAATTTAATTTAATTTAGAAACCTTCATGAAGTTGTTTTTTTTTTTAAGATTTATTTATTTATTGTGTATACAACATTCTGCCTCCATGTATGCCCGCACGCCAGAAGAGGGCACCAGATAACATTACAGATAGTTGTGAGCCACCACGTGGTTGCTGGGAGTTGAACTCAGGACCTCTGGAAGAGCAGCCAGTGCTCTTAACCACTGAGCCATCTCTCCAACCCATGAAGTTGTTTTTCACACTGAAACATGGCGCTTGTGGTATTTGTGCCCCAGGTCATGGTTACTGGCTACAGAATAAACTCTCTCCTCCTCCTCTAATGTCAGGGCCGTGCTTCTTTGCATTGACCAACCTCTGCTATGCATTAAACTGTTTCTTAGGGTCTGGAGAGATGGTGCCATAGTTAAGAGCACTGGCTACTCTCCCAGGGACCCAAGTTTGATTTCCAGCACCCATATGGAAGCTCAGAACCATCTGTAACTCTGCGCCTTCTCATGTACCAGGTATGCACATGGCACACAGACATACATACAGCAAAACATACAAGAAATTTAAAAAAAAAAAAAAAGGTTTCTCGAGGCTGGAGAGATGGCTCAGCAGCTTAGAGCCCTAACGTTTCTTCCAGAGGAACCAGGTTCAATTCCCAGCACCCACATGGTCTGTAAGTCCAAGATCTGACACAAAATTAATGAACATAAAATAAAAATAAAGAAATAATTTTAAAAAATTAAAAAAAAATGTTTCTTGACACTTTACAATGGTTTGGAAATAGCCTGAGAGAAAGTTTCCAACTTCAACAGACAGCAAATGCCTATGACTTTGGAATGAAGATGCGGCTCAGTGGGACAACACCTGCCTGGCATTCACAGGGGCACAGGCTGGGCATTCACAGGGGCATAGGCTGGGCATTACAGGAAAGAAGAGGAAACAGAGAGCGAATGCATATTGGGAATAAAATGGGAGTGCTTTTCTATTCTCTGAGAAGATAATATTGTAATACGAGTGGGTGAGTGCTAACACACAAAGACACACACACATACACACACACACTTGCTAAACCATGTGAGAGAGACAAAGGAATGATAAAAAAAAGAACCTACAACCAAAAGGCCAAAAGGACCAGGAAGTTTCCTAACTTACTGCTTCCCAGGCCAGTGGAACAGGGGACAGTTTATATGAGGATGGATGCCTTCCTTGGGGAGTTGGGAGAGGCTCAGGTCAAAAGCACCAGCCTAGATTCCACAGCAGCACAGGGTTCTAGACATGCCCCATTTTAACATCCGCGTATGGTTTCTCTTTAATAGTATTAAATCTTTCATAACCCTCTTACTAGAATTCAAGGTCATAAAACTTTGGGCGAACTCCAGTTCCAGAGTTAATTACAAGGATGATGGCCGTCACACGCCGCTTCAGTGGAGATGCCCTACCAGAAGCCAGCAGCTAAAACATTCATTGTTTTCAGATCGCTGGTTTTAAGGCCAATACCACCTGGCATTTTTAAAAACCAGGAAGCCCTTTGCCGTCATTACTTGATTTGTGTTTAAAGTAACTGTGTGTGACTTAGAGGGTGGGTGTGCATTTTATCTGTCTCCTGTCTTAGGAAATCCAGGTGCAAAGTCTCTCGTAGTCCACGTTTCTATTATCTCTGTCCCAGTTATTTTCCATCAGATTTAGGATGGCAAGGTCTAGGGCCAGCACATCTTCACCTCGGGCCAGGAGAACTGAGAATGCGTAGACTACAGGCATTTAGGTCTAGAAAAAAAAAAATCAATTCCATCCCCGTGTTGTGCCAGGCAGGATACAGCTAAGATAATTTAGTTTTGTGCTTTTAACAAAGCACACAGGAAAAACTGAAGGCACTTACATATCATGCCTTGTAAGTATTCAAAAAATCACCACAAAATATGTTTTTAAATTGACCTCTGACTTCATTAATTTATTGGGTTTGACAAGATTGTAAAAGAGAAGAAATCTAACTGATTCCATATGCCACTTACAGATAACAAATTTGCCAAAAACACATTTGGATTTTCCAAAAATCCTTTAAAGCAGTTTACTTCAATTTATTTAAATCGTCTCTGAGCATCAACAAACTTAAAGATAATTCAGAGTCTATGGATATGCCAGCATTTTTCAAGCGACTCACTCACTTAGCCAACTTAATATGAATCTGGTCCATAGGTATTTGTTTTCTAGATAATGACAGAAATTTTAAATGCTAAGAATTCAGATGAACATACCCTTTCTGTTTACTGTGGGACTAATGATTCTTCTTCTCCTCAGCTTTAAGTAAGAGTTGGTATGCAATTATACAAGCACACTCAACAACGGCATCCAAGCACATTGCTGCATCCAAGTACTCAAATCAGAGCTATCCTGCAATACAAGTATATTCAGCACAGAGACCAGTTTCTCTCCAAGCATCACTTCATAGATCCTCAGCATCCAAAGCAACATCAAACACAAAATGACAAAGCAAAAACGTATGTCCTTTGGGAAGTTTTTAAAAGTGAGGGTCTGTTCCTGGTGTCCCAGCTGACAGAGTAAGATCTGCTTAGTATTAGGTAAAGAAAGTCCGGCCAATCCGAGAGAAGGCAACTCTGACCCAAGTGTCAAGTGGGGAGGGCACTCTGGACAGGAATGAGTCTTACATTGTCTGAAGAGGGGAGGAGAGTTAGCTAGAGTTTTGCTCCAGGAGAAAAGAGGGAAGGCAAGTCACATCATGGGGTCTGTGATTCTGTTGATAAGATTCTCTCTCTCCCTCTCCCTCCCTTTCTCTCTTTCTCTTTCTGTGTACATGCACACACATGCTTGTATCTACATTTATATGTAGGTGCACACACACATGGGGCTGCAAGCTGACAAGTGCCTTCCTCAATCACTTCTCCACCTTAAAATTTTGAGACAAATCTTCCATTAAACCAATTTGGCCAGCATGGCTAATTGGCAAGGCTCAGGGTCCTGCTCTCTCTGCCTCCCCAATACTGGGATTACAGGTATGTAACCCTGAGTCTGACTGCTTTCCTATGGGCTAGAGATTGGCACGCAAGTCATTTCTGCGCGACAGGCCGCCCTCACAACGCTTTGACCCATTTCTTAGTAAATCTCTGCATGTCCTTCTACATCTGAGGCCATGTTAACTTAAGGTGAAACCGAGTAAGCAGGTAGAGATGCAAAAGCCCAGGCTCCCAAGTCATTGCCGCAGGACGGTGGGTTTTGTTCTAATCTTCAAGACACTGAAAACACAGCTGTTTAATTAAATTCCCCTAACTTGGACAGTATTTCTCCAGATTGAGGTACCACAGAATTCCCCAGGAGGGCTCATTAAGGCATTGTCGGGTCTACTCCCAGTGCTCAGTAGGTCTGGAGCAGGGCCTAAGAACATTCATTTCTAACCATCCCCTGGGTGACGCTCACACAGCTAGCCCAAGGGCCATCACGCGAGAGCAAGGCTCAGAGGCCAATAACGCTCTACAAAATTAAAGGTGGCTGCTGTGACACCGCTTGGGGGGGGACAAAAGTCAATGAATGAGGGCTTCTCTACTTGGAGGAGGCATCAAGCAGGGACTCCTCCCACTCCCCGGCCAAGAGGACAACAGAATTTTTATAGTTGGAGACTTCATGCATATTTCAACGTAAGAAATTATTTTAAAGGGTGAGAGGGTGGCAAGATTATTCATGTCCAAAACGTGTGTGTGTGTGTGTGTGTGCATGCGCGCGCACACACACCATTTTTAAAAGTCCCAAAAGGACAGATGGTGAGCTTAACCTCATTAAGTCTCTCAGTAGACAGTACCTTAGCAAGAAGACAGGATGAAGCTGAATCTGGCTGACAGGCTACAGATCTGGGATGGAGGAGGAACGTTGTATCTGGTATCTACTTTTATCTCCTAACTGTTTTTGTTTCAGGAAAAGCTCTAATTCTTGCTATGTACAAAGATGTTTTACATGTCAAGATGTCCTTAAAATGTTTGGTGGTCTTAACCCGTATTTGGTATCCCAGTTCATCTCCAAACGCAGAGGCAGCTTCCTGCAGGCTATTACCATCCCGTACCTGAAAACTGCTTCCCCTCAACTGTCAACACGGTGAAATACAGTGAGCCATTTAACGAGTCCGATGGTGCAACACTTGAGCTCCAGTTTTTCCATGTTCTAAACGGAAATAGCAAAGTCTTTCAAAGATCTCCAAGTCCTAAGTGAACTCACTCAGTGTAGGTACACAGTAGGTATCCAGTGAGTTATCAAATGAAAGATTTCCTGTATTCACTTAGTAGTGTACCCTTAAAAGGGTAATGAACACAACCCCAACAGAAATGCTGGCCTCATCATTCATTACACATTATCCTGGGCCACACCTTCTGCCTTAGTTTACCCAAGGCGTATAGCCTGTCTAGTTGATAATCTAAGTCGTCAGTGTGTAAGGACACTTCACATGTGAGGGGTGGTAAGGGCATAGGTTGGGATGAGGACCAATACAGAACTGAATGAGCGCCCAGTAGGTGAGGCCTTTCGAAGCTCAGAGTAAGAGAAGAGTAGAGAACAAGTAGGCGGGTGAGGTGATGACATTCAATGCCTAGTCAGGTTGTCTACCCAAAGAAATGGAGCCTCAGTACAGCTCCAAGAGAACTGTTGTAGCTTGGAAATGAAATGTCCCCCAGGACTCATGTGTTGAAGGGCTGGTCCCTAGGCAGGGTTCAAAAGTGGGGCTTTAAGAAAATGGCAGGCTCGTGGGGGCTCTTAATCAATAGGTTACTAATCCATTGATGGGTTCATAGCTGAGTGGACAGGTTAGGAGGCAGAGATTATGAAAGATGGGGCCTGACGGAAGGAGGCCGTCACTAGCGACCTCCCTTTGAAGGGCACAGCTTGTTTCCTAGTCTTGTTCTTTCTCTCCGCTTTTCCAAACTGTGAGGTGAGCAGCCTGCCCTGTCACCAAAATTCTCAGCCTTACTACTTGCCTAGAAAAAAAAAAATAATAAATTCAGTTATCCAGCCAAGAACTGAACCCTCTGAAATGCTGGGCTAAAATACTCTCACCCCGTCCCCATGAAGTCTTCTACTTTGTGTATTTTGTCAGTGAGGAAAAACCAACACACTAACCACCCAGATGCTAAAATTAAAGAGCTAATGCATCATGGGTAATTCCCAGAAACTATCTGGCCAGCCAGAACAGACGTCCCAGGAAAACCAAATTTCCTGAGAAAGCACCCGAGTCAGTTTTGGGGAAGAATAGAATAGGAGAGGAGAAGATGACAGAATGACCATTCAAATAGATGGATTTTCCTGCTAAGGGAGACAAGCCAAAACATATTTCTACCCAATTCCAACTGACTTCTCATTTCCGTTTATACAGCTCATTCAGCAAAATGCAGACTGAGGCAGAGAAGGTGGAGGCTGCACAGAGAACACACTGCTTGGTGGTCATCAGCTCAACCGTCAAATGGAAGTAAATTTGCTGACTAATGTGTTAGCACGCTGTTTATCTTGTGTGCTGGGACCAATATCACCCCCACTGACATTAAACACCACGGGCAATTCCAGGCATACAAATAATTGTATGTACATATATACTTATAAGTATGCATAAGCATATATATACCCATATGTAATTTTAAATTTAGATTCCATATATGAGAAAAATATGTGGCAATAAAGGAGCTTTTTTTAAAGCCATTTTGATTAATATCTCTTTATAATTAATGAGGTGGGTTAGGGGCTTAGTAAGTAAATACCACTAATCCTCGGCTTCTTTTTTTTTAAACACACACCATCAAAAGCATTACTATTAAAATGTCATTTGCCATCACAGAAATCCAACTTCTACAACCTCTTCTCTCCACATTCCCAAATTAATTTAAGTAGGTTTGCAGAGCAGAATCTGACTGGAATGAGGGTGGAAGGGCTTCTGGCTGGCGCCCATGACGAACGTTGTGTGTGCGAAAGGCTGGCGTCCTAGCCGAGCACAACCAGAGAAGTCGCAGGGGAGGCCACCTCCCTTCATGTTAGAACCGGGACAGCCGTCTAGGCAGCTGAGGAGCACTGGCCAGGACACTCAATACAGGCAGCCAGCAGAGATTCTCGGCCAACAGCAGAGCCATGGCTACGGCGGCCCTTATCTAGGGACCTTCAGAGTAGCATTTTTCGACCACAGGGACTGAGCACAGAGGCCACTCGAGTTACTTTATCAGCAGTGAAAATGGAATTGCTGAGACAGCAGACTGGCTGTGGACACAAAAACAAAACAAAAAGCCTTTGTTCAAACAATCCATGGTGCTTTGTTAAGGCCCAGATCATCTGAAGGTCTATACTCCTGGTCTGTCTTTTGTGTGTTAGTAACTCCCATTAAAATGGGAGAAGGGCGTCCTCTTTATCTATCTGAAAGAGCTCTGAAAAGCAAGGATGCTTCACTTTCCCAGCCCCCGATGTCCCTCTCACGGGTTACACCAAGGAAAGCACCCATCGGCATCATTGTGTATGAAGTAGTTCCTGGAAGACATCAAGTCCAACAGGACACATTAACCAGACTTCTTTCTTCATAATTAACACTCTCTTAATCTCATATTTCTGTCTTTGTTCCTCTATATTTCTTAAAAAGGGATTTAAGCCCCTCCCTGTTTCGAGCATTTTCCCCTAACGATGAACACACCAAGCCTATTGAATGCCGGACACATTAAAAAGGAGGAATGGCTACAGTTGTGTGACCGATGTCCTTTGAAAAGTCAGCCTAACTAAACTGACAAGCACTGGGCACAAGATTATCAGCTGAAGTCATCTTTCTCAGCAAAGGGCTAACAATGCAGCGGGGCCACATTTCCAGCAAGCCCCCAGCGCCTCTCTTAGGGAACCATGTGATTTCTGGCTCCAACTCAACCCATGCTTCTCCAATTCCCTAAGATGACACGGTCACACCTCTGGTGCTACACACTGCTCTCCCATTCACTGCCTTTCAAAGGTCACCAATGGCTTCCTAGTGACCAATTCAACGGCCGGTCTATAAGCACCAGGGTGACCGCCCTGTCCTGGTGACTTTCTCCTTCCGCAGTTGCTCTCTTACACCTTCTGCTGCTGCAGACCTCTAAAGATATAAAACAATTAGGCCTTCCAGGATAAAGTGAACCCCATCACTGCCAGCCTTTCATTCCCTCTCTTGTCCCTACCACAGTCTCACAGTTGTTCATTAGCTTTGACGCAGCTCTCTGAAGTTGTAGGTGACTAGGACTTACACAAATGAAGGAGCATTTCTAGTCCCGTGTGGTAGACTGTGGGCTGGGGACACAGGACAAAGTCTAGCTACTGAAAGTCTTGCTTTAGAGGGTGAATAAATGTGTAAGCATATAATTACACGACTGGTTTAAAGCTATTTGAGTAGAGCGCAATAAGGTTCTGTGGGAACAGGAGGAAGAGTTGAAAAGGGTTGCTGGGAAGTCCAGAAGAGCTCTGTGGAAATTCAGACGCCCACAGGACTATCAAAGAGAGGGAGGCAGCCAGGTATGAGAGGCCATGGTTCAGAAGGGCAAAGAGTGGACGGGAACACACGGTGGGGGGTGGAGGGGGAAGCAAGAGAGCATTCCAGGTAAAGAACTTTATCAAACTTCCTTGTAAAATTATAAAGACCTTACAAGGAGGCTCAGAGGTCTGTGAAAGAGACAGGGTGATTTGGTACAGGACACAGGGGTCACTTCACACAGGCCGCGGTCTTAAAGACCTGACCAGAAGCTAGAAAAGAATTTCAAATAAAGCAGAGGAATGATTGAGTTTATGTTTTAAAGCCTACACCCAAGGGTAGGGTGAGGCTCAATAATACCGCATCGTCAACCTTGTACCAGTTACTCATACAGTCTTATCTCTCTGGCTGGCTTGAAGCGGCTGGAAGAAAACAAGAGTTACTCATCTCTGGCTCCAGTACAACATCCAGCCCAGTGACTCACTTGCGAGACTTGCCTAGAAAAAGAAAAAAATCTATAGCAACAGAAACTTGATTTTAAACACCCTGATTTGTCGGGGCTTAGGCTCAGCAGTCAGTATGTCTCTTTGCCAATAATCTGCACTTATGTCACCCTTCCAGAGCTGAGGCCGATCGGCATTTTGGAGCTTAGGAAGAAATGAAGTTAAAACCATAAGCTGTTTTCCAGAAGCCAGGAACAAAATTAACAAGATTCTCAAGATGTGCACTAACGACTCTGAGATCAGAACTCTGCCCCCCTCCCCATCTCAGTTTCTGGAACGCTTTCTGACCATGGGACAAGACTCTCACCCAGTGCTGCTGTGGTTGAGAGAAATAAGACAGCTGATCTCACGCCTCTGCTCTGTGGCCACCTCTTGTCAGAGGCCATCGTTAACCTCTGCCACAACTGTACACCTATTTTTGCTTAAATTAGAATATGGGAGCCAGGCATGGTACTGTGTGCTTGAAATCCTAGCACTCTGGAGGATGAGACAGGAGGTTCACTATGACTTGGAGACTAGTCTAGACTACATAGTGAGTTCAGGGCCAGGCTAGGCTCTATAGACCCTATCTCAAAATAACAATTAGAAAGTGATTTTTGAATAATATATAAATAAACGTAATTTAATATTACTTGCGCATAAGAATTCAAAGTACGTTTTCTTTAGCTAGCAATACCCTGCTTTTTTGGAAATATCAATATTCTGCAGAAAGTCAGAAGCTAGCCGGAATACCAGCTACAAGTGGTAAGTCATTTACCTATTATTTCCAAGTTTTTATCATTTTCCCCTCAGAACGTATACTTCATATATGTTAAGTCTATTGAGGCATTAGAGCCTAATATAACCCTAAAAACAAGCACCAAATGGCATTAAGATGTGTAGGTCACACCTGACATCACATAGTGCTTCTTTGTTTCTCTTGCACTAATTTGAATGTTAACGACATTGGGGTGAGTGAAGAAAAGATTCTAGCAACCATGGTGAGGCTACCTTGGGTAACAATGAGCTCATCGAAATGCCCTCAAGGAACTTCCTCAAGACACCAAATCCGCCTTGGACCATTAAACTCCCAGGGTGAGCCCTGCCCTGTGAACTTGCAGGAAACTGGCAGCCGGCTAAAGAGGCAACAAAAGAGCAAGTTTCCTCAGGATGCCCAAGCGGTCTGAGGTCACAAGAGGCCTGCAGAATGGATATCCCTTCTCAGGGTTTTGGTTTGTCTGTCTACTGAATGTGAGGGACGGCTGACCAGAGGGCTGACAGGTTCCTCCCAGTTCTCTAGGTGTTGTCCAGAGGCTGCTGGGGAATGGGGACAAGTGCACCATACTTGTATGGATGACAAAGAACCACAGCACCATGTCTATGGCTTTCCCTGCCATCTTACATCGCTCCTTGTTCTACTCCTCTCTCCTCCCCCTCCCATAGTGCATGCTGGGAGGAGAGCATTCATGGAAAGCCCTAACTAAAACCTGACAACCATTTCAGAAAGAGGCCTGTGTTCTGCTAAGTTAGATCTGTGTGCCACCACACTAAACTAGAATACTTTGAGATTCTTTACATACTGAAGTTCATTTTATTCTCATGAAAATATACTAAAAAGAAAGTTATAGATAAAATGGAAAAAGGAAACTTAACCATCTAAGAGACAAACTCCAACACTGGATGCCGGGTATATATGCATGTCAGGATTGGATTACAGATGTGACTTAAGCACTTTCCATTTGAACCAGACTTCTCTTAGATAGCAAGAATAGGAGCTTCTACATCTTAGCTGGCATTCTATTTTTTCTTAACTTAGGAATGGTTATAATAGATGTTGGCTTTAAAATTATTTGTTAAACTATACCTGTCTTATGCATTTTATGTTACATTATATTTTAAAACTTATTTTGTCATTTTTAAAATTACGAGTATGTAAGGGGATGTCTGTGCGTACAGTGCTGGTGGAGGCCAGAAGAAGGTGATAGATCCCTTGAAGTTGGAATTGCAGTCAGTTGTGAGCTACCTCATGTGAGTGATGGAAACTAAACTCAGATCCTCTTAGAAGAGCTGGACATGTTCTTAACTGCTGAACCTTCTCGCCAGCACCTCAAGTCCTAATTTTTTTTAAATGTCAAAGAAAAATAACAGAGAAAGAACTAATATAGTTAGCACAAGTAAGTAGGCACTCCCCTGGAGCCTGTCTGCAGTGCTAGGCAGGTGTGTTATTCTAAAAGTGAAAGTGCTCAATCAAGGCCTACAAAGCCACGCCCACAAAGATTCCCATCTCAGGATCTCCAGGACAAGACTCTACTGTCCAAGGCACAAAGCGTATCTGTGAGGTCTCAGAGACCCACCTTCCCAAAGAAGATGATACAACAGTTGATCTTCCTCATTAGATCCAGGGAAAAGACTGGACGTGGAAACCTGGTGGGCCCTACGAGAAACCTGGTCCGTAATTTGGAGAAAGCTATCCCCCGCTGAACATTACAAAGGTTGACATGTGAATACACACACTTATCTCTAGTCATCTGAGGAAAGTGCTTGCTTTCTCACATTGTAAAGCTGCAACCCTGTTCTTTCAGGTGTGATGAACATGACTCCGACCTGAGGGCTAACTCAACAGGGCTAACTCAACACTCCCCCCCACACACTGGGCTTGCACTTCTGTTCCTGGTAGAAGTGCATGTCTGTACCTGTAGCCACGGAGCAAGCTGACCTGCTAAAATGAATTTCTAAGCAAGGAACTGTGACTACAAGAACATTCCTGATGCCAACAGCAGATGCTCTGTGAACTAATTCAGGCAGTAGTATACACAGCCACAGTGACTAAATTATCTGTTAAACATACTGTGAGAAACTGTATTTATCTCTCCCAAGTTGAGCTTTTTGGAGACTTAAACAGGATGCCTTTATTTCAGTCTTTAATATGCTCATTATTGTCAAATGAAGTCTTCAAACTGTAGAGAAACAAACAAGGACCCCTCCCGCTCGGAGTTTTCAATTCCCCCTTTCCACTCAACTAGAACTCTTTCTAGAAAGCTAAAGACAGTACAGATAAAATGTGGTTATATAAAGGAGGCATCAAAACTGCCTCCAATAATGTCATAAAGGTTCAAGTAGCTATGGAGATAAAAGGGTGGAATCTTCTGGAAATTAAGTGCAATGCGAAGGGAATTCGCCATGGATAATGGAACCATCTTCAAAACCTCACTCTTCTTGGTAAGCCAGATGCCTTGATAAACCAAATAAGGGACTGGAATAATGGCTCCACAGATCTGTTTCAACTACCCACATAATGACTTACAAAAGTCTGTAACTCCAGCTCCAGGGAATCGAACACCCTCTCCTGGCCTCCATAGGCACCAGGCACATGTGTGGTAAACATGCAGGTAAAGCATTCATACATATAAAAATAAGCACATTAAAAAAATAAAATAAAAGGAATCCAAGAAAGAAACCAACCAAACAGCAAAATACTATTTTGAATCTATGTAACATGTTTTAGTTAGGTTTCCTATTGCTGTGAAGAGACACTATGATCACAGCAACTCTTACAAAGAAAACATTTAATCATGGTGACTTGTTTACAGTTCAGAGGTTCAGTCTCTTACCATGACAGAGAGTATGGCAGCACTCAGGCAGACATGGGGCCCTACAACTTCCTGTTGCCTGATTGTCACACTGAATTAAGCTTGAAACCTCAAAGCCTGCCCCCACAGTGATGCACTTCCTCCAACTAGACCACACCTACTCCAACAAAGCCACAGCCTCTAATAGTGCTACCCCCTTTAGGGGCACTATTTTCAACCATCAAACATGTATCTTCAAGGGTAGTAAATCAAGACCTAAATCACTAGAAACACATCAACAAAACCACATTTGATCTAAAAATGTGGCCACTGTTTTATCAAGCAGAACAAGATGCTGTCTAAATAAATAAGTGAACAGACACACAAGCAAATGAGTAAGTACAAAACGGATGCTCAAATATCAACTAATGATGTCTATTACCTGCCCTGGGGCATCAACTGAAGCCTAACCTTTGCATAGCACACTTTTCAATAAACATGTGCCTTCCATAGTCACTGGACTGACCACAACACTCCACATTGCAATAAGAGTAACCACTTACCATGTATGTGTTACCCCATGAGTACCACTTCCATTTGCACTTTGTAGTCCTTACAACTAGGCAAGTCTAGCTTCCTCTCCTTTGAAGAGTGACGGAATAATTCATAAGAGTACTTGAGTCATAACTCATTCAACATCAAGTCTTTTTTTTTAAATTTTAATTTTTTTAAAGTATTTATTTATTTATTTATTGTGTATACAATATTTTGTCTGTGTGTATGTCTGCAGGCCAGAAGAGGGCACCAGACCTCATTACAGATGGTTGTGAGCCACCATGTGGTTGCCGGGAATTGAACTCAGAACCTTTGGAAGAGCAGGTACTGCTCTTAACCTCTGAGCCATCTCTCCAGTCCTCAACATCAAGTCTTAATGGTATACATATGTGGAAATACTTGGGGACATCATTAGGGTTCCCCCCGACACCCTGAATCTTCACTTGTGCGGAGGCAATGGATGCACTTTTTGTATTCTCTCTGTTTGCTGAGAGGATGTGGAGGAAGTGGGACACAAAGTTTTGTGTGGATCAAAAGTGATCAGAAGTACATACTGAACAGAAGAGAACCCAGAAGTTCTTTCTCATTCCATCCTACCCTTCAGCAGTTAGTTCACAAAGCCATATTTTAAACCTCAAAAAGGAGTTTGAAAATCCAGACTTTAAAAGGTATAGTCCAAGAAATTTTCCAAAGTTATTAATTTTATGACAAAAATATCTCTTTGAGAAACTCTTGAAGGCATTAAGGCAATTACAAAAAAAATATCTTGAAAGGATCTTTTCAAAATAAAATTCAAGTTTTGGGGAAACTGGTGGTGGTGGTGGTGGTGGTGACATCTCCTGTGGGGAACTGAAGAATCCATAGACAGATGCTCAGTCTCCTAGGGGAAGGACAGTCCTGATGTGGGGCTTGAAGATACATGAACTCCTGAGTGAGGCACAGTTTCCTGGAGAGTGATCAAGAACCAGGTGGGCCTGAATCTTCAGACTCATTCATACCTTACCAGGGGAGCTTTCTACAAGCCAGCCCATGCAATTGCTTGACTGCTCAGGAGCTGGGCAGAGCGATGTGAGAGGTACGAGAGAGGCACTGCCTAAGGATCTGTCCTAGGGACCATGCCAACTTCTCATTAACTACCTGGGGGAGGGAGGAGAGCTACGAAAGTAGAGGTGTCACTGGCTGAAACTAACTAAAGAGGAACCGCTGGGCGCTGCACGGTCCTCAACTATGGTTAGATGTGTGTTCGCTCAGCAATCAGTGTCACCAAGGTGAAGCTCAAAGTACAACTCCAAGGTCGTGCAAACGAACAAAACGAATGCTGTTCTTCTCATTCAAGCCTGTAGTCATTAAACATAAGTTACTCTGGCTCAATGAAAAAGAGAACCCCACAAATTGCCCTAAGTTTTAGAGTCTAAAACAAGATACTCTGAGACAAACAAGATAAGGTATGCACCATAAAAATTAAAGGGGGAAGAGGGTGGCAAGATGCTTCAGCAGGGAAAGGCACTTGTCACTAAACCTAAGGACCTGGGTTTAATCCCTAGGACCCATATGGTGGAAGGGAAGAACTGACTCCCACAAATTAGCACATTGCCCTCTGACATAAATACATTTGCAGTGGCACATATATGTATATATGTAGGTAAGTAGGTAGGTAGATAGACAGATAGATGACAGATATAAAATAATTAAAGCAAAACAAAACAGCAATAATTTAATGGCAAATCTACTGATTGTTATCTGATTGTCTCCAAGCAGAAGTTATCTGGATTTTTGTTTGTTTGTTTTCATTCCCAAAGAGCAGTTTTTGGCATATCTCCTGAATACTTTTCATGGTGTGATTTGTACTACAAACTACAAATTCAGGTCCATGTTTAAGTCCTGGTTGTTGTAGCTTACTTAGAAGTGCCAGGCGAGTTTACCTTAGTGAATTAATTATTCCTTCATCTAGGTGCAGTGAGAGCAACTGTAGAATAACTCTGAAGATTAAATGAGATGAGACATTCAGGGGGCTTAGCCTAGTCCCTAGCACTGTAATAAACTGCTTAATAGGCATGCACTCATATTGCTGTGCCGATACATTAAATAATAAATCTCTTAGTAAATGTCTGATCCAACAATAAAAATTCTCATGAAGCCAGAGGTTCCTCACGGGGCTTTCTCCTTAAGTCAGTGACAGAACTAACTGTTCAAGACTCAAGCCTTCCACAGTGGGTATTAGAAACAATGCCCAGTTTCATTAAATTTCAAGGAAACCACAAATACTTCTTTGGTTTATTTATGTCCCAAATGTTGCATGGTAAGAGATCCAATTGGAACAGTCCACCAAAGGGCAAGAACTTATTACCACATCTCTACTTTCCAAGTGGACCCTTTACCTTGGAAGAATCCCTTGGCCTCCCACTTTCTCACCTTTACAAAGACCCTTTCGCTACGTGTTTGGTTGCCGTTTTCAACATCAACAATTAGTTAAAGTGAGTCTTGTACTAGCGGTAGGAATTCACACCTCTTATGCTTCCTAGCAGATACTGCCAACAGAATCTACGGTCAGAGAGCCCTGCAGCGCATTACCCAAGTTCTGGTACCTCTTTAGCATCATGTCAAAGTCTACATAAAACCCCCACCCCACTTTCTAACCATGCAAAAGAACCAGCTTTAGCAAAGTTGCTTGCCATACATAACACAGCTTTAAAGGGCAGTGGCAAGCCCTAGCCCCCACGTTTATTTTCTTTGGATTAGATTAATGCTGGTGGTTTGGACATTCGGAGGGGTTTCTAAGCAGCATTAGGTTCTTTGAAGGCAAGTGTACAAGTCCGTAAAAAGGGTCTTCCGAGGACCAGAAGCTTTTAGCCACATGTAAGGATGCATTTATGGGGACATTATGTCCACACCTCTTCTTTTACAGACCGTTATTAAATTGATGCTGTCAGTTCTTAACAATTAGCCGTTAAACCACGCAAGCCCAGAGAGATGGCTGCCTTACCCCTCAGCACTGATTTGAGGTTGAGCTTAGCTTGGCGGTGCAGGTCCTCAACACAGGGGGGTCTCGCAGTGGGAAGGAAAACATTCTCCTGCTGATGCCATGGTGCCGTGTAGTGGACGGTCCATCGGCTCTCCTCGTCTAGGTTGGAAACCGCTACAGAGACAAAGAAGAGATTCACATGTCAGTTGTTGACCCTGAATCTGTTACATTAAGATAAGGTCTCAGTCACCAGGCATGATAGACAGCTCATGCCTTTAGTCCCAACCATTAGGAGGCTGAGGACCGCCAAAGGTTCAATGCCAGCCTGAGTTACACAGCCTGGAATACATTGAGTGAGACCTTGTTTCAAAAACAAGAGAAAGATAAGATTGCGGTATTTAACACACTCCCAGGTAAGAACCCGCCATGAACAAGAGAACTAAGTCTAGGGAGATTTCATCTCAGGCTCCAGTGGTTTTGTCAATCCACTGGGCTATGTCTGTAAAGAAAAAGCGCCAACTACCTACCCATCTATCTCACAGTTCCAACTACCTACCTATCTACCTCACAGTACGTTCACAGAAGTGTTTACTCAGCTCCCTGCTTCCCAGACCCAAGGCTCCTCCTCCTGCTCCCATGTTAGAAAACAGACAAAATTGACCATTCCTCCTGATCCACACACAACAAACCAAGTTTTCCAATGGTACAATGTGACTGCATCATTAAACAAACCAGAAACAAATTCCTCACCATGAGGTTGGGACCAAACATCTATCTTCTACTGCCTAACTTAAAAACACCATTGTTGCAAAAACAAATAAAAAATTTAGGACTTAGTGTATTCAGTTTGAACAGCATCTGCACTATAAAATTCTCTCATTTATGCTTTCATGGGCTACTTCCATTGTAATTTTTTAAATGAATGTCTAATGCAATTGACTTTAACCAACACAAACCATGTCAATTAAATTTTTCCAACACAAAGGAGTCCAAAGTCTTGGTGGGAGGGGAATAACAGGAACACTGAGCCTAAGAGGAATCTCTAAGATAATTTGCTTACACTCCTACTAGGGCTTGAGGTATCTCTTTGTTCCATATTTCCCAACAACAGAAGCTATGCTGGCGTATGAGTAGAAGGCAGTCATCAGCAATGCTTTAATACTTTCTATATGTTTGCCACACACTTATGCACAGAAAGGACTAGACAGACCCACGTAAAAGGAAGCCCTTGGACAGGGCATTTATCCAGAATGGTAAATCTAACTCGTGTAGAGCCAGCAGACGTTAGGGCGGTGAGTCAGAACTAAGTCTACCCTGACCGTGCCCTACAGAGAACAGTTGCCTGAAACAACAGAATGTATGCCTGGGAACTAGATCATAAAACACAATCTCAAAGGAACATGAAAAAACAAAATGAACTAATGACTCTGTTTGAACAGATTTAGAATCAGCTAAACATACAGAAACTAGGTCTACAGTAGAGCCCAGGGGGACTAAGGTTGCTCGTGAAATAAACCCATGTAAAACAAGACTGGGGAAGAGACAAGGGACTCTGAGCGAGCCCCCGGCACCCTGCCCATGGAAGAACTGCGCCTTCCTTAGCCTGGCTCCCACACACCTGTAACGCACGCGTCCAGTAATTTTCCTGTAGCTGCCACATTTTAAAAGTCTATGGATCCGAAGATTTAAGGAGCTGTTTTCTCCATGAATTGCTAAAGGGCCATTCTGCTTATAATGTTCAGCAGAGGTGGTATATAAACTAGGCCCCTATTATTTTACATATTGGTCAAGTGTTCTCCATGGTTCATAACACCATCAGCCTTAAAATGTAGAAGTCCCTCCAAGTACACACAGAATTGATTACAATGGCTTTTGCTAATGCCTATTTATTTTTAAATTTTAATTGCCTTAGCCGGAAAATGGAAACTTCCCCCCACTTTGCTCATTACAAATCAAATCCAAGTGCTGGCATCTGAGCCCCTGTAATTGTACCATCTGCCCCAGGGCACAGACAGGAACTGGTTCCTCTGAAAGAGCACTTGTCTCTTCCCCTCTTACCTGCCTCCTGCCAGGGAAGATCTGTATCATTCCCTCCACAGACAGGCTTCAAGCTAGAGAGAGGCGGGAAAATGGGCCCAGAGTGCTGTCCTTTGTTGTGTTCTCCAAGGTCTGTTAGCAGCGACATCCCCCAACACCCCCCACCCCACTCCCAGGTTGCACATTTATCCAGGTTGTGTCACTGATCAAAAGGCAACGCAAAGCCACTCTGAAATAAGTTAATAGGAAAAAAAAACCCATGTCACTGTAAAATTAAATTTTCACGGGAATGAAGAGGTGCCGAGATTAAGGAAATTTAAATTGACAGGAAGTACACAGGAGCTCGCTGCTTTACGACAGTCACTGATCTGTCTAGACAGTATGTCCTCGAGCTCAAAAATCCATAACCGAGAGTACCAGGGGGCTTTAGAGGATCATCCCCACCAGAACAACGTGACACGTTACACATGGACTCCTTACCTCAGCCACTCAGCCAGCTGAGTGCCCAGAAACCATACACTGTCTATCAAGGCAGAGTCAACACAAAGACCTTCTCTTACTTAAAGGACTTCTTGTGAGAAGTATAAAAGAAATGAAGTCACTTAAAGCCTCAAACATAAATAAATAAGACAGAATAAGGCCACATCATACTGTCCAAGGCACTGCAGCGACTGGCATACAGTGGAGGTCAATTCATATTCTTCCACTGTGATTTCAGCACTCAGAAGGGCACACACACAGACACGCGCGAACACACACACACACACACACACACACACCACACCACACCACACCACACCACACCACACACTCCCCAGAACTTACTTTTCTTCTTGAAACGTTTAAAAAAAGATTTAATCTTTGCATTAATGAAGACCACCATTTTCTGTCTGCGGCCCCTACATAGGTTCGGAATTCGAAGTCACTAAGAAGTTGGGTCCAGCAGGCAGGTGGCAAACGGTGCCCTACAGCCCCCGATTCTAACTTTCTTCATCAGGTCGCAGTCCTTTAGACGTCCGTCTCCCAGAGCTGCTTGTAACTCTGAGGTCAAGTTTATAGTCAGGTGGTTACAAACCATCAGCAGGTCTTTGAACTAGAAAGACTCCCACTGAAACCTGATCTGTAGGCTAGGAGTGGCTAGTGACAACAGGAAGAGAGAAAGCCAATCACAGTACTCATTTGCATAAGCACTGCTCTGCTCTCTGGCCCATTCATTCCATTTCCTCTGCACACATACACAGATTTTGTTTTCTGGAAGTCTTGTCAGGATGAAACAAACGGGTCCCCCGCTTTCACGAGGCCACTGTGTACATCTAGATTGGTTTGTTTGTTTGTTTGTTTGTTTACAGGATCCAGTGAGTCTGAGCGCAACCCCATGTTGATTCTGTTACTTTCCAGCCCACTGGGGAGTAAGGGGTGAGGACTGAGACAGGGGAAATGAACCAACCTTTGTTTGCCAACCACACCCCCAGGCTCTGCTTCCCAACAGAACGTCCACTAGTTTAGAAAAGAATCACCAGGGAGCTTTGCAATGACTTAGTGGCATTTTTATGCAAATGAGGGTGCCCTGTCTTCTCACCCCCTGCTAGTCATAGCTCTCAGGACCCGGTCTCAGGAAGTGTGATCTCATTTGCATCTAGCTGGCACCAACTCTAATAAAAAAAAAAAACCTTAACTTCCCAACTCCAAAGAAGAAATTAGATAACATTACCCAAATCACTTTAATCTCTTTTAAATGCAGTAATTACCTAACAGCCTGGTTCTAGCAATTCCACAGCAGCTTTACTGGGTTGTAGTTTTAAATAAACATTATTTGGATTACTCTTTAGCTCAAACGTACTTAAGTCCTGGACTGAGGAAAGACAAATGTAACCGGAGGGAAATCAAGGCACTGCTAGAAAAATACAGCCCAGGGGAAAAGAGAAAAATGTGAAAAGCTAAAGACAGATCAGGAGCCAAAGGGGAGCACAGGACACACATCTCCCATTCACCTCCTGAGCACTGAAAAGTCTGTGGAGGAATCGAAAGAACCTCTTAGTTCATAGCTTGGGGCCAGACTTGTAACTGAATGGAAAAATGCAATAATCCTCTAATTCAAAACATTTACTTTATAACAAAGGCTCTTAAGTCAAAGAATGGCAGTTTATTTAAGGGGCTTCCCTAGGGAAAGCTTGGGGGTGATAGCTCATCAAAGCTTCTCTTCCCTTTAACCACACCATCTGAACAACAAAAGCCAACAAAAACCAAAGAAACTAACATATTGTCCCACACGGAGAAATTCTGCTGTGTGTTCTTTCGTCCTTTACATGACTTCCCTTAAAAGTCATCAAAGTGCTAGATGGCAAATGAGTAACAACCAAGGCGGTAACTCAAATGACATGCTGTCTTCCATGGAGAGCAAAGTTCCTCTTGAGACTTATCAGTGGCTGACACCTTGCTCAGTGCGTGGCATTAGAGACAGGTTGAGTTCGGTAAAGAAACCATCTAATTCACCATCTACAAGTTTTTTGAAGTTCGATGTTACTCTGAAGTTCAGAGACAACTTTCCACCTGAAAAGTAGAAACTGTTCAGGACAGTAGACCGTGAATACACTCGATCATGTACAGCACACAGCTTCTTGTGCACACAGGAACAGCATGCAAAAGCAGACACATTTGCTAACTAGGTAAGTATTGAACGTCTATGATGGGCTCCCCTCATCAGGCCTGTATTATTTGACAAGAAACCAATCGTATGGCCAATCAGAAAGTGGTACGTTCAGTGAGCAAACAAAAAGTTGGGCAAAAGTAGACAAAAGAGGATGGGAAGGAGGTAGGCGGGTCTGGGTGGCTTTTAAATAAGTCAGGGGTGGTCCTCACTGAAATAATGCAGTTTGAGTACAGGCTTGAAAGAGAAGATGGCAATAAACAGAGCACACCCGTAAATCCCACTGGCTCTCATCTTCAAAACAAGACTGTTCTTCAGGCTGGGACCCACATCTCCAACCCTCCAGGACTAAAGTGCTCTTTCCCTTCTTAGAAGACGAACTGCAACAAGACTGGGGCCATTTCCTTCTCTCTCCAGAATGCCCGGAGCTAAGTAGCCACAGTTAGGGAAGATAAGCCCTTATTTGTTACCCGCCAGCCAATGGTAAACTCAGGGACAAGAGGCAGGCTCCCAGCCGGGAGCTAGGGGCACTTCATCCTCTCAAGTAATAAATCAAATGAATTATCAGGTTTATCAACTGTTACACACTGTTATGTTTTGGCATTATACATTTAATTAATCATCAAGTTTTATTAATTATAAGGTCTTCCTTAATAATACCGCCATCTCACGCTTTATACCTTATATGTAGCCTGAGAACAGGGACATATGTCTACTATATAATTTGCATGCCTTCCCGCCATGATTTATTTAAGCAAACGTCTAGCATTTTGAAGTTGCTTAGTTTAGACATTCAACAGGAAATACATGATTCTATGGCACTTCCCACTCCAGGTGTAGAAAGCCATATTAACAGCAGCATTAGCGAAACAACTGGGATATCCTAGCTTCTGCACTTAACAGAATAGCACAATAGTGAAGATCTCAGTTCGACAACCACACAGACATCCATGCCTTGGTTGGGTCAGCAGGACAGTGGAGGCATGGGCAGTATTTCTATCCCAGGGCTATTATCAGAACTTAAGAGATTTTTATTAATAGAATCTATGGAATAGTTCTTAGTGTGTAGTAAGCTTTTGTGTTCATTAAATACACAAATAAAATCTCAGGAAAACAGCAAAGCAGCTTCATGCTTAATAAAGAATTATGCTTATTTTTAAATTTTTATTTGTGTGTATGTGGTATTCATGCACATGCATGTGTATGCATTTGCCTACACGGGCGAAGGTCACAGGACAATGTGCAGGAGTTAATTCTTGCCTTCTACCACAGGGCCTCAAGAATCAAACTCAGATTATCAGGCTTGATGGCAAGCAATTATCTTTCCACTCCTCTCGGAGTTAAACTGTCAGCTCCTCAAATGACTGCTCCCCCCACTGCCTTTGAGTTATACCCATATAGCATTTTTTTCTAGTACCATCAAATGCTAATTCTCAAAGAGTTTTCAGGTTAGAGAACTGGCTTAGTCAGTAGCGTGCATGCCGCACAAGCATGTATACGTGAGTTCAATCCCCTTGCTCCCTGTGAAAAGAGAAAGGGCAGCAGTGGACACCTATAATCTCAACACGGGGGAGGCAGAGACAGGGGGATCCTAGGGGCTTGCAGACCATCCAAGCTAGCTTCCGGTTCAGTGGGAGATCCTACTTCACAAAAGGTAAGTGAGAAGTGATTGTAGAAGACATATAACATTGGCCTCTGACCTCCATACACAGGAACACACACACACACACACACACACACACAAAGATAAGTAAATTAAAAAACAAAACAAACAAACAAAAAAAAACTATGCTGCAACACTGGTTGAACAATCCTGGTTGAACTACGGTGGATGAGATGCTAAAGCACTAAGCTCCAGTAACCATGGTGTCGCCTCATTCTAACACGGAATTCTGTTTCCAGTACTGTGCTGTGAAATATGTATCCTTATCATGAAGCTCCAACTTCTCTGCTTCTTCTTTCACATTAATAAAATCTTCTTGGGCATAAATGTTACAGATTTTTCTTAGCGGAGCGGTAGTAGTGTGCATAGTGTAATCCCAGCAGAGGCAGGCAGGGTCTACTCAACAGCGCGAATTCCAGGAGAGCCAGCGCTACACAGAGAAACCCCATCTCGAAAAAATCAAACTAGCTAACTAACTAAATAAATAAATATTTTTCCTTTTAGGACACATATGGTGATATACTCCTCTACTTTCTGCTATCCAGGAGGCAGGAGGCTTGTGTGAATCTCTGAGTTCAAGTTCAGAACAGCATGAGCAAAGGAGCGAGAATAACTTTATTAACAACATATGTTCAACAGGGCATCATTTTATCACCTCCCCAGGTAGGTACCTCGAATAGATCAGTTAAAATACTTATTTAACTGCGACAGTGGTTTATGCCCAATCTTTTAAGAGTTTTATGCTAAGCACTTATTAGTTTCCTTGTGTCAGATGTCCAAGGTGCACATGCCTATAATCCCAGCGTGCGTCATATGAAAGTGAGAATCACAGGAGACGCTGTCTTAAAAGTCTAAGATATAGCTCTGTAGTTAGGTGTGTACCTGGAATGTCTACAAGGTCCTAGATTTGATTGCCTTAGGGAAAAAAAATGGTCACAGTCCAGTCGGGGAAGACAGGAAGACACACCCCAAAAGATAAAAATGGTAGCAACAATGAGGAGTCTAGGTGAAAGGGGAAGGACAGGAAGTTCCTAATGAAAGGATGAAGGACCCCTAGTTTCTTTAAAAGAGTCTCAGTGGAAAAGTGAAGGGAGGGTACTGTCATCTTAGGTCTGCGTGTACTGTGTGGAGGCTCCCGGGACAATGGTGACGGGAAACCAGACTAGGCCAGGGCAAGAGCATACCCGAAGGCCCTTGCTTGTCGCCAGGGGCTGGCTAGGTGGCACTGAGAAAGACAGCAGGGAGGCCTATGTGTGTCACAATCCATGCTAAAAAGGTTAAGATCAAAGAGTCATCCACAGCTAGGTTTCTTCACAACGCTTAGGTTTCTCTGCCTATGTTGGCAGTATATGCACCCTCAACATCCTTAATGCTGAACATCTCTAACATGAAGCGGTCCAAAATCTGAAGCATTTTAAGCTCCTCTATTACGTCACAGTAGAAAATTTCACGCCTGACTTTAGCACGAGATAGGGCACAGTCAAAACGGAGGCGAAGCAAGAGTATGATCCAGAGATCCCTTCAGATTGTATATAGGGGTGGGTAGAAAGCAGATGCTGAATTCTAAGTTCAGACTTGGGTACCAAGGCATCTTGCTCTGTACACGTATGTATGTGGAATCTGAAACGCGTTTGCCCCACAGCAATAAGTGCACTATAATATGCTTTAATCACAGATACCTAACGTATGAATTAAAAAACAAACAAAACAAACAGGGTGGTGAGGAGGTTAAGTCAGCGTTGGCATTTTAGAATAAGCAAGACTGTCTGGGTTCCATCTGAAACACCACAGTGGGAGAAAAGGGGACAGAGACCCCAACTGGACTCTATTTATTCAAATCCCAACCATTCTTTCATCTAGGCAGAAACATATCATGCTGAGGGACAAAAACTGTATGATGAAGTTAAAAAATAAAAACAAAAGTAAAAGGTGCTTAACAGCAAAGCAACGGAAGCTTCCAGAACTCCCCCACAGAGCCTCTGCTGCGTTACCTCCCATCCCCAGTTCCATAAAATGTCAGCTCCTTGGTATATTAAATACAATGGGACATTAGAAGTTCTCCCAATCCCTGAACTTCCATGCTGTTAGACAACATTGATTAAAAAGGGACATTTTCTTTTTTTCCTCTCTTTTTTATCTATTTTATTTTATTGAACTATACATTTTTCTCTGCTCCCCTCCCTGACACTCCCCTCCCCTTCAACCCTCTCCCATGGGTCCCCATGCTCCCAATTTACTCAGGAGATCTTGTCTTTTTCTACTTCCCATGTAGATTAGATCTATGTATGTCTCTCTTAGGGTCCTCATTGTTGTCTAAGTTCTCTGGGATTGTGATTTGTAGGCTGGTTTTCTTTGTGTTTAAAAAACACTTACAAGTGAGTACATATGATATTTGTCTTTCTGGGTCTGGGTTACCTCACTCAATATGTTTTCTAGCTCCACCCATTTGCCTGCAAATTTCAAGATGTCATTTTTTTTTCTGCTGTGTAGTACTCCATTGTGTAAATGTACCACATTTTTTTTATCCATTCTTCGATTGAGGGACATTTAGGTTGTTTCCAGTTTCTGGCTATGAAAAACAAAGCTGCTATGAACACAGTTGAGCACATGTCCTTGTGGCACAGTTGAGCATCCTTTGGATATATACCCAAAAGTGGTATTACTGGGTCTTGATGAAGGTTGTTTCCTAATTTTGTGAGAAATCATCCAAAGGGGCTGTACCAGCTTGCACTCCCACCAGCAATGCAGGAGTGTTCCAAAAAGGGACATTTTCAAATGTTATACACAGGAGTTACATGTAGCAATTAGACATAGCTGTCTCATATCATACACACACACACACACACACTCTCTCTCTCTCTTGCGTACACACACACACACTGAAATCTTCAACAATAGAAATAAAATATATAATTGCCAAATAGTGTTTGACTGGGTAAGAAAAAAATTCATACATAACATACATTTCTGGTTAGAGTTATGTAGGTACAAGATAAATATAACACATCTCAGAGAACTTCAGCTCCTTAAAGAGAAATCTCCTGACCCAATCTATAAGTAGTGGGTTTACTGTTTGCTAACCTTAAGCCTATTTTTAAAAAGCAAATTTAACATCTAAATGAGAAAACTAGAGACTGGAGAGATAGCTCAGCGGTTAAGGGCATCGGCTGCTCTTACACAGGACCAGGATTTGATTCCCGGCACCCACATGACATTTCACATCTGTCTATAACTGCAGTTCCAGGGATCTGCCACACTCTTTTTTTGGCCTCTTCAGGCACTACATGCATGTAGCACACATACGTACATGTATGCAAAACACATACGAACAAACATTGTTTTTCAAAAATAAATTAGAAGACTATACACAACTTCTTTAGATTTACTCAATCATTACCTTTATATATAGTTAAAATATAATCTAAAATTCTTACAAATAATCATCCATTATGTTATTTGGGGGCTCTCTGAGCAAACTAAAAATTATCATACAATAAAAGCCTTCCAGGTCAATTAAATTAAATTATATGTGCATACTTGGCAAGAGATTGCAGAAAATGCTAAAGCTAACATAATTTACTCTTCACACACATACATATACAAGGTAATATCTCAGAGATACTGTCCCCAGAATGAAAGCATGTGGCAAACCTCCATGCAGAATTATTTTAGCTATCTCACTAATGTTATTTCACAAAGCGCATTTAAATTCATCAAGGTTCCAGAACTTCACAGGATATGTTTCTTCTGTTTCCAAATGAATTTTTAATGATGTGCCCATGACATACCGCAAAGGACAAGTGGAAATCCCCCTTTACCAGTAGATGGTGGAGGTGGTGAGCGGCAGAAAGGGAACCCGTCAGAGATGATAACACATCCGTTCTTTAGGGGAAACTTGATCTGCTATCCACTCTGCCAGCTAATGTGGATGCTGAGAAACCCCCTCCACTCTGCATGTGGAGTCTGGTTAATAATTTAACCTAATCCCACCGCTCCCATCTGCTCAGTCCATTTCACAACCCCGGCTATCGCCGTGGCTACTAGAGGCAAGCCATGATATTCATGTTACAAACAATGAGCAAAGGCAAGGCGAGGCAGTCAGAAAACATGCCACAAGAGGAGAAAAAGAACCTCTGTGCTGACAAGGAACATTCAAAGTTCAGCTGGCCTGCAAGGGTGCAAAGTCTCCCCGGCAGAGGGTAGGGCCATCCAGGGGCTATCCTGAGATGATAGAGAAGCGTGGCCCACAGGAAGCAGGTTTGTCAGCAGCAAGCCTGGAGTTAATTGTGTGCAAGGACACTGCCTGGGAAGTCCAAAGGGGAGTTTTCAGGGGCACCTAGAGTCAGAGTCGAGCTAGAAGGTACATCCTGTCTCCTGGCTTCTGCAATAAGCAGCCTGCAGTGCAGCACAGGGCTACTCCCCACTGAACTGAATATCTTGTCTCTAGTATGCAGTATCCTCCATGCTGCTTGTGTTAGGAAGGGGCCATGTGGCTGTGGAATCCACTCTCATTTTTCCCTCAACATCTTTAATAGGCTATTAACCTCCCTAGATGCCTGATCCCTGGCCCACGGCTGGCCATGTCTCTAGTCACTGTTCCAATAATGGTCAAAGCTTAATCTTCCTGAAGCGTTCCTTGACAAAGCTTTAATAACTTTATTTTTAAAATATATCATTTTACTTAGAGTACAGCTTGAAGGAAAAGCAACCTGTGGGGCTGGAGAGATGGCTCAGCAGTCAAGAGCACTTCCTGAATTTGTTTCCCAGCATCCATACAGTGGCTTATAAACTATCCATAAGTCTATATCCAGGGAGCTAATGCTCTTTTCTGACCTCTGAGGGCACAGGCAGGGCACACATATGTGGTGCACATGTATACAAACAGGTAAAACACTCATTCACAGAAAACAAACATAAAAACTTTAAAATAATTTTTTTTTAAAAAAAGAGCAAGGTGCACCTTACAGAAAGAAAATGGACCATTTTGTTAATTGTAGCCCCTTCCACCTGAGTCAATTATTCTTTAGCGTATTGTGTAGCTCACATCCTTGTAGCCAAGAAGCACTGATGCGCCAATTCATTCTACAAAGCCTATAAGGTACATACAGGCTTCCTGAAAGAGAGAAACAATGGATGTGGGCAGAGCTGCATATAAATGAGCTTAATTGCAAAGTTAACTCATTTACTGTCTGAATACATATTAAGGGTCTCACTGTTCTGGTGTATCTCAGTGAAGAGAATCGTGTTCAATGACTTGAAAATTAAAATATACTTTTTGTATTATTTAAACCTAACATAATTATATACTAAGAATAAAAACTAATTTAAGGAAAATGAAGTCTAAAATCTAAAAGGAAAAAATATGATGTCTTTTTTGGTAAAATCTTTAGGGAGCAAAAAGAAAATCTCAACATAGACTAAAAAGCCAGAGTATAATAGAGTAATCCTGGAAATTGAATTGAAAGCAGCATGTGATTAGTGAACACTGGATAATATTAAGGACCTGACTGATTGATGGTGTTACCAAACCTACAAAGACACCTTGCTGCCCTAGTTCTTCACATTCCATGATTATTACATGTGAACACTAAAAGGACACTAGAAATGGGGTTTGACGATGCTTAGGGTGGTGTTTCATTCCTCAAGCGTGTGAAGCAGGGCTCAGCCCTTTACAGCCAAAAATTTAGCAAGCGATGGCTGGGTCCCTTATGAACTTGTGTTCTACCAAGTTACATAACCAGCGAGACTTCCTTTTCTCTTTTTCTTGTGATTTCTTATATCATCGCACATATGGTCCTGATGAATGTTACAATTAATAAGCTGCTGTGTGCAACTGCTCTTGCACAGAGACCTGCTGCCTCACATGCTAAACAATCCTGTGGGGGGTGGTTAAAATGAGCTATTTTGGTTTGCTGATGAACTGACAGTACTCACAGTTAAAAAGTCCCACTACTGTATTTGGTGTTCTAGGAATGAGAAAGGTTCATCTGGGCAAAGATAACGTGCCTCTGATCAGTGTGCAGCTTCATTTTTTTTTTATTTGTATTTTACTAAATGAGGGGAGAGGCAGCAGCAAAATTTTCCAAGCAGAAACCATAGTCCCTTATTACATGTAAGGGCTACAGAAGCTTTGCAAAGCTGCTGGAGGTGAGATACAGGGCAAAGAGCAACAGCCCAGCAGAAACGGACATTTGGAATTCATCTGGACTGCAGAGGCCATCCAGTAGTGAGCCAGTCGAAGACTCAGTACACCGAACCTTCCCGAACTCTCACATTTTCAACAGTCCTTCACTAATTTTACTTTGCAATTCTTACAACTAACCATTTTTAGTAAATAAACGACAAATGAGAAGGGCAAGAACCAGAACAGCATTGGGTGGAGATGGGTGGCCCAGCATCTCTTGTAATCTGTGTAACTTTGTACTAACGCTTAACTTCAAAGGGTAAATTTTTGAGCTGACACAGAGCAGCACCAGCACGCTTGTTGGCCACTCCCTGTTAGCAGAGGGCAGTGCAATTAGGGCACTGCTGCAAGGAAAGGGGCACCCTATCAAAATGACAATCAAAAAATAATGTTTATGCTAGGCAACTGTCATGATTCTCAAGATGCTATGCTTGGCCCCTCCCACTCAGTATCATGGCAGCTCAAAAAAAAGTGGGGGGAGGTATTTCCTACTTAGCAAACAAAGTAATCATAGGCAAGATTAAGATGAGCCACCTTCTCTATGTACCTAACAATGTTTAACTTCTGGTCAAGGGGGTGAGTTCATAATTTGGATCATTGTTCTATTAATCCCTTTCCCTTTCCTGTCTTTCCCTTTGCTCTTTTGAGACAAGGTCTCAGTAATTAGCCTCATCTGGCAGTAACTTAAGACCTTCCTGGTTCAGGCTCCCAAGCGCTATGCTACAGAACTAAGTCACCTGCTCTCTGTCTTCCATTATTGACACACAGTGGGGAGTGGGGAAAAAAATTATTTGAAGACCTTAACCAACAGTAGGCTGGGGTGATGGCTCAGTGTGTGAAGTGCCCACCACACACGATAAAGGCCTGAGTTTGGATCCCGGCACCCTTTTAGATAAAAGCTGGGCACAGCTGTGGATGTCTATAATCCCAGCACGAGGAAGGCGGAAACAAAAGGATCCCTGGACCTTGCTGGCCACCAGTGTAGCCAAATCAGGTCAATGAGAGAAACTATCACTAAAAATAATAAGACAGGATCTGGAAAGATGGCTCAGCAACAAAGAACAATGGATGCTCTTCCAGGGAACCCCGGTTCTATTTCTAGCATCCACACTGTGGCTCATAATCATCTGTAACTCCAATGCCAAAGGCCCTGATGCCCTATTCTGGCCTTGGTGGGTTGTACCAGGCATGCACAAGGTGCACAGACATACTTTCGAGCAAAACACCCAAATATATATATATTTTAAAAAAATGATCAAATGGAGCACTCTAGCCTATAAGCACACAAATACATAAATACACACACACACACACACACACACACACACACAGCATACATAAACACCAGCACTTGACAGGCAAGAGGCCTGATCTACACAGTGAGCCCCAGGTCAGCTGGGCTAATAGTGAGACCCCATCCCAAACAAAGACTCCAAAGACAAGACGTTTAAGAAGAAAATAAATGAAGCAGGATCTTACAGGACCAGATAGTTCTCCCAAATCTCTCTGATACTATATAAAGCCTCTTAAAAGGGTCAAATGGACTTAACTTTATCAGCAGGTCTGAGGCACCTATCTCTTTAAATGCAGCACTCCACAGAAATCACTACATGATAAAATTACAAAGCCTGAGTTGGATCCTCAGCACTAAACTAAAATGAAATAGTTGCAAAACCGTCACCATCACTTTTCATTTGTAAAGTCTATTTAATCATCTTCTCCAGCTACCAGTGTGGTTTAAAACGCTTCTACTTTCCCACCCATGCTAGATGTTTATACACAATCGTTTCTAATCTGATTGACATTTAATTATTCCAGGCGAGAGGCATATACTCACCAATGGCACCCCACTGGATAGCGGAATCAGCCACCGTCTCTGGACCGTATATTATATTCATTGTTAGAGCAAATTCCCGGCCATCTACGCGAATCACGCTTTGACAGGACGTTCCATGTTAGGAGACTGTAAACGGGAGTTCTTTCTGGGATAACCCCCTGTATCTCAGTTACAAACCCAACTACTCGACAGGATTACTCTGCATTGAACTTTTAGCTTCACTGAGATGGCATTTTATACACATACTCACACACACACACACACACACACACACACACACACGCACACACACACACACGCACCCTCAAAAGAAAAAAAAAAGCCTCTTCATTTTGCAGCTGCTGACTGCTACAAATAGCTTCTTGTATAAGTGGACTTAGAATGCACCCCATACCAGACATGTTGAATGGCAACCTGAATGCTTCATTCATAGAGACAGCAAATGTAGAGAATGTGCTAAAAACATCACGGCGGTGAAGGGGACCATTGGGAAGTCTTGGGGCAGAAGACTGCTTTTCAGCAGCCCCCTACAAATTCTTCTCAGGTCTATGCAAAGGACACAAGAGAGGTTTCAGAAGATTCCCACAGTGATCAAAGGAGGACTAGAGAATCCCCCCCCGCCCCCATCTCGATGGGGTCTCCCTGGCCATGACCTCTGGTCTCCACAACAAACGTATACTCCTAATGAAACATGCTTGTCCTGAATCCATTCACAGCTCAGCATCGATCAGCCATCCCTGAACTCAAGCATTTTTAAGCAGCTTTATTTTATGCCCTGTGCACTGTGCACAGGACAGACCCCCTTGTTTAAATTTCCTAGAGGGCCAGAGTCAAATCCGCACCGTTCACTTTGCACAGAACCAACCTCAGTGCCAGGCCCAATGAACAGCATGTGAAACATGGGTCTGTAACAGAAATGTCTGGGATCAGGAGGAGCCTAGAGAATTCAAAAGGAATACTTGTTACGGTGCAATGATTTTCTAACTAGTATAAAGTTGTCCCTTAAGAAACTGCTTGCAATGTGGAGAGGGACCATGACTGGATGATAAAAATGGTGAATTTCCAAGGTGGCTAGCTTTTTCTTCACCTTTTTGACCTCTGAGCCGCCTCTCCAGCCAAGATTTATTTATTATGTATATAGTATTTCTTCACCTTTTTGTACCGAGACAAAAACCTGAAAGTTTCAAACACAGATCTGGTGGGATTTTTCTCCTACTAGTAGAATCCCTGGGCAGTAGATCAGTCTGACAAATTCAAGACCAGACCAAGATGTGATTAGACCAAAACTTGTGGACATATCAGCCTCCTTGGATTTCTTTGTTCAAGCTGGCCAATTCTAAATTGGTGTAGGAAGACCCCCTCGGAGACCCTTAAAACCCCCAGCCTTCAAGGAGAAACCAGCTTCTCTTCCTGAGTCCCCTTGTGTTTTCTCACAGTGAGTTTTCTGTGTGCTTACTGTTTGCGTGTGTGCTGTTCACTCACCCCCCAATAAGAGCCTGTCAATATTGGCAATCACACCAGCACAAGACATGGCCAGCTACGTGAGAGGACTTCATGAGGAAGCACTTTGAGGGTGGAGGAAAGCTTGGAGTACCTTTTCACAGGCTCTCTTCCCGCTGTCCTGTGGGTCTCAAGATTAGTTTATTTCGTGTGTGTGTGTGTGTGTGTGTGTGTGTGTGTGTGTGTGTGTGTGTATTTTATGTGTATTGGTGTTTTGCCATGGGTGTTAGATCCCCTGGAACTGGAGTTACAGACAGTTGTGAACTGCCATGTTGGTGCTGGGAACTGAACCCCAGGTCCTCTGGAAGAACAGTCAGTGCTCTTAACCACTGGGGCACCTCTCCAGCCCAGTTTGTCATTTCTTCAGACAACAAATCTCCCCTGACCCTTCAGCTCTGACAAGACCTGTCATTCCTCTCTTCCATTGTCTACCACTTGTCTTTGTTTAGTGACTAAATCCCACAGTTACAAATGAACTTGACCATACCCAAGAGGGCAGAGTTCACTGATTCCTCAGGATCTAGAAGTATGACACCATAGTTAACACATGTAGGCATGTAAATAACATTATTTCATTAAATAAATAAATTCCTACAAGAAAAGAACCAAGAAGTTGGAGATACGACTGGATTAAGAGCACTGGCTGCTCTTGCAGACGACCTGGGTTTGATTCTCGGCATCATGTGGTAGCTCACAATCTCCTATGACTCCAGTTCTAGAAGACCTGAAAATGCTCTTCTAGCATCCACAGGCATTTCACACATGGTGCACTTATATGCATGTAGGTAAGACACTCTTGCACATAATAAAAATAAAGAAACCTTTAAAAAGAAAAGAAACAACTTAAACATAAACATCCCTAGGGGATTCACTCTGATTACATATCACTCACACACACACACACACACACACACACACACACACACACACACACAAAATAACATTAAAGTACCTGTGGGCTCTCAAATCAATAAAAAGCTTTTAACCAGAGGAAAAGTCAGGATAAGGAAATCATTCAATTCATTTGCAGCCCAGCAATTCATTAGGGATTCAACACACCAAGCACTGCCCCCAGGCTCTGCGGATTCTTAGGTGAGGATGACCTCTCAGGAAGCCTTTCCTCACCTCTCATCGCTAGCCCTCTTCTGGAGTGAAGCGTCTATGCGGTTACTATGCTCCTCTGACCAGGACTAGGACTGTGCTCCTGGAAAGAAGGGACGACACTCTTACTGGCTTTGGAAATTCTAGTTCGCGTGTCCATCAGATGATACAATGAAGAATCCCATTGGCTGGAAGAAGACAGATAAAATAAAACAGCATCTAGGCATAAATTAGTTCATAGCTGGAATAGGAGCCATGCAGAAGTAACATCAAGGAAAATTTGATGTAACTGGTGAGCCATGCGCTAAAGACCCTGATGAGGAAGAGTTTGCTAGAGGGAGCATGTTATACATGCTACACAGGAAGGACAGGAGCGCAAGCATGAAGAAGACAGCAAGCGACAGGTGAGCTGGGAATATGGAGTCGTGGAAATCCAATGGTGCACACGCTACCCCTCATAGTCCAAGACAAGTTCTCTTGTGGAGAACATTGCATTTTCTGGACTTTCTTGCAAGAAACTGTCAGTGCCTAGTCTAGTATTTGCAAAGTAGGTGTCCAAGACGAACTCCGTCATTTCTAGCGATAACTTTGATTGTTGAAATCACTGAAGTCTCTGGACCTAACCTCTATGGAGGTAGAAGGTGGGCGTGTGCCATTGAAGCTGTGTGGTCTTAGGCTCAAAAACTGGACGCCAGATTTGGCAGCAGTAAGGGTCAGCTCCCAGGGCCAGCCTGTTCTGAAAGAGTCATTCCTGAAAGTTAGGCGTGGGTCTGACCCCCAGCCTCTTTTGTACATCCTGCAAGTACCATATACCCTCCTACTCACATTGCTGTCTGCATCTGACCCTCCTCAGACCACGCGGTGGCCAGAAAGATGACAATGTGGGGTTCGCAGGGATGTCTTGAGAGAGATCTCACTAGAGTAGGATCGTGAACAGTGGGGAGGAGCTCTGCCAGCTGGGTTTCACTCAGCCGGAAATAGTTGAACATCAAGAGTTTTGTGACAGATAGAGATCTATGTATTGAAAAAGAAATTTGGAGGGCTGGGAATATAGCTCCATTGGCAGAATGCTTATTTAGCATGCAGGGATCACCAGGCTAGAAGTCAAGAGTCACTGTATGTTCATGGTCCCAGCACTTGGGAGGTAAAGGTAGGAGGAACAGAAGTTCAAGGTCATCCTTGGCTATACAATGACTTTAAAGCCAGCCTGGGCTGTATGATATTCTGTCTTAAAAAAAACAGGAGAGCTGATAAGATGGTTCAGTAGGTAGGGACAAAGTTCAGCCCCCGGAAACCATGGCAAGTTGGAAAGAGAGAACCAACCAACTCCACAGAGCTGTCCCCTCTGGCCTCCTGCATCCCCACCCATACACATACACACTTAAAAAAAAAAAAAAAAGACTTCAGAGACGGGTGAAAGTGGCATGGAAAAGTAACAGAACAAAAATGTACATCAAAAGTAAACTAATGTTGATGAGAAAGCAACAGAGGAAGGTGGGCCCCGCACTAATGAAACTGCAGTCATGACCAAAGTGGCTGCCATAAAAGGTTTATCTGACCTTTATTAAAATGCTGATTTCTGGCCAACCTTAATCACATACAACTCTTGGGTACATCAAAATTTTCTGATAAAGAACATACACCCAAATCAAAGCAGTATCTGTATTCTGGGAAGAAATATCAGATCACTGACCCAAAAGAGACAGCACTTTTAAAGGCAGATACGAAGACAATGCTGGAGGACAATGAGACAAACAACCAAATCCACTCTAGCAATGCTGAGAATAAAACATTGAGAATAAAAAAATGACATGCAAGCAAACATGCACCACAACTAATAAAGGATCTTAACCGTCTTGCCAAATCTCTAGGCAGAACAGAGAATAAATTTACCTGATAGCCAGCCGAGGCTGCTACAGCAAAATACAGCTGCTGCCACCTTCTGGTCAGCACTGATGGCATGCAAGTCTGAATACCACTCCTAGACTGGCAGGAGACCAGGGCTGTTCTACTTGCAAACCTGTATGGGGTCACAAGGACACCTGGAAGCCAGGCCAGCCAGGTAGGCTGTGAAAGCCACCACTACAGGGCAAGAGCTGCATCAGGAGCAACTCTTGACATGCTCCAAAATCAGCTGGGACATGGAGGTGCCCCACCCAACAGGTCTGATCAAAATCCAGTAGTAGTTATCTATCCTAAACCTCTTGAATCAGAAGCTAGGCAAGTTAGAGCAACCTCTTGCTCGAATTACATTAATAGTCCAACAAGAATTCACCCAACTGTGTTCAGCAACCCCAGATTCTAAGTGTGTCCGCTCAAACCAGGTTTCCTTCTATGAATGGCATTTCTAGAGAACTGGAAAGCAAAACACAGAATCAGTTTTTAATACATGCTCCAAACTCACAAAATTTTAAGAAGGCCACAGAATAAAGGATATAAATTTCATAGACATGACTTTCTGAACGGGAAAGGTCCCAGTGGACTGCTGTACCCTACAAAGGAAACTTGTGATTCCAGCAGCCACCCTATGCAATTAAAGCCAAAGACAACTGGAAATGATAGGATAAAGGGTAGAATCTACTTTTAGGCTAAAAAGCCACTACTGGTCTCAAATATTTCACACTGGTAAAGACTTTTGTATACAGATACAAATTTAAGATTATTTTTGTTATCTGCAAATATGTTTCTACTCTTGTTTAAGATACTGTACCTATGCAGCTCGTTTAAAAATACAATGTATAATTAAGAAGTAGAGGTTAGTAGTTAGTCATCTATAATAATCAAACTTGTAATCATGCTAGGTATGTTTTCAAGGTTGAAAACAGAGATATGGCTGGGCGGTGGTGACGCACGCCCTTAATCCCAGGACTCAGGAGGCAGAGGCAGGCGGATCTCTGTGACTTTGAGGCCAGCCTGGTCTACAAGAGCTTCCAGGACAGGCTCCAAAGTTACAGAGAAACCCTGTCTTGAGAAACAACAAAAAACCACAAAAACAAAACAAAACAAAACAAAAAAAGCAGAGATATGCTTTAGATAGAGAGGCGGTTTTCAAACACTTCAGAGCCTACAAAATATGGCATTTAAGATGTTTTAATAACCTAAGGCTTTTCATGACCTTGAGGCATATCTGCTCCTGGCAGCACCAATTTATTTCAAAAAAGGATTATAGGCATTGAAGAACTTCCATATGGAGTTTGCTTTTATTGTGACAAAGTTAGCCAATGGGCAAGAAACTGTCCTTGCCCCAACTGCTGACAGTATGCTGTCCTAATTGGACAAGCAGAACATACACAAAAAAGTGACTGCTGAACTTTGCCAAGACAAAGACAGGCCTCCAAATTTTCCTGCTTCATGAAAAGTCTGTCAGATATTATAGGCCTGTAAGCTGAAGATTGATGCCCAATATTACAGAGGAACCTTGGGTGACTGTCCAGGCAGCCAGATGTCTCTATAGTTTCTATAGTTTTGGAAGTTGCTTGCTCTGCAATTCCTGTTTACTCAGGCAATATTATTGCCTTCTCGGGTCTCTGATGGGGTTAAAGACTAGATGGTTATGGTTATAGTTTTCCTTGTTACCAATTTCAGAAAAGAAATTCATAAAAGATATGTAAAGTGTTGAAAGACATAAAAACTTGTTGTTTATCTAAGAACTATTTTGAGGTCTAAAAAGATAGTTTTAGGTTGTTAATACAAGTTAGGATAAAAAAATGATTTAGGTATAAAATGTTGTACTCATCAAGATAGAACAGATAATAGTTTCTCCAAATTAGCCAAATACAAATGAACTGAACATTGTAAATGTAATACTTGATAATTGTTCTTATTGTATATAATAGTTTTACTGTGTTAAAATTAAAACCTTTTCTTTTTATTTACACAAAAAGGGGGAAATATTTGTACAGAATATTTGTACACTTTAGAAAGATGTGTTGCTGTGTTTGATGCAATAAGAAGCTGAATGGCCAATAGTAAGGCAGGAGAGGATTGGCGGGATTTGTGGGAAGAGAGAGAAGGAGGAGGAATCTAGGCATGAAACCTGTCAGCAGACTAGAAGGAAGTGGGATATACTATACTGAGAAAAGGTAAAACCTCCATGGCAGAACATAGATTAATAGAAGCATGTTAATGTAGGTGTAAGAGCCAGCTGGGGACAAGTCTAAGCTACAGGCCAAGCTTTCATAATTAATAAGAACTCTCTGCGTCATTATTTTGGGGCCAGCGATCCAAAGATAGTCTGGCAAGAAAGCTTGCTACAGACAACTAACACACAACTTCAAGTGTTTGCTCTTGACTTTCTGTGTGTTCTTATGGAAAGGGGTGGGCAACCCAAGGTTTGACACAGTAACCTTCTTAAAATGTGCACTTACACACACACACACATGCACACACACACGCACGCACACACGCACGCGCACACACACAGACACACACACACACAATGCAAGGCCTCTCCCCCTCCCCTGCCTCACATCATCTTCTTTCACACCTTCCCCAGGCTCTCTCCTGCTTTCACGTCTTTAGTTATTCACTTCATCATTAGGGCTGCTGGCATCAGCATGGGTGGGGTTATCTGATTGAGTGGCTTCATCACTGAGGAATGTCACTCCCCCCTAGCCCTGCAACCTTTTGCTGTCTATAGCTCCTCTGGGAGAGGGAGAGCCTTATGTGCAGACCCTTCAGTGACATAATAACTTTAACATTCACACATCCAAAAATACTAATAGAGAAAAAACACTCCATGCCTAAGCATCTATTGAGAAGACACATTTTTTTTTCTAAGTATCACTGCATAAATAGGTCTCTCTGACTGAGGCTGAAAAATGCTTTACCATATATGTAGTAACAGTGTCAACAGCAACAGTATTTTTTCCAAAGCATAATTTACCAGGAACATACTACAAAATGAATCTTGTAAAGAAAATTTTAATCACCCATCCAATATTTTGTTGGTTAAGGTAATTTTGGTGTTTAAGTTTTACTAGAAAGCTGGCCATGGTGGCTCATATCTGTCATCCCAGTACTCAGACGGCAGGAGGATCAGAACCCCCAGCAAGCCTGTTCTTCAAAGCATACTCCAGAGGCCAGTCTGAGCAAGACCCTGCCTCAGAAACCAAACAAATCAAAACCAAAGTTAGGGCTGGAGGTGAGACTCTGGTACAGTGCTCACCTAGTATACCCGAGGCCCTGTTAGCTGCTCAGCACCACGAAAGCAAACCAAGATGACAATACTGCAAAACAAATGGATTTTTTATGTGTTTCATAACTCAAAAATATTGGTTTCCTCATAAACATCCAAATATTATAATGAAGCATTAAATATTCATACTCCTGTTTTCTTTTAAATCAGAGAAATGTCATCTTGGGTGAAGAGAATGCTTTGCAGCCGCCGCCACCCGATCCACGAAGGCTTGCGTGGCATTTGCACAGCACAGATGCATCCAGAGCACAGCAGGGGAACAGGAGGGTGGGGTGGGGAGATGAATCAGTGACATCTACAGACCAGCATTGGTCTACAGGCTGAACCAAGTCAGTTGTACTTCAAGACCCTTTACACCAGTGAGCGGCTCTAGCGTGTAGTTAGAGAATGATCGCATGGGTGGAGCTTTGGATTCTCTCAGTTTTGACATTCAGTTAGAGTGGAGTAACATTTGTTTCATCGCCATATTATGACAATGATGATGATGACGATGATGAAGATGATGGTGATGATGATGATGGTGACGATGATGATG